>VYXF01004881.1:212956-326152 GCA_013397295.1 Polioptila caerulea | reverse complement strand
TTTTTTTTTTCTTTCCCCTTTCTTTGAATCTGCCACTTTCTCAGTTCCTGGTAGCACTTGCTGCTGTATGAATAGAAATATTTCACCATCCTATTGTAACCAGTGGTGGGTTCCTTGCTGCTATTCCTTACTTGGTGAAGCAGGATACTCTCCCATTGTTGTCTCTCATCCCCTCACCCCTCCCTCTTTTCAAGCCTGTTCCCCTGAAAACCTCTCCTGGGTGAGAGTTTTCTTACAGCTCTCACCTGGCTGAGCCACTGGAGAATTGTGTTACCTTTGGAGGGTCTGGCTTGTTTTAGCTAAGTATGGTTTGATCAGAAGTGTAAGTGTGGAGGGATGCATGTGGCTTTTTAAATAATAGAACTAAACCCAGAGTGTGGGTTCTGGAGCCTTGCTGGCCACCCTGCTGCAGGAGGGTGGCCAGTGAGGCGAGGTGAGGTGGCTTCTATCCATTGCTGCCTGTTTGAGCTAAGATGGCTT
The DNA here is from genome assembly GCA_013397295.1 of Polioptila caerulea. NCBI lineage: Eukaryota > Metazoa > Chordata > Aves > Passeriformes > Certhiidae > Polioptila > Polioptila caerulea. Next base: position 325,672 of record VYXF01004881.1, on the reverse strand, counting down.
GCAGGGTGCTGCTGTGTGGCAGTAGGAGAGCAGGAGATCCTAGAAAATCCTGTGCTGGTTTAGCAGTGGTGATGTTTTCTAGCACGTGGGTTGTGTCAGTGTCGTTAGCCCGGTGGTGTTGTCAGGGTGAGATGATGATGATGGAATTTCTGCCGCTGGAGCATGCTTTGCCTTGCACTGTGATGTTGCCCATGGTGACTTTGGGCTGGCTGTCTGTCTGCGTGGGTTCACCAGTGCTTCTAGGCACTTCTGGGCTTCTGGAATATCTTTAGTGTTGTTAACATTTTGTTTCTGCCATTAGGAAGTGGGTTGGTTGGTTGTGAGACACCTGTGGGAAAGACAGAAACAGCCATGGGTGCAAGCACCTGGTATTTGCTGACTTTAAAATGAGCCTATGAACTCTTGAGCCATACAGTGACAAAAAATTAACATCCACAGGTGTTCAGACTTCTAGATAATTAGAAGAGTCAGAGTTAATTTAATCAGTTTATCCCTAGGAAGTGATATGTGTGTTATATCACACATATTACTTTGATATGTTGAAGTTCTGATACCTGTTGCTTTTTGTGTTTTGCCTTTAAAAAGGGCACATGATGTTTTTTTTTTTCTTCACATCTGCTTTAAATTTGGAGACTCATAATTACGTCCCAGTCATTGCACAAAAGAAATCCTGGTGCACCCAGCCAGACTTACTACACATGAATAAATAAAAATTTAGCTGAAATATATGTATTTATTATAATAATAATAAGCCCTTTTTTGTGGTCTCATTTTTTTGGGAAAGGAGATAGAAAGGAATGGAACTGTGATGGTGACAGCAGACCCTTTATGCTTAAGGCTTAAGGGTATTATAAGAAACAAAACTTGATGTCAGTAAAAACTGCTTTTGCAGAGAAAGTGCTGTAGAGTAGAACAGAGCATGTGCTGTGTAATGTCTTCCTTGCTGAGTAAGCAGATCCCATGAAAGGAATTGCATTCTTGTGGGAGAAAAATTAACTAGGAAACTGATGAATGAGTGTTTCTGGCTCTCTCATTTACAGATTCACAGGTATTGTTTGCTGGATGGGATCCCTTGTAGGAATGGGAAACAGAAATGTGTCTAAAAAGGACAGGAAATCAAGATGCTTCCATGTTCTGTGGTGACTTAAAGTGTATGGGTGGCATTTCTGCTAACCTTTCAGATGTAAAAAGTGTTTACCAGAAATGTCACTTTCTGTTTAGAAATAAAATGCTCCCTTGACAAATGAATGCTGGCTTTTTCCCTAAAACTGTTAGGGTCAGGGTTGATGACCTGCCTTTTACAAAACATATTTTTTTAACATGTCAAAGTCACCTGAAGAATGTTGGGGATTTCTGAGATGCTTTTCTGGGAAGATTTCTCTGTGTGTATGGGGGAGAATGCATCCATTCCCATCTTATGTTGGGTGAGACAGAACAAAGGCTCTGTTACAGTCAGTGAACCTGGCAGATGTGCAAGTAGGTGAACTTAAAATAAAAAATATAAACCAAACACCACCAGCAGCACCATCCCCCCAGCTTTTAAAACGGATTGGATATAAACAGATGGCAGTGCTTCAGCATTTATTTATGTGCTCTTTAGGAATGAGAACCAATCCTAATATGAACGGTTACTTTTTTGATTTATTTCTGCCTTAATTTCATTCATCCTTACTGCTTTCTTGCTGTCAAGGCCACAGGGACATTTTGATAAACAGCTCTGAATTCCATGGGTTCAATGCCTTGTGTCCAGCATTGGCTGCCTTGCAGCTTCCCAAGTAAACTTGCTTCTGTCCTTTTTGTGTGTAAAGTCATTAATTTAACGTGAGAAGTAGTGAGCCTTCTTACCTTCCTAAACTAGGCAAACCTAAAATCTACAAAATCTTCACACTTTATCTAAAAAGCAGCCGTAGGTTTTGTAGCTCTGATGGGGACTAGGAAGTAACAAGAATTGATTTTTTCTCTTGGTAAGCACACCTCTGAGTTGTTGTGAATTGTCAGTTGTCTCATTATGCCCACTATTTGGATTCCTGGCAGGGTTTTATTGGAATGTAAGCTTTTCTTTTGTTTGGAGTTCTGTCTTTCCTACCTGCCCTCCCCTCTGTTCTGTCTGCTCTGCAGTCTCTGTCCTTGTGTGTAATCTAAACATACTTACTTGCCATTAACTATTTGGGTGTGAATTATGGAAATGGGAACAATTGCTACCTCTGTTAATGAAGTCTAATGTTCTGCGACAGTCCTTTATCAGATTAAGATGCCTCTTGTAAAGGCTGACTTTGCTTTTATTATGAGACTGACACTCAAAGCTTTCCTTGTGTGCCCAGGAATCAGTGTGACAAGGAAGTTCTGTCTTCTGGAAGCTGGATCTGTGGCTTCCAGTCTGCTGCTGAGAGGCTCTAGAGGGGTCCCTGGGCTGTGGGATGCCCTTGCCTGCCTGGTCTGTGATCCCACTGCCCCATCCCTGACTATCAGGCAGTGATGCTATGAAGGAATTGTCTCCAGAGATGTTGCAGTTTGTCAGCTGGTGTCAGTCCTGAACAGAAATTGCAGCAAAGAAATTCACAGGGCTTGCTGAAGGCTGCAGGACTTACTCTGAAATTCTTTTTGTTTTAAAAAACGTAGGCTGGATTTTCCCTGTATTTCTGCAGCTTGTTTGTGTGTATTTGGTTGCTTGCTTACCTAGAAGTAGCTAATGTGCCATTAGTGTTTGTCTTGGAGTAGTGAGACATGAAAGGCATTATTAATTTATAGGACAGACAGATCTTCCAGAGGATAACAGATTTTTATTTTTTAATTTTTTTTTTTAAATGAATCTTCTGTTTTCTGTCAGCTCTAGCTGGGAACACCTGTCCTCTGAGCCATTGGTTCACATAAAATAGTAGGTGTAGGGGCTGAGTGTGACAGCACTGCTAAACACATCTCATTTTCTTGAATTCTTTACACTGAAGTTTGATGTTCAAGTGATCCTTCCAGGATTTCTTACATTTCTATCATGCCCCAATATAGCTTTTATTGAAAACCACCAGATCTTTTGACAGGACTCATGTTCCTGTTCCTGCCCTCTCTCATGCCATAATTGCCTTACAAGTAAATCTCCATCAAGTTGTGCAGGTGACTTTTTCTGGTTTTTTAGCATGCCAGGTCCTGATCCTGGCAAGTTTTGAGGGAAGCTGGGTTCTCTCTTGCTTTTCACTGCCTAGGACTAGGCTGTTGTAATGAAACAGGTGAATTTTAATTGCTACAGCTTGCACTGCAGTACATTGAAATGTCTGCTGCCAGATTATAAACATTTTCCACAGTTAATGCTGTCTGTCTCTGAGTGTTTTGGACAGTCACCTGTGAGCTGAGAAGACATTTTTCATTTTTCTGCACTTCAAGCAGGATGTGCTGTTACCTGTTTTAAAAATTTTATGCAGAAAATGTATTCATAACTGTCTTTTCCCAAACCTTTTTCTGCAATATTGTGTAATTCTTGCCTGTTCTTTTTCTGGCAGTCTTTCTTACAAGTTTTCCCATAATCACTAGATAGCATTTTCAACTTATGCTAAAGCAGGTCAGGTCTTTGTGCCTACAAAGGTGCTATGCCAATTTAAATATATATAAATATAAAGTTTTTGCTTGGGCTGATGTGATTTTTTTTTTTTATTTTTTAATTTGTCTTTCATATAGGATGCTCTTTAAAGTTTTTGTTCTCTTACTGAACAAGAAAATTTTGTTTCATATTTCTGGAGTTCTGCAAGGTATCTTGAGGAAAAATGTTTTAGCACTGGCTTCAGCTGTTTTGTTTTTTTAAGATCTTTGTGTTAGGAGTGTCTTTTTTTTGGGGGGGGGAGGGGATTGTAATCTTAGGTAAAAGTTCCTATATTGCCAGAAAAAACAAAGGTTTTGGAAATCTACAGGAGAATTTGCCAAGGGAAGATGGTTAGTACATTTAGTACATTCACAGTTGGACATTGTTCCTTGTGGTTATCACCATCTTGTAGGGTTAAGGGATGATTTATTTGTGACTAAATTTAGTCTCAGGAGAAGAGGAAAATGGTAACAGTGCTGCATGCTGCCCTTGTGGAATATCAGAGACCATACTTGTGACATTCCCAGTAAAGTGCTAGTGTGGGGCAGATACTGAAATCCTAACTTTTCTGGTTATGATGTTATCTGAAATAAATCTTCCATAGAGTTTTGCTTGGACTCTGGGAGGGAAACTGGAATTCTTTCTTCTTCCTGATTAATTGGTATTGCAAAAAGGAAAAGGTTTTTTTGTCACTTCCCTCACCTTGCTGTGTTCATGGTGAAATATTTTTTTTTCTAAGTGTGAATTGTATTAATATCTGCTTCTACAACAAAGTGATATGATCAGTGATAAATGCTCCTAGGAAAAAAATAGGGGGAAAAATAAGAGTTAAGATTTATCTTGTAATTTTTTTTTTCATCTTGAAAAATCTGTGTCAGTGGAAATACTGAAACTGGCTGCATTTTTGGAAGAATGTATTTTGTTAATAGTTGAAATATTCACAATTTTCAAGTCTAACAATGGTGTAGTGAAAATTGTCATTTCAAGAAAAGTACTGAAGGGTTAGGTTTGCTTGTTTCCAAAGACAACTTTTCGTCTTAATCTGCTGCTTTTGTGTGAAAAGTGAGTGCAGTGCAATGCATGGCAGCAATAGTAGAGTTGTTCTCCCTGCGTTTCAGCTGTGCCAGCTCTGGGAACCCTTCCCATAACCCTGATCAACAGCAAATTGTAGCCCTTGGCTTTGCTAGCTGGAGTTATTTGGCGTTTCTGGAGCAGCAGAGGGGCTGGTGCCTGCCCGTGCAGCAGAGCTGGTGTGTGCTGAGAGCTCCCCTGCCTGCCCAGGGGAGCTGGGGATGTTCCTGCACAGCTCCTGCAGAGGTACCAGCTCCCCTCTGCTGCCTGTCAGGGATGGCAGCCACTCCCCTTCACTGGGAAACATTCAGAGTTTGACAAAATGTTTGTTACTGCAAGGAGAGGGCAGTTCTCTGTGGCAGATTTTCCATGGTGAGGGTGAGGAGCTCTTTAGAAATTACCAAGAAACTTCTGAGCTCCTGTGGTGCATTGTTAAGGACTTTACCAGGTGATACTTCAGTGTGCCCCAGTGATCTTCCAGCAGCTTTGAAACTTAGTGGTTTTGGGGTGAAGTCCTTCAACTGAAACACACACAAATCTAATCTTTTGGTTCAAGTTAAACTCATCTAAAGCTGCTAATGAGTGTTTGCCCTGATTTACTGCGGTGAGTTTTTAGCAAGGGAATTAAGTGCTGTGATTTAGATTAATTTTCAAGAGAATCCTAATGAATGCAAGCTCTCGGTGGAATTTTATGCAGTGTCTGAGAAATCGTATCTGACTTGTTATGGGTGTTCAAGTGGTGTCACAGCAGCATTATTAGCATTTTGATATCTCAAACAGTGAGGCTAGTCTGAAATAGCCTTTCTGTTTGGAAGAAATGTTTTTCTTCCAGATCTGGGGCACAGTGTCTTGCTTATTGAAGCAAATTCAGTGGAACACTGTAGACTTTGTTGCGTGGTTTATATTTCTGTACTGTTTCATATGAGGATAGGTAGTTGAAATAGAAGAAATGCAACTTGTATTAAAAAAAAATACATCTGTAGGTGTTGCTTTGGCAGATAATTTCAGTAATGCTGGTGGCTGTTTTTTCCCTGGCTGGTTCTTCTTTACATATGTGCTCTAAAATATTCTGTAGCAATTTTGTTGCTAGCTTTTCTCGTCATTAAAAAAAAGAGTGAGCACTTGAACATCTTGAGAACTGCTCACGAAGCAGTATCAATTTCCATAAGCTTTGTAAAATTCCTCATGCCATTGTATCTTCTATGAAATTGTGTGAAAATGACAAAATGCTGGCTTGCCCTGATCTTGTTTTCCATTTAAAGTTAAGGGTTAAGCTAAACATTTTGAAAGTATTTCTTGTATCTTTTCCTGTTCTAACTCATTCCAAAAGGGAAAAAAATGTTCTATCTTTTCTTCCTGGACTTCACTTTTTTCTTTCTTGCTACCCTTTTCCAGTATCTTCTGCAATATTATTTTTTGGTCTCTTTCCCTCCACCCACTTGCACTGTTTCTACAATTTCTTATTTAAGTGTATCCCTGTTTTAAACCTAATCTTTAACCTTTTTGCCCAGTTGTTATCTCACAAACATGCTGGTTTGGAGAAATTTATTCCTAATATCTGGCAAACCTGACTTCAGAGCAGAAGAGGCAGGTAGATGAAAGCTGGTGTGAAAGACAAGATGTTGGGATATATTAGATGCTGCTGCTCTGTGGATACTGGCTGGTATTCTTTCATCTGATGGGATCAGGAATGTTTCAGTGTTCTAGTTTTGATTTCAGTTTAGCCCAGCAGTAACATGAAAGAGTTTACACTGGAGGAAAAAAAAAGTGAGAAGTGTATAGTGGGATAAGTTTTACAGTGCAGTAGTTTAGTTGCGTTTCTTGCTTCTCTGCAAGATTTTGGCTATTAACTGTGATCCCATCCCAGAGCCCCTGTGCTAAAGAGTTTCCTGCCAGTGCTTGTACTATAACATCATATTGCAATGCAAAAATAAGGAATTCTGTTGCATGTGCCACCAGAGTCCATACTTGAAGAGAAAGCAGAGGGGGGAATGAACAGCAACAGGATGACTTTATACTGTTCTGTGTTTTAGGAGGTCCCTGCTGCTGAAATATTATTGAATGGAATTAATCTCAGCTGGTTAATGAGAAGTATATTCCAAATGAAATCTTTTCTTAACCTGAACAAAGATTTAAGTTAAATTTAGTTTGAGAGAAAGTATGGGTCTAGAACCAGTTTTCGGTGGAGCTGTGGTTCTCTTGTTCCTCTTAACCTTGTTGGTCTCGTTGCTGGGTCATTGCTCCCCTTTCAGATTTGCATCTGTACTTGCTTAAGTTGTGTGGTCAGTAATGATTTCATGATTGTTCTTAGTTTTGGTTCTGACTTGTGCATTTGAAGTGGGGCTGACAGCAGTGCTAAGAACCTGCTGGTTGGGATCATGGTCAGAGTCATTTCAGTCTGTCCTGCCTTCCCATTTGCAGGATGATTTCACAGCACAGGGGTTCAAAAACAGTGTGCTATGGAAGCTGGCAGTGCTTTAAGGAAAGATCTACTACTTTCATTCTCTCTTACTCAGAAAGGTAACAGGTAAAGCATTAGGGCCAGTTAGAAATAGGAAGAAAGATTAGATGACATCTGAAGGGTTTTGTCATGGCCAACAAAATTACAGCTTGAAGATTGATGGATTCTCTTTTCCTTCCCTCTTTGATAACATCTCTCTGTGATAATGTAACAATAGAAAAGCAAGAATAGAAATTTCTCTTTGAGTTTAAATACAAGGGTTTAAATAAAACATTGCTTTTTTTTTGTTAGGAGGAATTGAAAAATACTGGAGAAGTATAAGTATAGTAGAATATATTCCAGTGTGGGACAAACATTTGGTGACAAACTAGGTATTTAATGTGTTATTTTTATTGATGTAGATTTTAATATGTTATTCTTATTGATACAGATATGGTCCTGAACATCATGAGCACGTGACTTCAGAGATGGACAGCCGGATCTCTTGCAAGTTGTGATTGGCCTTAAGCTGACTTCTAACCATTGAAGAGCTTAACAGGAATTCTGCCATTCCTGATTTTTGCCTGTCTGATCGCCTCACCCCAGCGTAGCCATGTACGGGAGTGCTCGTTCCGTGGGCAAGGTGGAGCCCAGCACGCAGAGCCCGGGGCGCTCGCCGCGCCTGCCGCGCTCGCCTCGCCTGGGCCACCGCCGCACCAACAGCACCGGGGGCAGCTCGGGCAGCAGCACTGCGGGTGGCAGTGGGAAAACCCTTTCTATGGAAAACATTCAGTCCTTAAATGCTGCCTACGCTACGTCTGGCCCTATGTACCTAAGTGACCACGAGAACGTGGGCGCGGACACCCCGAAGAGCACCATGACCTTGGGCCGGTCGGGGGGGCGGCTGCCTTACGGTGTTCGGATGACTGCCATGGGCAGCAGCCCCAACATTGCCACCAGTGGGGTTGCCAGTGATACCATTGCATTTGGAGAGCACCATCTCCCCCCGGTGAGCATGGCATCCACTGTGCCTCACTCGCTGCGCCAGGCCAGGGATAACACCATCATGGACCTGCAGACACAGCTCAAGGAGGTGCTGAGGGAAAACGATCTGCTCCGCAAGGACGTGGAGGTGAAAGAGAGCAAGCTGAGTTCTTCCATGAACAGCATCAAGACCTTCTGGAGTCCTGAGCTCAAAAAGGAGAGAGCTCTGAGGAAAGATGAAGCTTCAAAAATCACCATTTGGAAGGAACAATATAGAGTTTTGCAAGAAGAAAACCAGGTTTGTCATCTAATGTTGCTGCTGTGTTAGTGTGGTAGCATGATTAAATTACTTTCATAAACTTGCATGTTACACTTAAGCAGCTAAATAAGGTTGGTGCTTTTCTTGGGTAATTGATGTGGGTTAGACGTGTTTTCAAATTGCAAGCCTGTTTTTAGATCTTTCTTGTCAGACTTGTAAACTACTTTGAGTGCTCATTTTTCCTTGGGTGTCATGTGAATTTTTTCCCCCTAGGACTGAAGGTAACCACTCAGTTTCCTTTTGGAAGTATTTGTTCTGTTCATAATTAATATTTCTGTGCTGTTTACCTCTTAAAGCATTCTCTGAGATGCAGAATGTCCCAACTGCTGACCCCCAGTATAGCTGCACTGTTGCTGAATGTTGAGAGATTGCCTTTTAAAACAAAGTTCAAGTTACACTCACTGGTGTTTAGACTTAAAACCTCCAGACCTGCAGTTTTTACAAACAGATATAAATTGTGTTCTTGGCTACTTTTAAATAACACTGTTTATTACATGCTTGTAATTATTTTGTCATAAATTGTGCATATCTTGTTATGCAACTATCCTAAAGCACCCTACAGGCTTTTTTGTAGTGGTCTGGCCAGTTACAGAATAGGCAGAGGAACAGAGATTCTCAGATGTCTCTGTCTTTGGTGTTGTGCATTTTAAAAGCATCTCCAAGTTAAAATAAAACTATGAGGTTGGTTAAAATTGAGGTCTCTTTGTAGTTAGTTCTACTGATTAAAAGCTTTCTTAAAGTTCTCCCACCTAGACCTCCTTGCTGCCTTAGTCCTGAAGTAAATATTTGTCTTTGAATGAGTGTCCTGCTGTTCAGTTGTTTCTGGCCAAATGTGGGTTCAGCATCTCTCAGGACTGTCAGGTAAAAACCCTCACTATTCTTATGGAAAACAGACACGGTGTCCAACTCCAGAAGTTCTCTGAGATGTAGGTCAGCTTTCATCACAACAGAATTATTTTCCCTATTGAGCTTTTTAAGTATCCAAGCATATTTAATGAAAGTTTCCATAATTCAAATGTGACCATGCTCTTGTAGCTTTCAAGGCATAGTTGCTGTTTTAGGCAATGCTTTTTCTGAGATGGCTTTAGAAGGTGAAGGAGAGAGGGAAATGCTGGAGGAGAAGGGTGGTGCTGGCAGTGCTTGCTGTACTCGACTTCCAGGTAGCCTGTCTGATACAGTAAGTTACTTTTGGTTGGTGATTAGTCTATCACACTGAACCTGTCTGCAATTGTCTTTTCACTTTTTAAAGAGCTTGAGTTGGAGAAAGTAAGTTGCTTTTCCTGCAGTAGTATGAAATCATTTAATGAACTTGTCATTTAGCTTTATAGCTATGTTCTTACTAAATGGTGAGTATCACAACATGGGATTTATTAAGGTGTGTGACACTTTGTCTTCATTTACTTATGTCATCAGGGGATGCAGAAAACCTGAAGTTAAATAATTTTTATTGCAAAGGTAGGATTTCTTTAGAAGCAGTAACGTAATGAAAATTTTAGTTATAATGGTGCAGTACCAGGATAACAAATATCTGGAATACCAATCACTCAACTTTTCTGGTGTTCTTTCTATTTCAGTTGCAGGTAAGTCTTTTAAATTCTTTTCATTTTTGGCCCTATTTTCATATTGAAGAGACTGTCTTGGAATACAGTAACATTTTTTCTGAAATCAGTTTTGACATTTGAGGAAGTTTTGGAAACCTTGCCAGAGAAATGCCATGCATATATGGTTTAGAATGGATTAAGCAATTACTAAATGTGAATACATTAGAGAACAGTGATTTCTCCATCTTAGATTTTTTTCTTTGTCTTTCCTTTATCCCCTAATTAAACATTTACAGATATTTCCAGGCTGCTGTTCTCTAGGCAATCACTGTAATTACTACCACACTGGTAGAATTGTGTAACTTTGGTCCAAAAGTAAGTAGGGTGCAATTTAAAAGGAAAGGGGTAATATTGCATTGAGCTGTAAAAGCTAAGAATGCTAATTAATAGATTATAGTTAGCTAACAGTGTGTCCTAATTAAATTCTGAATTCATTGTGTCTTCTCTAGTCTTTTGCAATTGGTCACTTCAGCCCTTCATGTGGAAGATCAGTTTAATAGGATTTTCTGTAATTAAACAGACTTCTCTGTTTAGACTCTGAACAAAGAATTTCCCAGATCTGTTAGGGGACCAGAATATATCTTCATTACCCCTTCAGCCTCCTTCTAAAATGAGTTCCAGTGTAATTGCAGGAACTGGAGTTTTAGACTTAATTATGAGTATTTCAGCACATCACTTTTAAGAAAGATGTGCTGAAATACTTGCATCACTTTTTGCAGGTGTAGTCCTTGTGCTTTATGTACAGTTTATCTCAGACCAGTTGTATTGTTAAAAATTGACTCAACTCATGGAGCCAAGATGCTGGCTGACTCCTGCCATTATGTGACAATCATCTCAGTCTCTTTCCTGTGGTCTTTATTCTTCTCAACACACTTGATTGTCCCTGATTGTATGACTGTTCTTGTCACCTCAGCTTGAGTGATTGAACTGCCCCTTGGGTTTGGGAGTTGTTAAAAGTACCTGAAAATGTGAGCCCTGGTTGATTGCTTCCTCATCCTTCTGTGAGTGAATGCCCCGGTGTCTTTGAGTTTTCTTTCCCATTTCTTGGGCACGTGTACAAATAAACGAATTGCTTATTGATACCCAGGAAGATTTCTGGGTTGGGTAAAGCTCAGAGAATGAGTGGGGAGATTGGAGGGTGTGCTACCTGTCCTGGGGCAGTCACAGGCTCTTGCCTGTCCTCTGGGGGCAGTGGGTAGGAGGGCTGTCCTGGGTATAATCCTGAGAGTGCCGTGCCCATGCTCTCTGTAGTTCTCACCTGGGTGGGCAGTCCTGCAGGCTTGCCCAGCTGTGGTCTTTTCCCCAGCTATGGTGCAGCACAGCTGGATTCAGCAGCTGCTCTGAGCAAATGCTGCAGCTGGGGAGTGGAGCTTTATTTTCATCCTTTGCTACTGATCCTGAAGAGACAGAAAATCCTTTCTTTTCATAAATGAGGAATGTCATTGAAAGCTCACTTTGAAGAGCTCAAAGCTAAACATGGAAAGTATTCCTGTAGTTAGCACAGACTCCTGGAAAAACACGACAGTTTTCAGTGCAGTGGGGATGAGTTAACCAATCATTCTTTGCAAGAAGCCCAGAGGAGAGTGCAAATGATTACTCAGTTCTGCAAACCCATGCATATTCAAGGAGGAATTGATGAAACCAGTAAACAGGAGCTTGGTTTTGGCATGGTATCACTCTCTTCAGCATGTTTTAGTGGGAGCTATATTTTTCTGAGTTGAAAAATAATTTTTTTTTTAGTGTGTGTGGTTTAAAGTTTCCCTGGAAACCTCTTCATCAGAAGCCAGAAGAGGAAAGCAAAGACAGTGAGTATGTTTTGCACCACGATAGAAATAATTTGCCTAGAAGCTGGGCAGTGGTGGGGTGATGTGAAACTCAAGGGCAAAGGAATTCCTCTCAGTTGAAACTCACCTGTGACAAGGTGATTGTGCCTTGAAATAAGTAGTGCAATGCAAATTTGATGTTTAACGCCCTGCATTGAAATTTCCCACATTCAACTGATCTACTTTTAAGATCAGATCTATGTTTCAGCTAAAATAGTGTGGTACTGCTGAAAACATCTTTTTACTTTGATGCATTTCTGTGGTCTTTTTGTGGTTAGAGACCTTGGATGTCTGAGTCAGAGAGTTTAACCAAGAAAATATTTCTGAAAGGAATTTCACCTGGCTTGGGGTAAGCACTTGAAGAACATTATACTTTATTGTGATGGATGTATTCAAGTATTTCACCGGCATTCTCCAGAGTCAGAAGCATTTTCCAATTCTTAGTAGTATGTGATGAGCATCTCACTTTCAAAAATGTAGTTGTCCATGTGTTAACCTCTTAAATGCATTGGGTGCTGGTGTTACAGGCAGCTATTGGCTGAGCTTCTAGTGAGTACATTCCTTCTCTGAAAATCAGATTGATTCTTACTTCTTCATTGGTTTAGTGTTTTTTCAATTATGTATTTAAAAAAATGTTGATATGTCTTAGTGCTGTGTCATTGTATTGCTAGCCCCATTCCTGAGTTGCTTTAGTTGAATGAAAACTAAGCTTTCTTCCATTCTGGGTGTTTAATTGTGCAATATATGGTTCCATAGGCATTGCTTAAAGGCATTCTCTGTATCTCAGAGAATTGCATTTAAATGCTTCAGTGGCAGATGCCTGTTGCCTCTCTAGAATTCTGCCAGCTTTAAGGTTCCTTCTGTCTTTCCCCAGCTGCAGCATGAAATTCTAGTTCAAGTCTCTTTCAGAATAACTCAAAACTACCTCCTCAAGACTGCTTGGTATCTGAAGCATTTATCAAGTTGCAGCTTTTTGTAACGACCTCAGAAATTGTCGTGTGATCACCCAAGAGAGCACCCTGTGTTCTGTCTTTTTTTCAATGCTCTAAGGAAATAACACTGGACATTTAGTGGTTATCTGTGTTCCCCAAGGCTCCCTTTGTCCCGTGTTTCCTATCGGGGTAGGGTCCAATACCATGGCTTGCTTTGAGCTGTAGTATAGGCTGAACAGCTGCTCTTTACTTGATCCATTCAACATGGAAAGGGAATAGTACCAACTTAAAAGCAGCTTGGAATAAAACAGGTGACGTCAGTGGTGCTGTTGAACTTAGTAGTTTAACTGTGCTTTTTTTGCTGTTAAGCTGGAGCAGGGATTACTTTAAATTCTGCGGAACTTAGAGCAGACTCTTTCTGCTATAATTCTTTAATATGTGTTGAGTCTGTTCAGATATAGACTCCTGACTAGGCTGGCAGTGTGTTATTACACCATTTAGTGTTTATATTCCTGAAAAGTCTTGTCTGTAATGCTGTATTTCTCCAGAAGCCAGTGTTCCTTTCAGCACTGTCACATTTGTGGTGTTTGAGTTGGTAATTTCTTCCCTTAAGTGTTCTTGCTTTCTAAAGTATGAACTAGGTAGCTTGAAACTGTGTAGTGCTTCCTCTTTTGTAGTCACCCAGTGAACAGTTATCAATGACAGATGATAGCAGTAGTGCAGAGGCTCCTGCATTCCAGGTCATTTCTGCTGATGTTACAGCTTTCCAATGCCAAATCCACTGTTCTCGTGGGTCGGCCCTACCCTACCTGGTATTGATTTAAGTAGAAAGCAGAGGAACACTTAAGGTGGAGCTGCCAGGCCGTGGAAAAAAGGTTGTAGTTGTGCTGGTTTTATGTCAATCTTTCAGGATGCCCAGGACCAAAAACTGAACTAGAGCTTTTTAAAAACTCTTTACAATTTGGTGATATTAGGAAGCCCCAGAGATTTGAAGATGGTCAGCAGAGTGGGCCACCATAACTAAACTGTTAGTTAGAAAGAAGAGGGTTTTTTTCAGCTAAGTAGATTTCTAGGATACTGTTAACAGTCCATTTAATTCTTAAGACCTTAGTAAGACACAGGAACTTTTCTGTTTAGGAGAAATATTTGTATATATGTATACTCTGAGATAAAAGCTAGAAACCAGAAGAGTTTAGGGGGGACATTTCTGTACTCTGTAAGTAGTAAGTGTGTTGGATAACTCGTGAAGAGCAGTCATGCCAGCTATCTAGAACTAGTAATTGAAGAAAAAAAAAACATTGTGAAATGACACTCTAGGAGGGGAATGAGGGAATAAACTTGGTAGTGCTCTAGATGTTCCAGTATAGAACTCCTTTGAATATATTTTCTGTATATACTCGTGTTTAGGGGACACAATGAAACAGCAGTGTTTTCAGTAGTGATTTGTGGTGATTTGAAATCAGATTATAACTGCTTGCCAGCAGGTAGCATAGCTATTGATGATTACACTTCTTTTTCCTTACATGGATAATGCTTTGGAATTCTTCTGTGTGATTTTTGACATAATCTGTTGAGCACATGGGAAAATGGCTGCATCTGCTAAATGTAGTGGATCATAATTATATTTCCATTTTTTGTCTGAAGATAATAGTCAGTCTTGAACAGAAAATCTTTTCAGCAAAACGTAGTTTCATAACCCACAAGGTCTGCACAATTACGTTTTTGCATGGTATTTTCAGATTGATATTGGTTCTCTTGGAAAGGTCAGAGTCACCATCTGTAGTGGAAAAAAATACAAGGACAAAGTGTATTTTAGTTTCCTTCTGTGGTGATACCAGTTGTTCTATCTGAGGGATTTGCTTAGTGCTTGCAGTGGCAGCACCTTGGACTGGGAAGCAGAAAGGGGTGTCTGGTTATATTGGCAGCCTTGAGAAGCAGGAACCCTCCTTGATTTAGTGATGATTTTGCTTCCAAAGTATATTGAGTAGTCTGTTTTCCCTTAATTATCCTGAGAGAACTTTACTTTTTTTTCTCCTATTGATAACCTTGGATTAAATGCTGAAAACTTCTGTACTGTTTGGGGGAAACTGAGGCATTCTAATAGACATCATGTTTTGCAATTGCTAAGGGAGTATTGACATTTAAACCATAAAGAAAAGAAAGGAAGGATTTTCTATCAATATCTAGATCAATATTTAAAGAGATGATAATGATAATCATGATAATCTCATGATAATCCAAATTTTTAAAAGTGGACCTCCATTAAGAAAGCCTTCTTATGGATTCACCCTAGGAAGAGGTTGTACTCTTTAAAGAAAAAACAACCCACAACACTCCAAAAAAACCCCAAGCCCCAAAACCAACCAATCAAAAAAGAGCCCCCAATCTCCCAAAAGCATAAAATAGTCTTGTACTGCATGTCTGCTCCCCAAAATGAGCATGATCAGAAACCAAAATACTGGCACAAAACACCATGATGGCTTTTTCTAGTGATCATTGCTTTAGAAATCAGAGGAGTTAAACGTATGTATAACAGTTACAGGAATAAATGCCATGTGACTGCCTTCTTGTGTTTAATTTTAGCAACTTCGTTTGTAAACTGGAATGCTAAGTAATGTACAATCATCAGTAAACCAAAAGAGCTTGATGCTTGTTGCTTTTAAGCTGTTTGTTGAGCTGTATACAAGGTTTTAAAATTAATTTATGTACTACTTCTTATTCCTGTTGCTATTTAAATGATTTAAGAGTGTGAGCAGTGGGCTGCTATTGCTTGTCCCTGAGTGGGAGCTACTGGTTCAGAATCCCCTTAAAACAGAGGGAAAAATGTAGTCCTTGCTGCTCTGTGCTGCATGCAATTCCTGTTAAGGACTGCTTTTAGAATCTAATGATTGTTATCACTATTTTGGAAAATAAATAGTAGTAGCCAACAAGGGTGAGCAGCTGGTTGGAGGCAGTTAGGTTCTTCCAGAATTTGACTTCTCCTCAAAAGGAATTTGAAGGCAGTGTGTAGGTTTGTGTCCATCTCGGGCAGGTCATTGCAAGCACACAAAATAACATCAGGTCATGGGGAGATGACTTCTTGAATTTCAGGTGTAACACAAAATACACTCTTTGGTTGAGGGAGGATGAAGGGATGGAGATCAGCTGTCCAGTAAAAAGGTGTTTTTCAATGCTTTGTGAATGTGGCAGAGAGGTGGAGAGTCAATTTTACTTTAAGATGCTTTGTTTAATGCCTGTTCCTCTATGATATTTGCATGGTAATCAGGTTCTGGATTTTCTGCACTGGTACCCCCTCCTGCTTCTTCCCTTCTCCTTCCCCTTTCCCCTGCTTTTGTGGGCTGGAGAGAGAAGCAGGGTGACAGCCAGGCCTTGGGAAAACAAGCAAGTAATAAATGGTAGTCCAGAATTCAGCCTCCCTGGTATCTGTGTCAAATGCATTTTTTCCTGGCCAACACACGAGGTGTCATCGAGTTCCCATGAGCAGCCCTGTGGAGGAGCAGGCACTTCACTGAAGGGTCTTTCACTGCCTAAAACGTTTCACAGATGCAGCCTTCCACATGAGACTGTAGGCTTGCCATCGACTTCATGGATGTTTTTGGATCCTTCTTATCCAATGATCAGGTACCAGCCACCTTGGGTGGTTAAATTTTGTGAACAGATGGTCTTCTAATTATAAATGGATGTGGATTCCAAGGAATACAGGGCCACAGACTTCTGATGCTTCTTGTCACTTGTTTCTGAGATTAAAACAAGTCAGCACATGAACTGCCACCATTAAGAGATGAAAATCTTATTTCTTCAGGTACTTTGTACAGGATCTGTTTCTTCAATAGTAGTTGCTCCTGGCATTAATATTAATAATATAAGTATACTTATATTAATATTAATAATATAAGTATATATAATATGTGTATACACACACCCCCACACAAACCATAGCCTTTTTTAATGCAATGTGATGAGACTTATTTACCTTTTGTCATTACAGAAATCACAAAATCATCTCAGTAATGGTCTGATTTTTAGTGGAATCATGTCTCAGATGACAAATACTAATTTTTGACTGAGGGGAGGGAAAGGCTGTCTGAACATTTGTTTGTGTTTTAGCACATTGTCTTTAAGCAATCTTGTGCATACAGGTTCTTGTCTCAGGCTTAGCCTTGAGTCTAACAAGTTGTTAGACTTGTTCTTTTTTATTTTGTATTAATTTTATTTTACTATTGGCATAATTTATTAGACTTCACATGTTATAAGTGGGTATCAGTCCTTGGAAGAACATAAACAAACCATGAGGCAACAAAAGTACCTTGAGATAAGTGGAGCTTTCCTTATTAGAGGTGCCCAGGCAGCCTGTTGCAGCATCTGGTCTCACTGCCAGAAATCTCCACGAGGCTGTTCTTATGTCTCTTTCTCTTTGGAGAGATGGGAACGTTTAAAAGTAAACTTACTATTTGCCAAAGGATTCAGGGCATCCTACCAAAGCTCTTAAAATGTTACAAATGTCAAAATCAACACAGCTAATAAACACCAACCTGTTTGGAAAGTAAAATGTCCCTGTGGAAGATACTACTTCTCCATAGTCAGTTAATGGCTTGGATCTGATTTACAGGGGCAATTGATTGATGAGAGAGAGACATGGTCTTTAAGAGCTGTCCTGCTTTGGATTTGGCATCAACTAAAAATTTACATGAAGTTCTGAAAGTGTTTTTTGCTTCTGTGGCAAGAGGTTTCAGTGTTCCTTTGCTGGATAAGAGAAGGACATCCATGAAAGGAACAACAAAAGCTTTAGGCTGAGAATGAGCGCTAATAGGTGAAACGATGGATCTCAGAATAATCCTGGAACAAGGAAATGGGCAGAAAGAACAAGCAGAATAAAGGCTTTTAGGAAATATTGCGCCCTGCACTGGAGACTTCGGAAGTAACTGCCTTGTTTCCCTCAGTTGGGTTCTTCAGGGATTCATTATTCATCTCTGTTCAGTTTGGGAGTGCAAATGACAGTGTTGGGATTACTTGGTACAGCTTAGTTAAATACCTGTATTCCTGTGTTCTTCTGATTGTGCAGCTCAGTAACTGATGATAAGGGAAAGGACAGAGGTAAAAATCTGTATAATTCTTTGGTCTCATCAATAATGGCATATTTGTGTGACTTACATTAGCAGAACAAATGTATGTACTTTTCTGAAATCTTCTTTTGGTGTGTACATAGGTTAATTTTAACAGATGTTGCTTGCGAGGATTAATAATTTATCCAAAGTAGTTGTACAAAAAGGCCTACAACCATAGGTGTGCCTTTTTTTTTGAGGGTAGAGGAATTTCCCAATCTTCATCAGCCTCTGTATCTGTTGAGTAAAGTCAAATTGTTCTGTTTGTGGAAGCTTTGATTTGGAGGACAGCATTTAAACCTCTTTCCCTCAGCTGCTGTCTAATGGGTCGGGCTTGGCCGTGTGGTTGTGAGCCTGTTAATGTGTAACCATTTTAATAGATCTGAGAGCTTAGTTACTCCAAGGAGGGGCCTTTCTAAGAAACCCCAGGTATATGTTCATATTAGAAAGTAAATAGTGTGCTCTGTATGTGCAGTCAACAGCATTTTTTATGGGTCAAGGAAAATTACCTCAGCCAGTTTATGATCCTCTTTGCAGGGATGTGTTTGGGCTTTCTCATCACTTCACTATGACTGGAATGTTCCAAAATATGGAATTATCTGCAGTATCTTACATGGGGGGGAGGGAACCTGAAAAATCACCTTGCAATAAAACGAGTCATACAGACTTTTCCTAACATGGATTTAATTTTGGTGTGAACTAGCAGATGGTTTTGAGAGAATGACAGAAAAGTTTGAAGAAGCATGCTTTGGCCAAGGATTTGGGGAAGGTCTGTGCATGTGCTTGACCAAAGAGTTGAAGTAGGTGTGGATGCTGCTATGTGTGCTCAGGTTATGGTTTATAATACTTTTTGCTGTTGCGTAACATCCTAGTGAGATTCTTACACTAGTTCTACTAATTAGTCCTTTGTAAGCCATTTTAGTTGGAAATTGCATACCTTCAAATTGCTTTTATAAAACCCATCTTATTTTGTTTGAACTTTTTGGTTGTAAGTCCCTAAATACATTTATAACTTACTTTAAAATTGGGCTTTGCTCTTAACGCAGCAGTTGAGCAAGTGTTTGTACTGGTGTTGTGTTCTCTATCCTCCATCTTCCAGGAGTAAGATTCAAAATCCAATGTTTGTGGCTTAAAGAGGATTCCAAGTTATAGCTTCTGTCCAGGAAAAGCTTTTTTCTTTATTTTTCTGCTAAAGCTGGAAATGCATTCAAGACTTGCCTTCTAAAACTGCATGCTGTGTTTTCTCAGTGCAGAATCCATTTAGCATGTACATATTAAAATTATTCCTCTCCTCCATTCCATTTGGTTGAATGAGCTTAGATCTGTGTGCCTTTGAGAGGCCTAAGGTCTGTCTCCTTTCTGACTGTGTGAGAATTATCATTCACTTACATTTAGCATCGCTTTTTTTGTTAATTAACTTTTTCTACTGTTTCATGTCGAGCTTCTTTAATCTGAAAGTCTGGGAATTTGTGGACAAAATCATTAATTCACTTTCTTTTATACTTAATACGGTTGTTAATGTTTTTTTTGGTGAATTGCTGAATGCTAGACAGTCTTTGAAGATTGATCTGGGAAAAGTAGATCTGTACTTTACTGGTTGAGCTTGTTAGCATGATTTGGTGCAGAAAGACCTGACTATTAAAGGCAGACAGTAGCTGATGACACCTTCATATGCACTCCATAGAATTGTGCTGATTAACACTTGGGTGAGGGCACTGATTTTAGCAGTGTACCAACAACAGGAGGCTCGCTATGCTCTACAGGCTTGTAGATAGCTGGAACTGAGATGAAGGTTTGCTGCTGAGCACTTCATTTTCTGAAATTCTACTCTGTCCAATAGAACTTGATGAATAGCAGATTTCACTACAAAAATGCAGAAGTAATATTTTTTCATAAAAATGGATTATTTTACCTCAGTATTTTTATATTGTCACTGCTTTTTAATTTTAAAGGGGAAGATGCTGTATTTTTATTCTATTTTTTTTCCATTCTCACTGGATGGGTATTTCTGCCCTTAGCCTTCCATTCAGCCAGGCTTCTTTTGTGAATGTTTAAGCTATGAAAATCAGTGATGCCTAAGTTTTTATTCATAGTTACATATATTGCAAGCAGCAATGGTGTTTAACTTGCAAAACTTGTTACCATGTGAATGATTTCATATTTGTCTTCACGTTTTTGGAGTGATGGGAGGCCTGGTAAAAAGGCTGCCCTTAATTTATGAAAGTAAATTTATTTCTGGACTGGATTGGGCAGATTTGCACGTAGCAGAGTGACTGTTAAGGTATTTTGTAATTGAAAAGGCAGAACATGAGTACCTGAATTTGGTGGTTTATGATCTCATTTAGTTCAAAAGGAACTGGCTGAGGTTCTGCCAGGTATAACTGATATTTTGCATCCCTTGTACACGACGTGATAAACCTGAATTACGAGTAATGAAAGTGTGTTAGTGCTTCCAAGTTACAAAACTACTGTAAATGCCATAAAGAGATTTAGTTTCCAGTAGGAAACATGTTCCCTTTTAACCTGTATTAACATGCTCTGAATTAACATCTCAGTTATTTTCAGATGGTTCTTTATGGTTTTCTGTCATTAAGAACTGTTATTAAGCAGTATGTTTAATAGCACTTCTAACAGGTGCCATTAAATCAAGATGATAGGAGCTTATCTAAAATACAAAGTATAATGTATTAGATAAGTGTTTTTATTAGAAGTAAATGATTGTACCATCATGTACAATATTGAATTTGTAGCTAAATTGGATATTTTTTCTTCCCAAGTAACTTTATCTCTTGTATTCTTTTGGGCTGTTTTCCTCTTGCTTAAGCACATTTCCTTTCTTTTCGCCCTTCAGCACTGGGCTGGCTGTTGGGAGATGAGTAGCATAATTGTTTTTATGTCATTTTTGATGTTGGAATCATTTAAATTGCACAAGTTCAGTTTTGTGCAACAGGTTATGCCCTAAGGCACACACACATTATGTATCCAAGCTACTTGTGTTCATGGCTAGCATGGAAACAGGAAGGGCCCTGTTTTTAGTGGAGTTCCTATAATACCTCATGTTCAAAGCAGTTTTATGTTGACTTCATTGCAACAAATGATTTGTGCATCTTCTGCATGCCCATCAGGCAGATCAGCAACAAAAGAGTGTGGGTATTATAACCTCTAGGGAAATAAACCAAACTGACCATCATCACCTGACAGAGGTTCTCTGGAAAAAACATTTAGCTGTTGTCTTAATTGTGTTTTCCCATTAATGTCAGTTTTCTTCTCATTCGTGATGTATCATTCTTTTCTGCAGTGGCATCCCAGATCCATTGAGGAGTATCAGTAATTAACATCTCTGCAGGGTTTTTTCCCCTCTAGTACCCGTCAGTCTCTGCTCCAAAGCAGTTGCAGTTGGTATTGTAATAATGTGAGCACACAGCATATGGTAAATAGAGTCAATCCAGTATGAGTCAACCCAAATATTAGGAAGTCCTGAGCTGTACAAATATTTCTTTATGTAGTTCTTGGATGGAATTTGTTTAAAAAATGCTGCATTTCCACTGTCATTAATCTCAGATGATTTGTCACTCTCCCCTTTTGCTGGTACTGGTTTTAGAGGGTTGGGTGAATTCTTTGGGTGAACTGAATGTCGGGGAACTGTTCTCACCAAAGAGTGCCTTGGCAAGAGGTTGACTTTCACATGACATGTTCCTTAAGCAGCAGAGCTGAGGGAAACAAGATGTATAACCTTAGAACTGTAAATGTATTTTTATTACATAGAACATGTTTTTTAATGAACTCTAGAATGAAATCAATTTTGCTTATGCCAACACTTGTGAATCATTTGCTCTTTGCTTTTACAATGTCTTTGTTCAGAACAGAGTTTGGTTGGAAGTAATAAATGAGTCTTGAATTTTCCTTTCCATTTTATAAACGCATTAAATTATGCTTTATGTCTGAAGGCCCCCATTCTTGGGAAAATAACTGGTGCTTTTTTTTGTGGGTTTGTTTTGTTTTTTTTTTCAACTTCTGCTTGTGGAATTCGAGAACTTTCACTGTGAAGCATAGACTACTGTTGATCTCCCAGACAGATTACTCAATTTTTTCATCCTTCCCACTTGACTTCCCACGGTCTCCCACAGTATGCAAAGAGAGAGAACACATTTCAACAAAATGCAGCATCTATCTGTCATGTGCCAGTCTGCTCAGGTCCCAGAGAAGATCTCCCAGGCCTCTGTGATCAGAGATGTGGTTCAGGGAGAATAACTATCAGCCATGAATTGAATGAGGGTTGACTCAGGGCTTCCTTGAGAGGACTTGATCCGTGCAAGACCACTGGATGAATCTGAGGGTGAGAAGATTGCTGTTTGATGCCACAGGGAGGCTAATTTCTATCAGCCTTAAAAGACTGAAGAAACTGGGGAGGGGTCTCCTTTGTGGAAACATGAATGTTCCACAAAACAGGCCAAAGGACAAGCCATGGAGTGAGAGGATGGTGCTTCTTGCTTCAGTCCCTGTGGAATGAGCCCTGTTGGAACACATTTCTGAGCACGTCAGTGACAAGATCGTGGTTGGGCACAGTCAGGATGGATTTGTCAAGGATTAATCATGCCTGATCTCATTGCCTTCTGTGATAAAATGTCAGGATTTGTGGGTGAGGAAGGAGCAGTGGCTGTCCTTTGCCTTTAGTCAGGCTTTCCTCACTGTTTCCCACAGCATGCTTGTCATTCCTAGTTAGAATGCCACGGTCTAGGTGGCAGCCAGGTGGGTAAAAAGCTGCTTGTAGGATCCTGCTCAGAGCCTAATTAAGGGTTTGATCACCCCTTAGTTTCCTGTAACAAGTTCAGCTGTGTTTCACATCTTTCCCAGGGACCAGGGTGGAGGTGACAAGGTCCCATTCATTCAGATGGCACCACCCTAAGGAGACCTTGGGGTTGATCTGCTGGAGGGCAGAGCTGCTGTGCATTCCTCAGTCTGCAGGAATGAATGGGCAGGAGGCTCGTGAGGTTCAACACGGAAGATGGGAATAAAAAGCTCTTAGGAAAGACAGAGGTTAGGCTCTGGGTGGGGAGCAGCTCTGTGGAAAAGGGTTTGGGGACCTGGTGGGCAGCAAGGGGAACATGAGGCAGGGATGCAGAGAAGTTTGTGCAGTGATTATTTCCTTCAGTGTCACACTTGTTCAGCCATGTGCAGAATACTCTGTCCAACTTTGGTCTGCCCAGTGCAGAAGAAGATGTCAATTAGTGGCATCTTGTAGGAGGGGTTCCAGAGTGACTGGTGGGCTGAAGCACAGGCCCTTTGAGAAGAGGCTCATGGAATGGATTAATTGGGTGAAGAGAAAGCTTTCAGAGGGTTAATAGCAACCTTTCCATATGATGAAGTTGTTTTTGAGAAGAGGAACTAGACTGGATGATGCATAGTGGGAGGATGAGAAATAATGGATATAAACAGAAGATTTTCAAGATGTGACTGGATGAATTTCTTGGCAAATTGCTTTGATCTCACAGATGAACTATGCCTTGAGTAAGAGGTTAAACTAGATGACCTCATGCTGTCCTTTTCAATCTGAGTTATTGTATCATAACTCTGTTTTCATAGATAGGCATAATGTATTATGTGTGCTTAGGTTTCCAGTCTAAATACTGGCCTAAGTTTTCCAGTCTAAGCCTTGATAGCAACCCAGGATCTCGTTCTTCCATAGTGGCTGGGCTTGCCACCTATGTTCAGCTGTACAAAATGCAGTAATACTGAGTGGACTTGGAGACAACCAAAGCATTGCCCCCCATTCTGAGGACATTGGCAGTGCTAAAACTGGAACCTCTCTGTGTTTGTTTCCAGTGATTCTGACATCTCCTTGCTTGAGGTGCTGCAGAGTCTCAGCTGCCCAGGCTCTGCACAGTGCACAGCTGAGCAGTTCTCCCCTGCCTGACAGTCCAAGGCATCAGAACTCACCTTGTCTGCTAAAACTGAAGTGGAAGTGTCAGGGATGGCAATTGCTCTTGTACTCTTGCCAGCACTGTGTTCTTTTCTTCATGAAGCATGCAGGCTTTACAGTCAGCAGTTGCAGTCAAATGCATTGGATCCAGATGACTTCCAGGCTTGTGACTTCAAGGTTTATGTTTGACAGTATTCCCACAAATCCAAGGTTATTTATAAAATTCTAACTGTTATTTTTCCAAATATTGTGTTCAGGGCATAGATCTTTTTGATTTGCTTTGCCTCCCACCTTTTCTTTAGCTTTGATTGTATTGCAGATTTATTTTTAAATATATGTTGGTTTCTTTACTTGATGCATTTTTCTCAGATTTTTCTGTAAGTTTAATGTAAACTTCTATGAACAGAGTTTTTCTGTTTCAAAGCAATTGAACTAATGGTCATGACTATCATTTATTTTTAAATATGTCTCTGAGGGAGGGAGTTATTATGTTACAGATGGTATTGGTGCATTTAAAATATTAATCAACATGTAGGCATATCTGTATGAGAGTTTTGTGGTGAGCCTTATGTTGTCACTTGATCTTTTTTTAACTTCAAGAAGTGTTTAGTCTTTATGACAGTTCTGTAGCTGCTCTGCCTTTGGCTCACTGTTCAGTTTCAATTCAGGTCAGACCATGTTAGTTTTTTCAATAATCTTGCCATCCAAGTTTCCTGAGGGTTTTCTCTAGCCTTACAGTTTAATTTTTCAGAGTATAGTTGGGCATTTTATTCTGATCTACACTTCAGTTCTTCATGCACTGTCTGTTTAACCAATTTATAAAATGCATGCCTACAACCAGTTTTTAGAAGTTAAAAACCTGGTTTTTTTAAAAAAAACAAACTTCTGGATATCAGATATAAATCTTACATGCAAAAAAATGCTGTTACATATTGTTAAAAAATTCTGAATTTTAATTCAGGATTTGTATTTTTTCTTTTGTGGTAAATTGACTTAGCTGAATCATCACTACATTTCTAAGTGTTAGAAAATAAGTCTTTCTCATTGCTCCTGAATGTACCCAACATGTCCAAGATTTTAGCTTGTCCAGTGGCACAAGCACTTCTTCACAGCTTTTTTGGGGGGCTGACCTTGGCTAGCTGGCAGATGCTCACCAAGCCACTCTCTTGGCCCTCTCCCTCAACAGGACCAGGAGGAGAAAATAAATAAACCCTCCAAGATAAAGACAGAGAGATCACTTAGCAATTACTGTCCCAGGCATAGCAGACTCACCTTGGAAAATTAATGTGGGGTTTTTTTTATCTCCAGTTAAAAACAATGGTCAGATTAAACAAAGACAAACCTAAAAAACACCTTCCTGTCCCCCATCTTCCCAGGATTGACTTCCCTCCTTCCTTCCTGGCTCTTCTACCTGTCTGGCAGGGGTGTAAAAGCTGATCTCACCGGGGCCACCCTGCAGCCCCCACTGCCAAAGCCTTGCCACGCACACACAGAACACCTACACAGACCTGGGAGGGAGTGCTGCCATTTGGAGTGTGCAAGTTCATTGCAGAATATTTATGTAATGCCTCATTACAGATTTCAGCAGTCTCCCATTACTTCCCAGATTAAGCACTGATGTTATCATAAGCTCTTCCAAAGCTTGTGAAGTAAACATACAGCAAGCAATCTGACTTTTTCAGCTTTCACCACTAATTTAGATTCCCCATTGGTTCATCTTCCTTATTGCAATCTTTGAAAATGCTCGTTTGTGGAAGTACCTTGCAAATTTCATTAAATTTCCTGATTTTATGCTGTGAAAGAACTTTATTTGGTCACTCAACCTTCATTTATTTATATGGATATCTTCAGCTTTTCAAGTCTAGCATTCAGCTGGATCTGGAAATCTTGATGTTGATCAGGAACTGTTGTCCTGATAATTTTTTTTCTCCTGCTGTTTTATTTTCAGGCTTTAAAGGCATTTAATAGGACGTTTTTACTTCCCTTATAAGTCTGAGTCTCAGTTGTTTTTTTCTTTGGGATGTGTCAGGACATTCCTTGCTGTTTATCTTGTATTAAATATGTTTATATGTGAGTTGGTATATGCACTTGTGTATATATAAAAACATACATTTATTTTGAATACTTTAAATCTCTTCAACATTTCTCTGTTGAAAACACACAACTGATTTACCACTGTCTGGCTAGCTTATTTTGGATTTTCCCCTCTGTAGTTTCACTGTCTGCTGGTGAAATTGTTTTTTTTCTCACAAGTTTCGTTGCTCTTTCTTGCATGCCTGAATTCTTTTTGGGTTCAGAGTTGTTTGACTCGTTCAGGTGTGAACAACCATCACACCTGTGTTGTTGATATTCATGTGCCATCAACACTCAGGTGCCAAAATTGCAATCACAACCTGCACTCTGTGTATTGCCCTTACCTGTCTGCACCTGCTGAAATAGTTACAGCTCTGGGTCCAGCTCAGTGCAGCTCTTCAGAGAGCCTCCCTCACCTTCAGTACTGACATCATACACTCAGCAACTTTGCTCCTTCCTGACCAGAATTCACTTTTTGGTGCTAGAGATTCTTATGGTGGAAATGCTTGGTCTTCTAAGCTTTTTCTGTTGAAGTATTAAATAATTAATTCTTTTTTTTTTTTCCCCAAATTTGTTATCCCTTGTTTGAGAAAGAGGCTTATGTTTATAGAAACTAGACCATTTTTGTAAAAAAAATTGCTCAATAGAGTGTTTTTGTAAGGATTTGACACTCCTGTGTAGTTTCAGGCCCTTCAGTTATCTACCTCCAGGGACCTTTCTCAAGAGATGAGATGGGATTTGAAAGTCTTCCTTTCTTAACCATTTCTTGAGAAATTAAAACTTGTTCTTTCACAACTGCTCTACAGGGTGTGTTATTTTTATCATTTCAAATACTGCAAAGAAAATCAGTGATGGATTTCCATTGCCATTTTAAGAGGATTTAGTACACATTGCTTGAATTTCAAGTTCATAATGGTAATATTGCCACTGATAGTACCTCCAATGCAAGAATTGATTAATTTCTCTCACCTTGCTGTAATTTATTCATAGAATCATAGAGTGGTTTAGGTTGGAAGGGACCTTAAAGGTGATGTAGTTCCAAGCCCCCTGCCATGGCAGGGACACCCTCCACTATCCCAGGTTGCTCTAAACCCCATCCAGCCTGGCCTTGGACCCTCCCAGGGATGGGGCAGCCACAGCTGCTCTGGGCAACCTGTGCCAGGGCCTCAGCACCCTCACAGGGAACAATTTCTTCCTAATACATAATCTAAATCTGCCTTCTTCCAGTTTAAAACCATCACCACTTGTCCCCTCACTACGTGCCCGTGTAAAAATTCCCTCTCTGGTTTTCATGTAGCCCCTTTAGGTGCTGGAATATACTGCAAGGTCTCCATGGAGCCTGATCTTTTCCAGCATAATGGCCAAAGTTATGCTAAAAAAATATTTGCAATTATTCACTGTTCAAGATTACTACTTATGAATTCATAGTGTTTTCCTCCAGCCACTCTGTAGCAGGAAATATCTTCACTAGGATTGCTGAGTTGCCAACCTGTCTTTGAAGGGGATGATACCTGTAATGGTATGAATTCCAAAAAGGGAAACTGCTGATTTTATTCTGCCTTTTGTTCTTTGCTATTGTTTTATCTTCCAGGGCCTCACAGTCAAAAGTCAGTGCTATAATAATCTTTTGCATATCATTTATGGTTGATTACTGCTGTATGTAAACCTGTCTGATGTTAGACACAAACACTGCTACCACCCTGTTTTGTGTCAACAAGTGCAGAATCCCAGTCTGCTCTGTGGAGAGAGCATCCATATTGAAACTAGTGCTTCTGAAGTGTTTAAAAGTCAGATGGCTTCTGAGTCTTTGATCTGGTCTGTGTTACTCAGCAAGAAATGGCCAGTGCCATGTGAAAGACAGTGGATATTTTGACATTGATACTTATTTTATCAGTGTGAAT
Source organism: Polioptila caerulea (assembly GCA_013397295.1). Classification (NCBI taxonomy): domain Eukaryota; kingdom Metazoa; phylum Chordata; class Aves; order Passeriformes; family Certhiidae; genus Polioptila; species Polioptila caerulea. The sequence continues at coordinate 297,938 of VYXF01004881.1, read as the reverse complement.
GTATGTGGGCTATCATTCAAAGCAGAGGAGACATTCACTCTGTTAAGCAGATGATGTGTATGTAGCTATTAGCTTCCCTTTGATCTTGGTTTGGGACCTTAAAACCCTGAGATTTGGCTTTGAGGGATAAATTGTACCTGATACCATTTTTTGAATAATCAGTATCTTATTTGCATAGCTGTATTCTATCCAACTGTATCCTACCTTGCTATCCTGTTTTTTGCACTTTGAAAAGAATGAGTGGGATAACTGGGACAATCTGGCAGCTGTAAAAAGGCAAATGTGTGGCTGGACTGGCAGGGTCAGAGGGTGGGAAGCAGCACTAATTGTTATTTGCTTACTGGTGTTTTTCATGGGCTGTACATTTGAGAGCACGTCCAGAGCACCATGCCCAGTCTCCAGCTCTGCAGCACAGGGCACTGCTGATGTTCTGGCATGAGTCTGGTAGTTGATGAAATGATATGGAGACTGCACATGTGGCATATAAGGAGGGGCTGTAGGAGCTGTTTTGGCTTAGTCTAGTGAAAATGAGGTTCAGGGCATCTTAGTGTGGTTCCCTCCTGCCTAATGGGGAGGTGTGAAATAGATGCAGCTGGATTTCTCAGGGATGTGCAGTGGAAGAGACGATCACAAGTTGGAACATGAGAAGTTTGTTCTTACCAGGTGCAAGGAACATCATTTTCATCATTAGAGTAATTAAACACTCCAAGGTTTATCAGCAACTCCGATCCTGGAGATGTTCAGAGCTTGATTGTGGAAGCTGCTGAGCAAACTGATTCCACTGCCCCTGCTTTGAGCAGGACACTGTGTTAGAATAATTCCAGTTGTCCCAGCCTGTGTTGTTCTATGGTTTCTCATATCTGTATTTCCAAAATATGTGTGTGTCCTTTCTAGATACAGTCTGGTAAATTCTGACTTCCAATTCCCATACCAACAGTTTTCCTGGACATAAAGACCACTTTTCTCAAAAGAAACTAGTGGTAAACAATATTTTTCTTTGACTCTGTGTTAAAGTTGAATTCATTCTCACATTCACAGTATTTCACGTAGATGCTTAACAGGTGACTCTTAAGTTTGCTAAAATTTTGCTCTTTTGACCTTTTTTTATGACTTGTTTTTTCAGAAACCATAAAACTGTTAAAGAAAATGTAGAAACAAGATACATTTATGTCACTGGTTGAAGCCTATGCCTGACTGATGGAAATGTGAAGCTGCCCAGTGAATATTCATTATTTATACTAACTAGTCAGGTTAGACTGGTGGACAGATTTAATTCACTATGGGTAGGTATTGTGAGGGATTTTTTGGAGATATTTGTCGTAGGCACTTTTCCACATTCATATCTTTTCTATGCTGCTTGTACTCTGCATTTGCTGTGAAGAAATTAGTGTTTAAATGTTCAGGCCCTTGGAGATGTGGCTGAGGGAAATAAAGATTTCTTACTGAGTACAAGCACGCCTGGTTATCTGCTCTTCAGCTTCCCCACTGAAGAATAGCTCATCTTTAATGACACTACTTCTGGTAATGAATTAACACAATTCTAAGGATAGTAAGTGAAAATTGGGTCAAATGTAATGATGTTACTGTTATATTTTACCATGGTAATGCTGTTACATCCCTGTGGTGGGTTGGCCCGGGCACCCATGCAGCTGCTTCCTCCTTCCCTGCTGCAGAGGGAGGGGGAGCAAAACAGTGCTGAGAATGCTCCAGGGTTGAAACAGAGACAGGGAAATCACTACCCAATTGCTGTCATGGGCAAAGCAAACTCGACTTTGGGAATTCAACTTAATTTAGTGCAGATTAACATAAATATTTAATTACTGGGTAACAAAAATACAAACATTAAAACACTTGGGGGAATCCATCCCTTCTCCTTACCCAGCCTCAGCTTCACTCCAGACACCTCTCTTCCCTGCCTTGTAAGCACCACAGGCTGCACTGGGTCCCTTCAGTGAGGCAAGATCTGGGGGGGCTGGAGTGAAAAGTGGATCAGTTTTCTGCCACTCTCTGTTTTTGTTTTCCTTGGCTGTGGTGTGGGTCCTCCATGGGCCTCCATCCCTTTGGCAGTGACCTGCTCCAGGGCAGAGCATCTTCCCTTCTCTTCCTCTTCTTCCTCTTCTTTCCCTGACCTTGTTCTCTCATGCCCTCTGTTGGTGTTCTTCTGTGCCCTTTCTCAAATATATTTTCATTCAAGCACCTCAGACACAGCTGAGAGGTGCCCTGTGGTGGATCTCTTGTGGAGCTGCTGGAGCAGAGACCCCCCTTGCCAGCACCTGAACACCTGCAGAAATACAGTTATAACTAGAACTTTGTGTGGCAGTTAAAAATGTTCTGGAAATGAGGAGAAAGAAGTGCTGGGCTAAATATTCCTGCAAACTGATGATGAGTACTTTATTATTAGAAGCTCATGTTGTCTCCTGCTTTCTTGCAATTTCATGTGAGACTGGATTGCTTCCTCAATCAACTGGTTTGGGTGAGCTGCTTAGTGGCTGAACTTGTAGATGTTCTGTTTCTAAAATACTTTCAGATGTTTTTTGTCTACCTGATTTGGAAACATAGTGATTTCACTGCAGTCAATATTGTTGTGATAAAATCATGGAATAAGGTGATACGAAAAGGCAGAATTTGGGGCTTTCTGTGAGTAGTTAATTGACCAGTCTGGAGCTGAACAAGATTAAGGGTTTTCTAAGGGGTGGCATGTGTGTACTGAGAAACTGCTCTACGGTATTTTGGGGTCTAGATATTATATTCTACAGTAACAGTGACTTTTTTGTAGGTAATTTAATTTTTGAATTCAGAGATACTTTTGAAACTTTAAAGGGGAAAACTTTCCTTAGTAGAAATTGAGTATCCTGAAAAATAAACAGTATACTGGTATACTGGTTTGCTCTTTAAAGTTACACTGTAAGAAGAAAATCTTTTTTAGCAAATATTTTTTAGTTACTATTTTAAGTCTCTGATGTATAGAGAACTTAGTTACTTTTTTAACCTCTTCAGAGGCATGTATGATCTCTTAAAACAGTGGTATCTTATTCACTGAATGTTGCATAGCATTCAAGATACTGATTAAAAATTTGAACCTAAAATTGTATTCTCATTCATATTTAGAATATTCAGATATCTCTAGGGAGGTCCATCAGAGCACCTTTGTGCATATTCCCTTTGTCTAGATCCTGTTGACTTGCTAATTATGTGTTTCTTTAGCTTTAAGTATGACTTCTGCAGTTCAAATTCTGAAAAATTAAAGATCTATTCTAAAGAAATGAAGAATTTCTGACCTCTATTCTCAATTTATTGTATAAGAACATGAAACTTGAGAGGTAGAATATTGTGCCAATTTATGCTCAGGGTGTCAGAAAAAGTAAATGTGTGTGCTTCAAATGCCTGGAGTGTTTGCCAGCTAATTTACAAAGCAACAATAACATTTCAGAGTTTGTGTAGTCAGAGCAGAGGCTTTTTGAAGGATATTTGTTCATTAGAGTCTAGGAAATGGATTGATCCGTTAGCCTGATGCTGGTGTTTATCTGGGAAGGAGTGCTGCTTTCAGCACTTGCCTCTGTAATTGTGTTTCATTGCTGTCAAGTAATGCTGCATGCTGGAAGTCAATTTGCATTTTTAGCAGACATCCTTTTACCTCTGTGAGTATCTTTTGGTGGGAGGGGACTCATGATGGTCAAGAGGTAGAATGGAAGTTTTTGTAACAATTAGGTCACAGTGTGTTCCAGAGGTATAGCTGAGTCAGAGTCCTCTCCAGGTCTCAATTCATCACCTAAAACCCAGTGAAAATGGATTGTCTTGCTCGTGTCAGGGTCTGTGTTACTTTCTTTTCTTACTGTTCATACTAGCACTTTGAACTGCTAAATATGACTGACTGACTTTAAAGTTAATGCTTCTTTCATGTACCCCTTGGCCTACCAACTTAGTGGAAAAGGAGAGCAAGAAGAGATGGTGGCAATTACCAAAAATCAACAAAAAAATTAATGGTTAATGGACAGGTAATTATAGGTGCTTATATCGAAGATTTCAATGCTAGATACAGCTTTATGAATTATACAGATTTCAGAATATCCATGTGAATTTTAAATAATATCTAATCTCATTAGTGGTGTGGCACTGTAATCCCTATTACAAAACTAAATGTTAAAGAAAATGTACAGACTTTTCAGTTGTTACCTTCTATCTCTGGCAAGTTACACATAAACTGAGCACATGTTAAAGATTAGCTGCTGATGGGCAAGTGATCAAAAGCTTCCTTTCCTCTTCTGGCTTTTGTGTGTCTAACCCAGTTAGACAACAGGAGAGAAACAGAGACATGGGTTGAGTTGTGTGACTTTTCAATAAGGTCTTTAGGGCACGTGTCTCCCCCGAGTTGGCGTGATTTGACTCTGAATGACATTTTTGATTCATGAACAAATTAAATTTTGTTCCGCTTATTGATGTACAGGCATTTTCCTGGTGTGCCACTGAGCAGCAGTCTGAGTGGTGGGTTTTTCAGCTGGCACCTGGGCTCCCTGGCAGCCTGGGGAGCTGGATGTTCCAGAAGATCCATGTGCAAAGAAACTGATGATGCCCTGCTTTGTGTTCATAGGTGGGAGTATGCAGCTGCTGCAATTCAGGCACTAGTTTGCTGGGGTTAGAATTGAAGCCATGAGGGCTTTTTTCCCCAAAAAACATAAAAAAACCCCCAAAAATTCTATCAGCCGACTGCTTAATCTCACAGAATCAACTTGACTCAAAAATACCACAGGCAGTAATTCTAAGTTAGTGCTTATAAGCAAATGAGCCCCAGCAAAGTCCTCTTGTCATATCTGTTGGTGGAAGAATGGAGTATTTCTGTAGCTTCTACTTCCTTTGCATAAGCTGTGGAAGAAAGAAAACTTCCTGCCTCATGGGTGAGGTTAGAAGGTTTTCAGCTTCTGTCTCTGCATGAAATAAAAAGTGTATGAGATACTACTTGCCTAATAGCAGCACTGAAAATTTAATGTGCTTTGGAATATAGTTTTCTTAGTAATAAAATTTCTCAAATTATATTGTTCATCAGCATTCTTTAAATTTTTACTTCATATATATATATATGTGAATTTTTTCTTCATATATAATTTTTTAATAGACATATATATATGTGTGTCTGAAATGAGAGATAAAGAACCCTTAGAAGGGATATCCAGGAAAAGCAGTAGATGGTGTAAGAAGGGAAGCAGTAACCAATGCCTTGCCTGCAGAGCAGTACTCATAGCCATTACTGCTGTGATGTGCATTCTCTGGGTGGATCAGCTTCCTTCAGTGCCATGTGTCTCAGAACAAATGTTCTGAATTTGGAAAAAAACGTTTTTCCAAAGGATGCAACAATATTTTTAATGTGTTTTTTAATTGCTTATTGCTTACTGATCAGTTTCTCCCTGGTGGGATTTATGCAGAGGGTGTTCACCTTTGATAGGTCAGCAGCTGCTTTGGGATCAGTTCTCTCCATTTGCACTCAGTGTGGGCTGAAGGATTTTTTAAAGAAGTCAGTGGTATGAAACGTGTTGTCCTCAATAGCTGCTGTAAATAGCTGTGTGTAGCTGGGCCTGCTAAATTTCAGGTTAGTCTGTTGTGCCATAATACAAACTCAGTTACTCGCTGTTTGAGAACACTTGTTGGAAACAAAGAAGTTTGGGAGGAGAGAGAGGAAGCAGCAAAGTTGTAGGCACATTATATTAATCTTTAACAAGAAGCCTAAAATATTAGTTGAGGGAGGGCAAAAGTCTCTTATGATTTCTCTGAAAATTATTTGACTTACTGTATTGAAGCTTGTGTAATTTTCTTTTTGCACTGCCTGATTTATGGGCAAATACTTTCCTACAGATCCCAACATTGCTGATCATTGTTGTAGTAAATTAACGATTTTTTTTTTCTTCCTTTCAGCTCCTGTTGCCTGTTAGGTTGGTTAAACCTGTCTTCTGCTAAGCTGGTTTCTGTTTCCCATTGCACAGAAGTTGGCTGTGTTCAGAACAGATAAAGAGAAAGGAAATGAGATTGCCTGAGGGAGTGCAGAGGCCTTTGCAAAAGCAGGAGATGGTGCATTGAAAGTTGTGGTATTATTGATCTTTGGTGAAAACTGTAGCATTGTTGTGGTCTAGAAAGTATAAATATTTATTAACTGATTTTTTTTTTCCTAGGTGGTTTTTTGTTTGTTTGTTTTTTTTAACTTGGAAACTGCTGTTGGGAGGACTTGATGGACATTTTTACATGTAGTAACTTTGCTCCTTTTGCACTGGATTGGTTTTGGCCAAGACAAATTGTGAAAAACACTGAGGTAGAAAAGCAACTAAATCAGAATACTCAGTATTCTTATGTCTTGCTACTTTTATACTCTCTGATCTGTGAGAATTCTTGTTTTTTTTACGATGAAGGCAGTTTTGCTATGTAATACAGGTCTGTAGGCTAAAACTTTAATTTATTGTTCAGTTCTAGCTGAACAGAGATGTTTTCTGGTTAATATTATTACATATATGCAGTACACACAGACCTTGGAATTCTGTCTTGAATAACTGCATGTGTGTATGAGTGAGACTGAAATTTTTGACTGTCTCTGCACAAATGCCATCCAACTTATTTCCTATTTAAACAAACTATAAGGAAAGTTCTGCTAGTGTATGTCAGGCTTGAAATATATATGAAGTTGCTAATCCATGGGTTATAGCACAAGGATAAATATTTGGGAGGAGCTGAGCTGGTCTAGTGTTGCTACCAGCCCTGCTTTAAGTGTGAGGTTGGACAAGGTTCCAAACAATTTTTTTTCTGGGTCTGTAGATTGTAAAAGAAACGTGTAGTGCCCCTCTCAAGCACACAGCTGGCACAGTACCTTTAATGGCACAAGGCTGAGCAACAGCTTGCAGTGCATAGACTTTGTTTTTATGCTGTTTAGCTGGTTTTAAGTAATTCTTTCTCTTTGCTTTCATGTGTCTGTTTCATTTCCTGAAGCTGACTTATTTTAAATGGCATCCATTATGCCTTTGCCCAGCAGGAGTGCCAAATACTTACATTTTCTTGGAGGACCAGATCCCTGAGGAAATATTTGGTTTACTAAGACTTCCAGTCTAATGCCTTTCAAGTAAGGGAGGGGAGACTACTTCATTATTTTTTGGACACATCCATTGGCTTTGGCCTTGAATCAGAGTAATCTTTAATGTTTGAGATCTGTGTAAACATTTGACTCGTGGTTCCTCCTCCAATTTGTAGGCACTGAGTCTAGCATGGAGTGTAGTCCTTTGGCAGTCTCTCCACATGGTCCTGTTTCCAAGACTTCCTTCAGGGCATCAGGGGAAGATCCTTCCATCTTGAAAGTCTTCAGCTCCAATCTGTACGTGAGCAAGCCCAGGAGGTGCATCAGAGAACAGTGATCTGTGTCCACATCAGCCTTCCTGCCTGACCTTGTTAAATGACTGAGACCATTTTTCTTCTGCCCTAGACTTGGGAGATGCCTGTATCCCACATACCAGATTATTCTCCTTGAGGGGTCTGTCATGACAAATGGTCACTGGACTCTAGTTACATCAGAGCCTGTGCACAGCCCTTCCTCCTGCTCCTTCCACAGAGCTCTGGCCTATTCCACAGGTTTTCTTTAAATTGGCTGCTTTACCGTGTTGGATGGAGCTGGCATGTTTTTTTCCTGTGGGATATTGTTGCTTCCATAAAACAGAGTGGGATCAGTGTGTTTAAATCTTGACATGGAGGCAAAATTCCTTTTTTTTTTCCACGTCTGTCCTTGAATTACTTTGTCACAGTACTGAGATTAGAGGGAGCTCACCAGATTTTACAAGTCTTATCAGTGTGAACACTAGGAGTTGGGGAGGGATGGGTGGAGAAGCCTCTCTTCTAGGATTATTCTATGTAGGACTGTAAAACATATGAAGCTCTTCAGACCTGTTTATATTTACTTTCAACTGGATCAACTCAAAGCACTCCTAGATGATTCCCCTGCCCAGAAAGCTCCTCATAAATAAGCCCAGGCTGAAGGCTGGCTCTCATGAAGGGTTTTGATGAACCTACTGCACAGAGGAGCCCACTATATCTCATACTTAGCCTCTTAAATACTGGGCAGGCACCACAATTTACCTGAATGTCATCTGTTGAGGATCTTTGTATGCAGGCTGCCAGTTAGTCCCTTGCTCAGTTTGTGTTCTCACTGGCATGTTTGGAGTGTTCTTTGGGAAGCATATGACTCATTTTGCCTCAGTCTCTGTCCCCTTCAGCAGTCACTTTTGGTTAGTCATAATCCTGGCTGAAATGCCTTTATCTTGAATTTCTGTCTGCAGGATACCAAGAGTCATTGGTGTAACATCCTGCTTCTTGCTTACCCTCCCTTTTAAGGAACCCCTCCTGTGAGTCTGCTGGAGTGCCAGGCAGGCAGACTCACACTGTACATCTGGTAAAAACCACGTTTTACTGGTGTCCAAGGTCAGGGTTCAGGTCATGCTGCTTGGGACTCACTCTTGGTCTACTCAAGATGCCTGTCTTGCATAAATGTTCTCAAGGCACAGGGAGTTCAGAAAACATATGGTGGATTTCTTTTCCTGTAAGATATCAATTGCAGGTTATGACTTAACATGACCAAAGCAGTTTCAGTAAAAAAAAGGACTCCAAAATTTCCCCTCTTGTAACACTTGGAGGTTCACTAGTTCCTGACATACCTGTGACTGGAGCCAGTGGCCCACACTCTGCTTGCAGGGAACACTGGGGATCCTTGTTGTGCAGGACATTTTAGTTGCTGTATCATGACTGAGGCCTCAGGGATGCAGGGTACTGGCTTTTTCACTTTTGTTTGTTTTTGTTGTTGGGATTTTTTTTTTTCCTATTTGGCATTTAGGAAGGACCTGAGATCAGCCTCTTTAAAATACAGGAGAGTAACATTGATTCTCCTGTTCCACAGCAAGTGTGTTTTCAGGGCTGCCTGGCGTTTCTGTTCTGTTGTGCTGCACAGCTGATGTGCCTGTTGTCTGCACACAGGGTTTTGCAGAAGGTAACACAGGGTGTGCCTGTCATGGTTTCAGCTATATTGGCATGTCTGAGATTCTCATGGGTTTGGAGCCTTCATCTCTTCCTGCAGATATCTTGACTATTGTTTTTATAAGCAGCTTTCCTTTTCAGGAACTTGGAATGAAGGAAATATGTCCAAAGGTAGAACATCTGTATCTCATAGTGTGTTTACTTGACATTACAGTAGGATTGTCTCAGAATTCCAGAGAGCCTCCTTCTTTCTTCTTTCTGAACTATAGGAAAGCTTACATGGGTGTAACATGAGGTGATAAGGTTTTCTTTAAGTTTCTAGGCAGATCTGTTGCTCTGCAGAAGGTCCCTGTCTGTATGATGTCAAAGTTAATCTCAAGAGCACTAGCCTGTTAGCTTCATCCAGATTCTTTTGACAACCATTTTAGGACTTCAGTTTTCTTTCATTCTTGTGTCCAAGTGTTCTCTCACAGTGTTTCTGGCCAGTGCTTAGGAAATTTCAGTGGCTGTTAGGTTTTGCTGTGCTTTGCCTTGTGCTGAAGAGCCTTCATTGTTCCCCCTGCTGGTTGGAAGACTTTTGTTCCAGCCCTTTGCCTTGTGTGTGCATGTTCTGTGAGAGTGATCATCATCTGGATGCTCAGAGCAGTGTGCTCAGGGCTCAGCATACTTCAGTTCCCACACAAAATAGGGTTCTGTTCACCAGTTTGTTACAGCCTTAAGTGAGGAATAATCTGTAACTAAGCTACCTCTAAGACTCACTTCACAAATCCTTTGTTAAAAGCAAATAAATGGTGTGACTAAACATGAAATAACACCACTATAAATGGCTTATGAAAGAGCAGTGCACAGAGCTAGAAGAGAAACCTCCTAATCCCTTTATGCCCAAGCTGAATCTCAGAGCATTTCCACCCCACACCTCCTTTGCAGGAGATGCAGCTGGTGCACTGAAGATCTGCCTCTGGGTGAGATGTACATCTTTGGGTGGTTTGTCTCTGCATCCCCCATGCCTCCCTTTGTGTGCACTAAGGAGAAATTCATCCTGGTGTAGCATTAGTTTTTATAACTGAGAGCCTTGCTCAAGTCTCCTGTGCTGTCCAGACAGATTGAAATTTTCCTGTTGCTGATTCTTTCATTCAGAAACTTAATTAGAACGTCTAAAGAAGTTCTGCTGCTCTAACTAAAATAAGCACCATTCATCTTCCTGAGGATGTAAGTGCTGCATTTTAGACCAGATGTTGTCTCTTACTCTGGATTGGTTGATCAACTGATTGACTCGGTAAGAGTCCTACATGTATTTTTGAGATTTAGCACCTGATAAATGACTCCATGTCCTGAACTTTTAAAAAATTTAATCTATTCATTAGCAAATGCAATTGATACAAATATCTAAATTGTGCTAAATGAATGCAGCTGATTACTAACTCTTAATTACTATTCAGATGGAATGCAGTTATGAAATACCAACAGGCTTGGAGTAAATAAATAACCTTTGATATTTGTCTTCTTTAGAATTTGTGGTCATAAACTAAAACCCAAGAAGTTGCACCTCAATGTGAGGAAGAGCTTTGTTACATTGAGGGTGGCAGAGCCCAGGGACAGTTGTGGAGTCTCCCTCTCTGGAGACATTCCAAACCCCTGGATGCATTCCTGTGTCACCTGCTCCAGGTGACCCTGCCTTGGCAAGGGGGTTGGAGTGGATGATCCCCAGAGGTCCCTTCCAGCCCTGGCTTGTCCTGTGGTTCTGTCTTGTGCTGTTGGTTGCTGGGTGCCAGAAGTCAGGGATGGAAACACATGGTGGCTCATGAGACAAGTATTGACTGACCACTTGAGCTTAAGGCATCCTCTCTTTTATCTGTCCACAGGAGGGGTATATTAATAGCTGTAATCTCAGCAGGCTGGGCTGTAGAAATTAAGGCACCTGAGGACTGATCCTCTTCTGCCCTCTGCCTTGTTCCTTCTGTGTACAGTTGAACTTTGTACATACATATAGCTTGAAACCCAGGTAGTTTGGGCTGCACTTTTTGTGAAGGATTTTTCTTTGCCTGTATCAAAATATCCTGTTTATCCTTGCCAGAGACAGCATTGCATGAGTTAACTTTTAATGAGTTTCGTCACCATATTTATATATAACTTGGTCTTTTTAAAAACATACCCTTTCTTTTTTTTTTCTTTTTTTTTTTTTTGATTGTTTTTTCCCTGGCAGGAACACTCTAGCTCTGACAGTTCCTCCTCAGAGTCTGTTCTTCTGTGTCACTGGGGCATGTTGTAATAGAGCAGAGAGAGAAATTTGTAGTGTGGGGACAAACACTGTCTGTAGCATTTCAGAAAAATTATCCTTTGGGAGACCCACAGAGCTGCAAGTCCTCTTTCATTCATACATTTGTTAAGCATGACACTAATGGAAGTGGCCAGGCAGCAGAAAAGCTGTAACTGCCCACAGTGTTAGGGTTTTCTGGTAATCCATGGAATGTACAGGTACTGCATTCAGCCCCCTGTAGTGTGGTGAGACACACGGACAATCATTTAAAGAAAACAGAACTATGAATGGAGAGCATCTGAAATGTTCATTCTGTAATTATGTTCACCTCCTGTGTATGCTACCTACTTTTATGGAGCTCTTCTTCTTACAGTATTACAGTATCCCAGTGACATCCACATGATAGAGGAGAAAGTGGTAACTGGGAGGAGCATGAAGGCTTTTCATGAACAAGTGGTGGAAATGGAGCAGTTGGGGGGGCACTTGGGAGGTTCCCTGAGCGCTGGCAGTGTCTGCCTTGAGTGCTTCAGACAGTGCTGCTGTGCAAAATGTCACTCCTGGGGATTAGTCATCTCTTTAATTTCACATGCAGAGCTGTCTTGGCAAGGAGAATAAGAAAGTTCCTTTTACTAGAAGGCATAGCTATTAAATAAAAATTTTAGTATTGATACAGTTTTCCTGGCAAGGAGTGGCACGGTATTTTAGTCTTTGCCTCTTCCCTGGGAGACTCAGGCAGAGAAGTACTGAACTTGCTGTCTTTATACTCACATGGGACACTCAACAGGAGTTCAACTTTGAGAACTGAGGTGTTTCTTCTCCTAAACTACCTGTGGGCAGTTTTCTTGCATCATTCTCCTGTGAATAGATGCAAACACCAGGGCTGGGCTGGCTCTGTTCTTACTGACCACGTTGTGTCGTTACTAAACTCACAGTGATGAAAAGAGGGGTTACTGACATCTCCCATGCAAGAGTGGGAGTGGTTGATTCTGAGGAGGTTTTTTTAGGAAAGCCAGCCAAAAAGCCTAAGTCTGGTGTGAGGCTGATGTTTCTTGTTGATTTTCCAATATAATCAGGACACGTGAAAGAAGAGCTGACTGGGAAATACTGGGAAATATTGTTTTCATACTTTCTTGACCTGTGTAGGAACTCTTTTCATTATTTGCCATAAGAGAATCCTGTTCTTTCAGGAGCTTTTGCTGCGATTTCTAGAGTTGGTTTTAATACTGAAATCAAGAAATTGGCTCCTGAACACTTCTCTAGTTTTTTGTTCCTTTCAGTTATAGCCAGTCTTGCCAGTGAGGAGTACTGCTCATACATGGGCAATGTGCTTTAGAAGTATTAGAAATACTTCTAAAATATGTGGCGAGTCCTAAACACATGGGGAACTTTATTTCTTAAGATATGGTAGGTAAGCAGAAACTGAGGATATTGAAGTACCTTTTTTCCATGTAAGACAGCTGCTTCCAAAGTTTCACATTTTTGCAGTGCATCTATTAAATTTTTTATTTTTAATTTTTTAAGAAATCATACTTTGCCAATATATTTTTACAGTAACTTGTAGTGTAGTTTGATTTAATTTTACTGTATTTGTAATTCAATTTATTTTTAAGTTATTTCTAGTTTAATTATTTCTGTATTGGGAGAGGAAATGCTTTATTCATAAATTTTAGTGTTCACTTTTGTAGGAACATTCAGAAGATAAATGGATTGAGTGGATCAATGGAGTCATTGGTTCAGCTTTGGATTCATTACTCAGCTGTTATCTATTTATATTATGTATTTAAATTGACCTTCTGTTGGTTTTGAAGGGGTCAAGGTTCCTGTGTTACTTTTTTCTAAGTAATAAAAGGAATTTTTCTGTCAGACTAATTTAACATAATTGGGGCTTTTATCTATTAAAATGGCTTATGAAGAATACTTGATTTTTCATTTAAGACACTGTGTCAGCACAGTTGTATATTTTTAGTGACTTACTGTTTGTGCTATATTCCTCCACTGAAAAAGATTTTAGAGCAGAAACACCAATAAAAATTGAGGCTCTTTGAAACTTTTCATTAGGAACCTTTAACGTGGCTGGTTAAGACAACAGTTTTATCTTTTGATCTAGTGTCCTTCATACAGATTCTGCTGTGAGGAGGGAGAGAGATAAGAGAATCCATAAATGTCTTCATTTTTTTTTGAAGATTGAATCCCACATTGTGTTTATTTAGTGGTGTCAGAATGCACCCAGAGCTTTTGTTCAGGGTGAGTGCAGTCACTTTTACATCAGAGAGAGGCAGGATATGGGGTACCAAGGTGATTCCTTGGCTGGGGATGCTGGGTGTGTGGAGCTGAGAGGGCTGCTCTCCTGGTGGGCACAGGAGCTGCATCCCAGGAATTCTTGGCCTGAGGCACTGGTGAGTCCCTGGCAGTGCCAGCAGCAGAGAGGCACAGCAGGGTTATTGTGTGTGCCACTGCCTGCTGACAGCAGGGACTCATGGCTGCCGCCGCTGCTAGCAGGGTGATGCACAGAGATTTGCAGGGTTAAATTCTTCCTTCCAGATAAATTGTCAAATTTCCCAGTAAGACTATCAGTCTGTCTTCTGGGAAAATTAAGGTATGTTCAGTGTCTAGGCGCCATCGTGTCTAAGTGTTGTTCATTATTACATCAGTAATGCACAGATTTATTTCAAGGAAATTATTTATTTTCTGGAAGACAACTCAGATAGAGACCTCATATTAGCAACAGGCTTGCCCTACTGTATTTTCTTTAAAACAGATCCTAGAGGTTGTTACAAAGTTGTACTAGTCCTGTCTGTGCCACCATAGTGCAGCTTTTTCAGGGTACAGTTAAATATTCTGATTATCTACATGGTAATACCTACCCCTTTTTTGGGATAGAAATATCTCCAAGGAGAAGCTGATGACCACAGCAGGGCTTGTAGAGAAGTAAAACAATAGAAAAAGGACAGAAGCAGCAACTTTCAAGCTGAGAACAGAATAAGAAATTTTGCTCTGGGTAATGTTGCTCAGTTTCAACCTGAAATAAACCTGGCTGGCAGCTGTAGGTAAGGGGGGTATTAAGGAGTTAATTCCATTAACTGCCTCCTGTGAGTCAGAGTTGTCTGTGGGATAGTGAGCAGAGCTGTAGATGTGGAAGGGGAAAAATATAATATGCAGTAAGCCAGTACTGAATGCTAAAAACCATAGACTAAACCAGTACTTGTAAAATACATTACCAGTGTTAATGCACTGTATTTGTTATTTGCTGCTTTGTAGTTTCAGAGATGTAATACAAAACAAGCAAAGCCTAATGAAGGACAAGTGTGCTCTGAGAGCTGTTTCCTGTTTATCAGCTGGTGGAGTCACCACCTCTGCACACAAATCTTGTGCTCAGACCTTTAGACCATGGGAATGGTAATGCTTTCATGAAAGCCTTCATTCATTCATTATTTATTGCTCTCAATCCTTTTCTGCTGGAACAGTTGGATTCACTATTTATATTGTGGTTGTGTTTCAGGGCTGATGGTTTATTATTCTGGTTATCCCAGCACATCCATAAACATGACAGTTGCTGTCCAAAGGATTCGAGGGAAGCAATGGTTAGAAAGTGATAGGATGGTGATTTTTGACTCAGAGAAATGCAATTGCATTATTTGCTTGGCTGTTCTCCAGAGCTTTTTAAAAAATTATTTTACTCTTAATCAAGGAAAGATGCAATTTTTAAATGTTTTCAGTCCCCATTATATATTCTCTTCTGACAGTAGCAGAGGTTTGAGTTTATATGTCACTCTTCACTAGCTCAAATAGTGATTTACTTTTTAAAAAACACTTCATTCTATATAAATGTATATTTTATAAATTCTATATTTATTCTATATTTATTCTGTTCTGTATAAGATTTTATACAATTTAATAACTAGCTGTTTCTTCAACTGCTTTTACTTAAATTAAAACAGTTGAACTGCTGCTGATTCTTTGTTTCTTGAACTGTTTATGGTATTTTAATCAAAAGGAGCTGCTCTGTCCTTTTCTGGTAAAAATAACCAAATAATGGGGTTTTATTTTTAGCATAGTATATCAGGACACCAGGTGTCCTTTTACATTTATTGGTGTTTATACTTCATGATTTTAATATATTGGGATTTTAACGAGGTTTTCCTCAGAGAAACAAAATCTGAATAAAAAAGTGAACAGATTACTGACTGTGACCACAGAACCTGTTGTCCAGCACTAAATCATGTCCCCAAGTGTCACATTTGAACACCTCCAGGGATGGTGACCCTGCCACTTTGATGCCTACTGGAGGCTGACCTGGAACAGAGACCAGACAGAGCAAAAGGATAAAGCAGGGATTTATTAAAAGGCCTCACTGGGCACACCTGGGCAGTGCAAGAGNAGTAGCACTTAATATGAAACCTAAAACTACCCACTAAAGCAGCACAGAATCTAAAAAATGTAAAACCTAAGGCATCAACTTGCTCAGGGCAGCCCATTCCAACGTGTGACAACCTTTCCAGTGAAGAATTTTTTGTCATATCCAACCTCCCCTGGTGCGACTTGAAGCCATTTCCTGTTGTCCTATCACTTGTGAGGAGGAGCAGAGCCTGACCCCCACCTGGCTGCACCCTCCCTTCAGGTGGTCCTGGAGAGCCCCGAGGTGTCCCCGCCTGACCCCCACGGCTCAGCTCCCCCAGCTGCTCCTCACAGGGCTTGTGCTCAGAGCCTGCACGGAACGTCTCCGCTGCTCCTCTCTGGACAGCACCATCCCTAATGCCTGTGTGCCCATTCTCAGGAGCTCCATCACGTGGTTCCTGGCACATCAATAACCTGCATCTCTGCAGCAGTGTGGGTCTCCATCCCATCCCTGCACCGATGGCAGCCGCAAGAACCTCACCGGTGCTGTCCCTCCGAGAGCGAGCGCCGTGCTGCCCTGGGGTTTATCTCTAGTGAGATTGTTTTCCCTTCCCCCTTCCAGTGTGGTGTAGAGCTCTCAATGAGCCCTGCTGGCTCCTGTGCAGAGATCCTGTTTCCCCTTTGAGACAGGTGTACCCTGGCTCTTGCCAGCAGGCCTGCTGTCATGTAAACTGATCTATAATTAAAAACCGCAAAATCCTGCCGGTGCCACCAGGCTCGCAGCCAGGTATTGATCTGCTGGCTCTTCCTGTTTCTTCCTCCTCATTCCCTGAAACTGAAAGGAGAGAGGAGAACGCTTCATGTGCTCCTTATCCTTTAACCAGTCATGAATCTCTGCAGCAAAAGTATCTCAAAAAGAGCGTTGCCAAGAGAGTGTTTTAGTGATGACTAAAACATAATGTTTGGTAGAATCTAAAAGAAGTGCAGGGATTATGAAATCCAGGGTTGTGGAGTGGTTTCTTAGTAATGTATTCAGGGTTTCTGTGTTAATTAGGTGTATGAATCTTCTGTCTAGTAAAGCTAATCTAGGCATCCATTTGAGCGATTAAAAAAAAGCTAAACTCTGCTTTTAATTAACATATGGGTTTATTTCTCTGGGAAGGCACAGCAAGGTGTTCTGAAATATGCCTTAAACTTGGCTCCTTTGACCTTGCATTGAGATGGATGAAGAAGAGAGAGTCCTTTCCATAATTCTCTCTAGGTCCCAGAACATGTCCAAGAGATGAGTAGAATTTGGGTCTCCAGAGCCAGCTTGTTGTGTTGCCCTGAAATGAAATGTCTAACACTAGACAAGTGAGTGCTCCAGATTTTCAATGCTACAAGCCCTTTTCAATATTGTTTGTTTTTTTTTTTTTTAGTTCTGAATTAACAGACTCACATAGAACACGTAACTCTGAGATGACTATCTGTGTTCAGACAAGCATAAGCTCTTGCTGCAGTTGGTGGATTGATGCCTTGAATTCACAACAGGGAATTCCATTCTCCTTTCTGTCTTGCCAGTTGTTCATACAGTCTATCAGCAGATTAAGATGTTTCTTTTAACAGTGTTTAAATGCAGAGCACTTGGTTACAGGATGGCCTGCATAAAGAACCAAAAAGACTTTATTGCACAGCATTTCTACCCATTTGATTCCTATTATTGCAGAACAGTTGTGTATTCTCAGCCTGGTATCTAAAGAAGCAAGAGTTCAGGCATTGTGCTGCAAGAAGCCTAACAGCATGACAAACTACTTGAATGGCTGTGTAGTACTAATTCATGAGTAAGTAGGTCCTGGAAAGATTTATTAAGAACCAGTATTTGTTCAGTGAGAGATTTACCTTAAATGATTTCATCAACACAGTCTATACCAACTGTCCATTTTGATCCATGGGCAATGCAAGAATATTCAGTGTTGCATAGTTTTATGTTTATTGCCATGAAGTCAGATCTCCTTTTTCCTTCTCTATTACCTCAATTCCTAGAGTGATGTGAGGGTTAGGAGAGTACTAAAGCTTTTCACTGACAAAAGTCTAGCTGTCAGTCCTGTTGGAGGTTCTCATTTTAGCTTGTCTAGTTCACATTCTGAACAGATGGATTTCTGATGCCTACTAAGAGTCCAACTTACTGCACCTGGTATCTTGGGTGGTGGGTGATTGAGCACTGCTGCCAGAGGGAATTGCCTCTTGCTTTGAAAATCCTTCAACCTAGCAGCAAGATGTCTGTGGCAAAGAACTCATCTGAATGGAAAGACTTTTCTGTTTTGGGTATTTTCCATCACATTCTAGGATCTCTTAAAGATGTTAATAATGAAAATCCTTGAATTTGTTCTTGCAAAGCTGCATCCATCACTGCATCTACCAGAATTTTGAATGCTTTCTATTAAGTTGGGTTGTGCTAGGCCTTCCCCTTTCCAGAGCTGTCCAAATTCTTAATGTTTTTCTGTCACTTATCTCTTAAAGCTGCTCAGCCTCCTAAAAGTCACACAAAGCTCCTTTAGAACTCAGTGTAATGTGCTGTGTTCTGCTTTGCTGTCAGAGGTGCTGCTGTCATTTCAACATGAGGGTAAGTGCCAGAACATTTTGATCAGAGCCTTTTTGTATGTTCTTTCACAGGGACAGTGATTGCTGCAGCCATATTCTAAATTTATCCTGAAATTCTAGTAATTCATTTGAATTGCCTGTCTTCCCAGAATGGTACTTGGTATAAGATACTTGGCATATCCAGAAAAGAAGATTTTCAAGTCTGTTCCTTTGTGAGTGTAGCCAATATTTCATGGCAGAGGGCTGAAAATGCCATGGATCAGGTCAAAAGCTGCAGGTTTAGTTGAGTTTCATCCATGATTGTTGCTTCTGTAAATTTTGTTAAAGAAATTCCTGTTTTCTTCCTCCTTACATTTCAAAGAAAATGAAAAGAATTTTCAGAGATGGAAGAGATGCATATCTTCTGTGTGGCAAGAACTTGTCTTAATTCTGAGAACTTCAAGCCATAACTTTGCAAAATAGTTTTAAAATAATTGCTGCCCTTGTGGTTGACTGTAGTGCATTGATAACTTCAAAAAGACCCATAGTTTTTACTTCAAGAAGGGACAATGAATGACTTGATTTTGCTTTTGTTTTGGTTTTTGGTTTTTATTCTGTATGTAGCAGTGCACATACTGTAGTCTGCTACAGCAGCTAATGATGCACCTGGGTGCTGCTCTAGTTTCAGCAATCATTTCAGACCTTTTGGATTTTTGACTGAGTAGGAAAGTTTGCAGTTGTTCCTTATTTTGGCTTTAAACAAGAAAACCATGTGCAAACACTTTTCCAGGAGACTTGATTTGCTGTCCTTGAAGAACTGATGATAAAGCAAATGTGAGAAGATGCAACAGCTAAAATTACATGTAGGATAGACAGCAGTTAGGGAAGGCACACTGGAGAGACTGTGAACAAGCAGAACAAGAAGCATGGTAATGACATAGTAAAATTGGTTCCATCTTGTAGTGAAACAGGGGGATGAGTTATGGGGCAATACAGGGCCTCTGCCCTCTAATCATCTCCCTAAGATAACTTTTGCCTTGCAATGTTGCCATCTAATCATGGCAGGAAAAATCGTCAGTCAGGTGGCAAAGCCTCTTTGTCCCCATGGTCAGTGCAGCTGAGAGGCTGTTTTTGCTGTGGGTTCTCTCCTTTTTGGTTGAACACTGGGCAAAGATTCCATTGGCAAGAACTTTCCCCATGTCTCAATACAGCCAAATGTTGTTTATGAGATTCCGAATATCAGGTGCTCTCTTACACCAAGTCCTGTGTGCAGTATTCTCACATTTATGTCCATATCTGGTCATCTGATGTCTTTGCTGCTCAAGAAAATGCATTAAAATAGCCAGTAAACACACCATCAGTAAATTTCAGTGTTTGCAAGTTGCTGGTGAGCTGCTGTCCAGGTTTGATAGTTCAGTTGATGTGGCTTACAAAAAGTTCATTTTTTTGGCTGAAAACTCGATTTCTGGAGGCACAGTGTGGAAAGCTGTAGTCACCAGTTCACAGTCTCTGAGCACTGGGTGGCTCAGGAGATCTCCCACTGTTTCTTGCAGGTGCAGGACGCATTCCAAATTGACAGAAAGAACAAAGTGTTGTATTACTGTGGGCAAACAGAAGTTGAAAACTTTGTTTCACATTGCAACTAATTATTTGAAATATTCAGTTGAACAATCTTGAACTGCTCAACAAGCTTTAAAGATCCAGCCTAACTCCCAACTTTATATTCTTATATGAGAAGTAGTTGGTTTATGCATGCAAGTGCAGTTATTCAAGGTATTTTGGTCCAAATGTCCTTGTGGGACACATGGACATGTGCATTGAGATTTATACTGTGACCTCTCCAAACCAACTAGTGTAGAATGTTTAAATCTGGGTGAGATGGGTGATGTGGGTGAAGTAATCAGCAGCTTTCTTGTGCATTGATTTTTCATATAGTACTCTTTTACTAGAAATCAGCAGCTATTTTTCCTTTTTAGAGCATGCTGTTGATATATGTTGAGATGTTGGAAAGTACTGAACACAAGATCAGGTTGTGCAGCAGAGCACCTTTTATCTTGGGTTGATTCCTGGTGTCAGCTAATGGAGAGATGGATTTGCTGACCTCCCTAACTGAGGTGGCTAATAATACATTTTTGCAGAAAAGCTCCTAATCTATTAACAAAGGAATCATCTTTCATATAGATGCTATTAATTTGAAAATATTAGTCTTTCATACATATGTAAATGTTAAAATTCTCTCTCCCATAAGTGCCATAATAATTTATAATTACTTTCATGGGATGAGAGGTTCACAGAAGCTGAATTTGGCACTTAAGCACCTATTTCACAGATGCAATTTAGAAGTAATCTGTACTGTGGATGAAATTGGGTGTGTTGTATGCACGTGCAAAATGGGATAAGATTGAACTCTATAAGTTCTACCATGGCTGGCCTGAATGTACATCAGTTTGATGTTTGGGTATTGGCTTTTTAGTTTTTTTGACAGAAACCTCATGCACAAGGATCCATTTTATCAACAGAGTTTGTGACAAAAGAAACTTATGCTTGCCACACAGGGGAGACAGAATCTGCAAAGAGTTAAAAAAAAAAAGTGTGAAACTGCAAATATGCAAGGGCTCTTGTTTCTTTAGCAACATAAGAACAAAAAAAAAAAAAAAAATCAAAGCTCCTATTTGTAAATAAATAAAACATGATGTTTAAATAGTGTGATGGTAACCCAATTTGGACAGCCTGGTGGGAAATGGAGGTTAAAGTCAGTATGTAAATTGTCGATTCCGATGAGAGATTCCAAACATTTGCCCTAATCCCTAAATGCCTATTCTCAAGAAAGATGAGGGGCACTTAAAAAGAATCCAGTTTCTTAGTTCCAGGATCATAGCATGCTGACATTCAAAGGATGTGAAATGTGCTTTATTGGAAGATTTGCATGAGAAAAAGCTTTTGAAGCACAGTGAACTACTGATGTAGAAGTACCTACCCTTGGAAATGTAAACACAGAGTAGCTGGGACTTACTGATATGACTTTAAAAATAATTTTCCTTTGAATTCTCTTGCCTACTAGACTATTTCAGGTGCCTGACAGGGAGCCCAAATTCCCTTAGGAAGTCAGAGAATTGTCAGAATGATATTCATGGCTAAAAAAACTGATAAATATGTGGTTTTCAGGGATTTTAATAGGTTTGCCTATGCCTAATCAGAATTTTTATTCTTACCACAAAATCATTTTTACTGTAAGTCTTGTTTTTATTGTGCATGAGATATTCTGCAGCAACTGCCCATATCTATGCTTTGACCACAGAAACGGCCTACCTTTATTCTTGGTAAGCTGCTGCGTGTTTACCACAGATAAAACCCTGCATGTGGACATTTAGCACTGAGAGCTGGGGTACTGCACTTTGTTTTACCTTGCAGCCTTTTCATGGATGTGCCTGCACACTGTGTGTGAGTTGGCTGCACTGCAGTTCTGGTTCTTCTGTGGCTGCACTTTGTTTTTAATAGGCTGTTTCTGATCTGCTTCCTTTAGGACTCTGATTTCATTCCTGTAGGCTTGTTTGGGGGTTGTTGGGTTTTTTTTTTTTGTACAGACGGGGTAAATTAATTATGTTGCTGCACACTGCCCCCTAAAATGAGTCATTTTGTGCGAGTCTAGTTCAGCTGACAAATATATTACTGACAACTTGAGCTCTTTATCTATGGCACTTTTTTACCATCTCACCCTTCTGCTGTCTCAGAGATAATGCAACATAGGGTTGTCTTTAAAATACAGGTCTCTTTCTTTGACTCTCACAAATAAAATCCTATTAAAATCATAGCAGTATTTTGTATCTAAGATTAACAGTGTAAAAATCACCCACTCGTTTCCATTTAAATCAGGGTTTTGAGGCCCCTGAGCCATCTTAGAGGGAATATGTAGCATTTCTGGAATGAGCAAGTTCTGTTTCTTCACAGCCCTGCTGGACACCTGACATTAGCCCTTTCTGCAATGTCTTTGCGTGGGCTGCAGCTGAATGTCAGCAGGGACTCCCTCAGCCAGCCAGGCCTTTGCTTCTGCAGGGCATGCAGCAGAATCCATTTCCCAGAAATGCTGCCAAAACTTTAACTCTTTGAGCATGGGAGGGAGTGATTTCACACAGTGACCAAATCCTGTTCTCTACCACTTTGCGTGTGCTGTCTTTTGAACTGAGTGTGGTTCATCCTCTTATAAATGTTTGAAATGCTTTTGTTGTGAAAAATATGAGAGTTATGGTCATAATGCAAAAGTTTGTGCATGTGGATTTGCTGACAAGAAAAGGACCTTTACATTCTCTTGTTTTCTGGTGATGTACATTTGAGGAATAGACCTTACAGAATTGTCCTTCTGAAATAAAATATATCATAATTATTCCATCTTTCTTTCTACAGAAAAAGCATTGTAGGCATGGTGAACTAAAACCAAAAGTAAGGCAGTGTTTATAAGTACTACAAGTACATTTCAGACCTGCAATGCCTTTTGTAGCTGAAAGCTTGTGTACACTGTCTTTCTTTGCCAGCTGTAAAAATAATTGGCTGAAGGACAGATTGGCTGTAACCTGACATCTTCCAAAACTTAGTCTTTGTTTGAATAACAAATTACATTTAGCTCTTTTTTTAAACTTTGGGATTTTTTTATTCCTGGGTTGGATCCTGAAAAATAAATACAGAACTATGTGATATATAATAAAAAAAGGAAACATGTTGTTGTGGTTTAACCTCAGCCAGCAATCAACTACCACACAGCCACTCACTCTTTACTTTGTGGGTAAAAGTGGCACAGCTTGTGGGTTGAGATAAAGTCAGTTTATTAGGTAAGGTGGAAGCACAAGGAATTCACTCTCTAGTTCCCATCATCAGGCAGGTGTCCAGCCATCTCCAGGAAAGCAGGGCTCCATCCTGAAGTGACAGTGACTTGGGATGTCAGATGCCATAAATCCAGTGTCCCACGCTCCTATTCCTTCCCCCAGCTTGTATTGCTGAGCACAACATTCTCTGGTCTGGGTATCCCTTGGATGGGCTGGGATCAGCTATCCTGGCTTTATCCCTTCCCAACTCCTTGTGCACCCCCAGCCCCCTCCATGGCAGGAAAGGCCTTGGCTCTGTGCAAGCCCTGCTCAGCAATAACCAAAATATCCCGGAGTTACCAACACTGTCTTCAGCACCAACCCAAAACACAGCCCCATACCAGCTCCTGGCAGGAGAAATAGCTCTACCCCCACCAAAAGCAGCACACCTGTCCTGTGTGTGTCCAAAGCTCACAGTGTTTTCTACATGAAGAACAGCCTGATGGCCGGGCAGATTGGCAGAAAACTGCCAAATACATGTGCATCATAAAGCTCAGTCAGCACAGGATGTACTGGCTTTGTGGGTCAACAGTAGAAGTGACCAGGAAATTTTCAATATCTTGTCTGTCATATTTTTATAAGAAGCTTTTATTAAATCTGCTGATTTCAGCAAAACTCTTGTTAGATTTTTTTTTTTTTCCTGTGGAGTAGAATTTCTGGTTAAGAATTTGGTAAGGGTGAGATGAGATTACCCCAAGCAGGAAATAGACTGAGAGTGTGGGAGTTGCTAAGGAGTCTCTTGGCTAATTTGAACAAAGACCCTGACAGTCTTCCCTTTATGACACTGACATGTGAAGCTTGAATTTTGAAGTCAGTCAATCTGTGCAAAGCAGAATCTCTCTCAGTCCTTTCTGTAAGAATACCTTGTTAGAGATCCACCCAAGAACATCTTACTGCTTCCTGACTGGAGCCTCCTTTGGGTCACAGGAAGATGAGTAAGAGCTTGAACCTCTCTCTTCCAGGTGGAAGCTTTCACACCACTAAATGTTCCAGTAGGACCTCTCTTTTTCTCCCTGTCCTTACCATTACCCTACATTCTCTTGCTCATGATTGAGTCTTCAGTGTTCCCCCAGTGTCAGAGAAATTTTTTTTAAGTGGTTGAGTTTTGCAGAATGTAACAATGCTTCCCACCTCATTGTGACACATTTCTGTGACACTGTCATATAATTGCATGTTACGTTTTTCCCTGGTTTCTGGGGAAGAGAACATTCCTTTTCTTTTTGCTGGTTTTTTCAGGCTTCTCTTGAACATAATGTATTTTTTCTTGGTGTTCAAAAATTAAAGGAATTTTCTTGGTTTAACCTACTTAGAATTTAAAGAGAGGAGATTAAGGGGAACTTAACTATGGAAGCGTTTGGTGTCTAGGTGCCTTGCCTGCATTGCAGAACCCAGAGGTCTAATTTAGGCATTTAGACTTCTTGAATAAATTATGGGATAAGTTGTATGTCTGATTACAGTAGTTACACAGACAGTATCTGCAGTATGAATAATCTAAATCAGGCATCCAAACCCAAATGGATGAATGCATATTGGAATATTAAACACTGTAGCTTGGTAGGTCAAGCTCTGTCTTGCAAAGATGAGTGTGCAAATCCTTTATTTAAAAATCATATCACAATTTAATCCTTCCTTTCAAAATCATGGTAGTAGCAGTGGCTGCGTCCTTTTGATCTAAAATGTGGGGTTAGAATAGAGGTCTTGGCTGCAGAAGATCAATTAAATTTCTTTTTCTGACTGAGAAAGTTAAAATGCACATCCCCCACTTCCTTTGGAATGGTGAGATGATAAACATTTAAGTTAGTTGGAAGTATTGCTATTCAGGTCTTTCTGTTCTTATGTGTTCTACCAATTAGAATAAGAAGCTGTGCTCTCTTTAATACTTTCTGTCAGGCCTACTGAATCTTTAAATATTTTATGCAAAAAGGAGAAGCTTCAACAGAGAGAGATGAAAAGAGCTGCCTGCAGCAAGGTTCCCAAACTCACCAGCACAGCTGTGGGTGCTTGCATAAAGCAGAGACTGCAGCAGCAGGAACCAACCAAGGCAGCTTTGGGAACCAACCACCAGGAACTTCTCCATCATGGGCTGGACTCATACCGTGGGCTGGGAGCTCACCAATCTGCCAGGGTGTGGGAAATGTGAGTTTGAGTCCTGGTGGGTGGAGGCAAGGATTGAATTGTGTTCTGCTGCTTGGAGATGTAAATTTTGGGCTGCTGGCTAAAAGTCCAGCTCTGTCTCTATGCAGAGCCTGGTTGGTAAGTTGACCTGTGGAAGTAGCAGGCAGAGGAATATCTGGTGCAGGAGGTGATGTTTCCACCATGTCCTTTTAGGGCTTCTGTTTGAGGTGAGCCTGAAGGGGCTTAGCTCTGTCCAGAGGAGAATTTGTTGGACATAAGCATAACTGGAGAGCTGTGCTCACAAAAATACCTTTGTGATTTGCAAGTGTTGTTATAATTTGTAGTGAGGCTCAAAGACCAATTTTCAATACTTGAAAAAAACAGTGAATCCTCAAGATTCGAGGTAAGAGCAATAAATTTCAAGCCAAGTACAGGTTCATTGTAATTCCTTGGACTTCAATTACATTTCCTACATTAAATTGTTTCACAAAGGCATGATTGTTACTTACTTGGTAGAGTATGACATTATTGGTGGTATTAAAAGTATTTTTAATTTTTTTTTCCTAGATAAGAGTATTTCAACAGTATTTTTCAAATTTTCTTGAAATCTCTAGTCAGGTGTTAGAAATTAAGTATCAGTGGCTGGTGTTGCATGGACTTGGAAAATATTTTGCTTTTCTAGGATAGTTGCTGATTTAAAAGTGAAGTCTGAAAAATGAATGAGAAGCTAGTAAAGCTTGCCTGCTCCTTCAGGGGGAAAATGATGTTTTCTTTGAAATTATATAGAAGACAAGAAATTTTAACTGAAAAAGTAATTTAGTCATGATACCAGCTAGTAAAGAATAGTTTTCTATTATTCAGAGAATCGTAAAAAAATTGGAAAACAGAGAAAAGAACCCATTTTGCATACATTTGACATGTTGGAAAAGAGTGGGTGTCAAAAGCACAGAATAATTTTCTGTGGTGTGTTTTCCAGTTACCTTTCATGTAATAAAGTTTGTTCTCGACTGAGCAGCAGTTCAGAGAACAGTGGGAGTTATTCATAAGCTCAGCTCTAACTTTCCCTCTAACCCCACCTCTTCATTTTTTCCTGGGAAACTGAATTACAGGCAATTGCTGACCAATTGTCAGGTATTCCAAACTCCCAGTATTCACAGACTGATGCATAGCAGTAAATCCTGTTTGTCACTGGTATTATTTTTTTTTTCCACATCATGCCTTTGAATCATATAATAGATGTTGGTTCAGTGACCCAAAATTCCATGGAGGCATTTCCATGTTTAGGGGAAATAATTTCTGTGGGTCTGAGACACGGTTTTTGTCTGTGTAACCTGAAATGACATTTCACAGCAGATCAGATGGTAAAAATGTAAGAATTTGGTTGTGGTGATTTAGGCCATTGATGTTTATAAATAACCCAAGTTTGATTCTGAGACAACATTGAGTAGAGGAAATAATTTCATTTAATAGATGATGTGGTTGTTCAGAAGAAGCTCTTTTCTCGCCTGGGAGAAAGGAACTGCTGAAGTAGCAGTATGTGGAGAGCCAGGTGGAAGCATGTGGGGATTTGTTTGTTAGCTGGAGGAACAACACCCTGCTGGGCTGTGAATAAATGGGGCTTCTCAAATACAAATGGAATTAACTCATGTGTGCAATTGTAGAGTTATATCTAGTGGGGTTATTGTTTAATTTGAACAAAATTTGAGGACATTCTCTCACTACTGCTGTTGTAGTCCTGACTTTATTGGTAGGGTATAGGTACAGATGAGGCAAATGCTTTAGTGAGTGCAGTAGGTTTTCTCTTACAGCTCAGCCAACATACATTAATTGAACAGATGTAGTAGTTGTGATTGCCTACCTGTAGTGCCTCAGTTTCAAGGCTTGGACATGGTTCTGGCATTCTCACTTTATCATTTCTCCAAACCACAGTGAATAACTGAAATTTGAGATCTTTAATTAAAAAGAAAGTGATTTCTGAAAACATTTTGGAAATCTGTATTTTTTCCCTTCAGATATTTTTTCATCTCTTACTGGAAAATAAATCTGAGCATCCACCAATATATAAACACAATATACCTTTTAGAACAGAGTAATTGTTGTCTCCCCTAATGTACCTGTGCTATGTTGTCACACAGATTCTGCATCCTGAAGTGTAGTTTTAGATCAGCCAAATTACTAACTATCAAGTATTGTTTTTTTGAAATAGAAGAAAAGGCAATTACAGCACCTTAAACCAACCACAAAGCTTTGCATTTAAGCTGGTTTCAGTTTATGCTGATGCTGTAAAGGATGGTTCCATTTTCTTCTCTGCCAGCTCCTTGACAGCACCTGCCCCCCTGCTTTGCACCAGAGCCAGTGCTGATGTAGCCACACTGTCAACTCAATTGGAGATCTGGCTGCAGAGACATTTTGTTTGGTTTTTGCTGGGGCTGATTTTCAGCCATCAGGTGAAGTTTTGATCCTGTTGTCAGTGCCAACCACCTAAGGCAGGACGAATAGCAAGACTGTTCCCTTTAGTGGCAGTGTGGTCTTAGGTGAGCTGAGGGTGTAACAGCAACTTTGGGAATGAAAAGCTGCTCTTAGGCCAGAACACAAATGGAGGGAAAGCACTTGGTCTAAAATAATGACTTCTGCAAAGAAAATGGGTTGGGACTGCCTTTATGCACCATTCTGTACAACCAAACTAACCCTTTGTGTTCCTAAAACAGATTAAAGGTAGGTAACTCTGCTATAAATACCATCTGCTGTCTTTTCATGGAATCACAGAGTGCTTGAGGTTGGTGGGAAGTCAGCTGGCCCAACCCCTCTGCTCAAACAAGGCTACTCAGAGCCTATTGCCCAGGGCCGTGTCCAGACAGCTTTTTAACATCTTCAAGGCATTTTAGATAAGAATTGTGATAAACATATTCTCGAAATAATACTTAAACTCAAATCTTCTTGGCTTCTTTTTTACAAATACTTGAATAAAATGAAGTACTTGGATTTCTAGAAAACATCAATTTTGCACTGTCTTTACGTTTAAGACCTCACCAGTGTGTCTCTGCATCAAGCTTGATCATAGAATATAACTTATTCTAGTGCTTTAGCCTAGTGAATGCTGGAAGTAGCTGTATTGCAGACACTGGTTTTTGCAATAAAAAATGTAGACCCCAGGGATCAGTGCATCTGATTTGTTCCCACTCAGACTAAATTGCAAGCATGTCTGCCTCACTTAAGAGAGAAGAGATGGATATGTATCACTCAGTGTGCATCTCATTCCTGGTAATCAAATTTTTGTCCAGTGTTTGTACTTACCTGTTACTGGCTTGATACTTTTGTCTTGCAGAGAAGAAAAAATACATTTATCTAAATATAAAGCGAGGACATTTTTGTGGGCAAGCCGTGCTTCTCCTATATTGTCCTATTGTATGAACCCACTGTATTCAGTCATTGAGACAGGATTTATTGTCTTCCATAACAAAAAATAACTGCTGATCATTTGCTTGGCTTCATATTCCTGTTGGTGAGGTGGTGATTTCTTTTCTGTGCTAAAATCCTCATGCATTAAGTTTTATGATGTGACCCTTTTCCCCATGCAGCATTTATCCAGTTTTCTGTGGTTGTGTTTCTTCATTACATGCTGAAGTTTCTTCTCTAAGTCAGATGGGAAATCTCTGCTTGGTGTAGAGTTAGTGCTGAAGACCTTGGGAGCCTTCACAGCTGATGATGTTTTGTGGGTGATATGGAAATTCTAATAGCACTGTGCTTTGCCAGGAGAGTAATTCCATAGTAAATCTGGAATTCATAGTAAGTCTAGTAATTCTTCTTCTGCAGAATTGTTCTACAGGGCAGGTGAACATTTGGAAGGGTATTGACACAAGTTGCAGGAAGCTGCTGACATTTTCCTGTTTGAAACAGTCTCTCTCTCAAGTTGATGCAGGTAGAAGAGTCACTTAAGCACAAATCTTCTAAGTGTTGAGCAACCTCTACCAGGCATAGAAGGAGGAACTTGAACTTTCTGTGGTATAACCCAGTTCCACCTCAGTTCTGCTTAAAAAAGCCCAGTGCTGGTCTGTTGGCATTGTGGTTTTCCCTAGGTTGGTGGTTCAGGAGGTCTGATGAGGCTCATACTGTTTTCTTTATTTCTCCAGCGGAGGGAATCCTCTGATTTTATTTATTTGTTCTTTCAGCACATGCAGATGACCATCCAGGCTCTCCAAGATGAGCTGCGGATCCAGCGGGACCTGAACCAGTTGTTCCAGCAGGACAGCAGCAGCAGGACCAGCGAGCCCTTGGTGGCAGAGCTGACAGAGGAGAACTTCCAGCGGCTGCACGCGGAGCACGAGCGCCAGGCCAAGGAGCTGTTCCTGCTGCGGAAAACCTTGGAGGAGATGGAACTGCGTATTGAGACACAGAAACAGACCTTAAACGCACGTGATGAGTCCATCAAAAAGCTGCTGGAGATGCTGCAGAGTAAAGGTCTGTCAGCAAAAGCCACTGAAGAAGACCACGAGCGGACACGACGGTTGGCTGAGGCAGAGATGCACGTGCACCACTTGGAAAGCCTTCTTGAACAGAAGGAAAAAGAGAACAACATGCTGAGAGAGGTGAGTGAGCAACTCAGCATTCGTCTCCAATCCTAAACTCCTCTCTGTCTCCTCTCCATTTCACAGTTGTAAGGGAAGAATCTTCTGTCTTCTCTATAAGCTGTAGTCTGCATTAGATTCAACAGAATTGGGGCCTATTCTAAAACTTCTTTGTGGCTTCCTTGCATGTACCTTTTGGGGGTTTTGTGCTATGGGCCCCACTTTCCTTGTAGTCTCCATAGGAAGCTCTGGAGGTGAATTGTTCCATAGCCTGTAAAATGAATTCTGTTCTGTTGTAGTTAGAGAAAAAGTAGCTACCTGTGTTTAGGTGAGAGCACAGAGAGAAATCTTTGCAAGAGTAATGGATGATTGCTTTACAGTTTCCATGGAAACAGTCAGCTTGCTGTGGAGGGTATTTGACAAAACTATTAGCTGCCCTGGATGCGCAGCAAAAAAAAAAAAGATTTCTTAAAGGGGCACTGCTGCACACATAGTAACCCCTTCTCACTATCCTTCAGAAAACAAAAAAACTATTGATATGTCTGTATTGTACCTTAAAAGAGTACAGAGGCAGGCATTCTTCACTATTAATAATTTTAAACTGGTTATAACAAAATATAATCAATACTGAATACAAATGTTTTAGTAAAACAAAGGAAAATAAATTA
Organism: Polioptila caerulea; assembly: GCA_013397295.1. Lineage (NCBI taxonomy): Eukaryota > Metazoa > Chordata > Aves > Passeriformes > Certhiidae > Polioptila > Polioptila caerulea. Next base: position 267,595 of record VYXF01004881.1, on the reverse strand, counting down.
TAGAAAACAAGTTATTGTGTAGCCAGTGTCGTTATATTTTTTTATATTATTAAATGTGTTTTCCACTTGTCAACCAGCCTCCTAAAATAATCGAATATTAGCTTCTAAAAGCCTGGTAATTCAGCATGGATTGTGTAGATGCACAGATAAATATGTGTATACATGGATTCACTGGTGCTAAGATCCTGTGTAAAGATTATTTTACATCTGTCGACTGAAGGCATGAGTTGATAGCTATCCATGTATGTGCACTGTGTGTGTTAATCTAATGACCTGTTCTGCACATTGGTGTCTATCTCGTGGCTCAGCATTTTTTGGAAAGCTCTCTGTACACCAGATTTTAGGTCCCTCTCTAGGAAGTCAGGAAAGCAAGGCCTGGAAGAGGTTTTTTGAGATGAGTGTATATAAATACTTCTTACTACCTCTTGTTCATGTGTTTTCCAGGGCCTGACCCATAGTGCTTGTGCTGTTGCAAGCATTTATATAAGAAAGCTGGAGCCCATTGCATTTCTGAGCCAGATTTAGGCCAGATTTATTTTTTTAGAGCAGTAATCTCTTGAGTGTCTGGAGTGAAGATAATATGATTCCAGAGTTTCTGCACTACAGTTTTTCCTTTATTTAGCAACCAATGATAATTCTGTTCCAATTCTTGTAACTATTTCAGGAAGAGCCTCAAATGGCTTCCATTTGTTTCTGCTCTAAGTCCAGCAACATAAATGAAAAGCTGGCAGGGGCTGTGCAATTTTTGAAGAATGCAGTCACATTTGATCCTGCTGCTGATGAGTAGATGTTGCGAGATAAGAATTCTTGTTTCAGTCACACATATTTGGAAATCAGCAGTCATTTAAATCCTAGTCTTTATGGTAAAAGATTTCCTAGAGGAGGTAGAGGTGACCTACTGACTTGAAAGTGCAAATGTGATTTATCAAATGTTTTAGAATTAATTACTCCTTGCTGCTTACCTGGCCCTGATTCATTGAGAAGTGTAAGCTGGGTATAATGTAATTTATAGCTCAAGCTATGGATATGATGTGGGATCCAGCTGTGAAACTGAGCACCCTCATAGCCTCAGAAACATGGTGCCATATTATTTCCTTCTGCAAGTGGGTGACAACAGGAATGGTTTTGTTTTGTGTCCGTGTGTTGTCCTTGAGCTCTGAGCAAGGCTGAGCTAAGTGACCTCAGACTTACCTGCATCAAACTCAGGTCCCATGCCTGGGGCTCTGGCAGGCTGGAGAAAATCAGAGGAGCTTGCAGCTGACTGCAGCTGACTGCCTGAGCACCCAGATGCTCTGCAGGATGTGGTTCACAGCTGCTGTCCATGTTTCACACTTGGAAGTTGTCTCTCTCAGGTGTGTCACCTGCACCCTCCTCAGCTGACCTGTTAGGTTCATCTGTATTTCCATAGTTGTAGGTTATTTTAGCCCTTTGCTACCCCCAGATACTGATGATGGAATTTTTGAGCTGCCTTGAAGAAATGAATCTACTTTCTTGCTGGTTCTATATGTAGCATTCCCAGTATCTGGAAAGCCATGCTAAACTCTTCTCTAAATGCTGCTGTTAAAGGAAGGGTCAGTATCTCAAAGAGACTGGCAAGAGCTTGGGACATATTTCATGTCCTAACACAGTAGAAAATTTTAATGGCAGTCTTGACCATCTTAGCAAAAGAAGTTCTGAGACGTCAGAATCCACTAGTACTGTTTCTGACTCTGCAAGGGTTAGATTTCTGATAGAATAGTGGCTGGAAATAGTACTAAAGATTTACATCTTGAAGCAAAAAGGCATCCTGCAGTTTTCTGACTTATAAACCTACATGTAGTTCCACGTGTGATGTTGGGACTCAAGGTCAACAGACAGTTTTTCAGGCAGACAGTGCAGCTACAGTGGCCAGCAGTATGACCTTGAAAATTAAATGTGAATTAATTGATTTCTTTAGCTTTTGCTATCAATGTTGTAGTACTAAAGATTGCACGAATTTCCTAAGGAAAATAAATTCTAAGAGAGGTCAGAGTTGTGGTTCTGATAAGATTATAAGTGTGCCACTCACCATTTTAGGTTGTCACATCCATTCTGAGTTATCCCTTTTCCTAGGCTGAAAAATCCAGTGCTGCTTAATTGTTCCTCATATAAAAGATATCACATATTTTTGATCACCTCCCAGTCTCCCAAATCCAGATTATAAAATGGATTCCCCTGCAGCTGCTGAGAGGTATCTCCATAAACAATTTGACTCTCTTGGGCTTTTCCCAATTGCCCTGACTTCTGAGGATCTTAAGAAATTATTCAGATGAGTCCATGGGAAAGTTACTATATCCAGCGTAGGATGTATTCAGCAACTGATAGAGGACATTCTCTTATTAACACAACTAATTAAATGTCCCATTGAACATCAGAATGCCCTGACTTCAACAGAAAACAGTGTGGCTGCATCACATTCCTCTACCCTGGAAAACAAGCTTAAGCTTCAGAGCTTTGTCAAAAGATGGCTGCTATTTTGAATACCCCTTCTTCAGTCTTTGTGACAATTACTGTTGTTGGTATTCTAGACTTAACTTTCAAAAACAAAATTATTTTCATACCAGGAAGAAATACTTGATGAAATCCAGCAGCTGGGCTACAGCTTCCAGAATAGCTCCCAAGCTGCATTAACTGCTGCCTCTTTGTTCCAGACTTGCCTGTTGCAGATTTATCAGTGGTGGTCCATAGCTCCAAAGATAACCAAGCTTGCTGTGTTCTTTTTGGCAGCCTCCCTGCTCCCCACTCCCCAGAGTGCCAGGTGCACCGACTAGAAATGGATTTTTCTCAGCTACACAGATTAATACCCAAATATCAGTGCAACTTAGGGCAGAATATGATGTGACTGCATCCATAGCATCCATTCCAAACACTTGGACTACTATGGGCAGACTAAGATTTGTAAGGACAGTCCAGCAGGGACAGTAAATATAGATGACTGACCACAACCATTTATTTGGAAACAGAAAGAAGGCTGTTCATCCTGAAGGTTTTTTTCTTCAGGAGGCAGTTCTAGAGTCAAGGCTTATGTGTTACAGTAGTGTGGAGTGAGGGAAGAACTGACAGGAACTCTACACTTTGTGCCCAGAAACTGTTTGGTATTAGTCTTGACTTTAATTTTTTTTTTTTTTTAATAATTTAGTCCTTTCAAACAGGATGGATTTTTATTCCAGCTGAGTACAAAACTGAATGAAGGAGTTAGGGACGGAGTGTTTAACAAATAAAGGGAGGTTTTGTATGTAAAACAGGCACTGAAATGGGTCGCTCATGAGGGCACTCATTCACAATGAGCTTAAGGAAGGAGGCTGTGGCAGAAAATGCTATTATTTCTTTCCATTTTGAGTGTTGAAATGGCAACCCCACAAAGTGCAGTTTGTGACCTGCATCAGTTACCAAGGACTGACCCCTGTTTGAGGCTGCTGGGAGTCAAACAGTGCCCACTTGATGCCAGGAATCAGCCCTGTGTGTCTGTGGGCACTCTGCTCTGCCCGCCGTGGGGCAGAGTCTGGCAGAGCAGCAGGCAGGCTCAGCAGGCTGTCACACCGCTGTCTTCAGCTCAGATTAGCAAAGTGGATCCCGTGGTGGCCAAGGAGCTCAGAGAGGGAGGAGGGATGGGACATGTGAGTGTCCCACCCGAGCCCTGCTGGGCTGTGCCCAGTGCAGAGGGGCTGGTTCCCCTGTCTGACCGGGCTTTAATGAGCTGTGACAAGTTTTGCAAACAAATTATTTTTCCATGGGTGTGTTAAAGTTCTTACCCTTTTCTGCTCCAGGCTCAGAGGAGGATTTAGAAATTTTAATTGGAGCAATTAGAGTTAACTCAAAGAGCACTTTTGTCCCGTGCCAAGATTTTGCAGCATAAATAAGATGCTTCAAGAGAGAAGTTTTGTTTTGCAGGAGTAGATAGATTCAGTAGCTGGAACTCTTCCTTCCTTCATACTTGGGGATATCTTTCTGATGAGGTAAAAAATAAAGTTTCTGCTTTTTTATTATTGCTTCATGCTTTTGACCTTTTAGAAGCAAATGGCAAAAGGAGAAGTGATTTAAATCAAGATTAATTTAAATAATTATTATATAAATATAAATTATTATATATTTAAATAATTATGTCTTTATTATAATTGCTTGTTTGGTCTGCAGGTAGTTTTAAAACATACAGAGGTTTTATAGGTCAAAATTTGGGAAGATGGGCTATTGCAACTTGAAAGCACACATAATGTATTTTTTATGCTTTTAAATTTTTTTAAATGCCATTTTAGTTTGGAATATTCTATATGTCACCTTAGGTATAGATGACAGTTAAAAATGTTCAAACATATATGAAATTATTTTCATCTTTCCTTAGTGCAGAGGTTGATAGCTTCATAATTCTTCCAAAGTTGAAAAATTAAGTTGGAAATAGTATTTTATGTTTTTCCAGACGACAAAGAAATCTGAAACACCTTTATTCTAGCATGGCAAATTTCTGATTTTTATACAGTAGTTAAATAATGTGTGGGTATTAAGTAAATTGAAAAAAGCATAACTCCAGTCATCTGTCAGGGTGATTTTCTCTGTATTATAGTTATGGTCTCATCAAAGTGAAATAATTAATAAAATTTCAGTAGATTTCTTCATATGCTTTTTCTAGAATGGGGAGTAAATTATTTAATTCTTGTACTTATTTCAAAACAGTTTTTTCCTATATGAATGGACTAGTCTTCAACATACAGGAAAATTTCTTACTGTTTCATTTTAGCTCTTCTGTACCCTTCAGACAGGATTTTTAAAACTATGTAAAACAATGCATAAATCTGTCTGGGGATTAGAGGTTAAAAATGCTTAAACTTCAATGTCTTTTGATGTTTTGTTATATTAGAAGATTTTCTTTGTCAATACATGTTACATATTTACTTTGCTTGCCAATGACATCTTAGGTATGCTTTCCTTGGAGATGGTGACATTGTCCTGCATTTTTTTTCAGTAGAAGTGAGATTTGTGGAAATTCGTTTCCACAAACATCAAACTTTGTAGTGGAAGGAAGAAAACCTAAAAATACCATGAACAAGCTGGAAGCTAATTTAAGTACAAAATGAATGCTTTTGCACCTTAAATAAGAGGAAAGAGAAAAAATTAATAATAGCACATATGTAAATGAAGTTCTGCACAATTAAGATTTTCATTTTTAATTGACTTTTCTTCAGCTTTTGAATTCACACTTCTGTAATCAGATTTCAACACAATGACTTGCTACTTAGAACTAATTGGATGGTTTGAATTAGTTCTCATCTTACCTTGCTTTTACTCTAATGCCAAAGTTTTGAGGGATTTTGCTTTCGTTTCCTGCTGATTGAAATACTGAGATGAGCAGGAAGCTGAGCTTTAATTTTCACTTTAGGTGATGCCTTTGTTAAACTTAAGTGTCCTAATATCTGAGGTTTTAATTGGATTTAGAAATAATCGTCTCAGTGGATTAATACAATTGCAAAACAGAGATGAGTTCCTTTAGCCAGGGGTAACTGAGCTTCAAAGCAACTGGCACCCTCCATTATCAGTGTGTGTGCAATTGCCAGCACATCTTTCAAAGTTGTGCTCTTTATGAATACAGTCACTTTGGTTTTTTCCAGGGAATTATGTTGATTGGGTTTGCAAATGCAGGAAATGACAAGTGGAAAAATGCATAAATAATTTCCGAAGGAACTACCATGATTACTGCTTCCAGACTTGTATAACTATATAATTTTAGTAGCAAAAACTCTAATAGCAATGAAATAAATTCTACAGGACTCTTCTATGTTCTTTTTTGAGTTAATTTTTACATCTTGCTGAAATAGAAGTTAAAATTACTGGTATGGAGCACTATTTGACCAAAATGCATTAAAAAAATCCTGAAGCTAAACAATTGTGATACCATCCAGTCACCTTCTGGCACCAGGTAGTAAAGATATTTATATAAATGAGTCATGCAGATTGAAGGGCTCTCCCACAGGTTATTTCATGCAACCTTCTGCTCAAACCAGCAATTTCAAGCGGTGGGGATTCCACAGCCTCTCTGGGCACCTGCTCCAGCATTTGATTCTTCTCCTGGTAAAATGTTTTTCATATTAGCAGGTCTAAATTTTCATTGCTGCAAATTCTGCTTGTTGCCTATCATCCTTTCACTTCTGAACAGACTTTTGTTTCCATCATCTCTACAGCCTCTAGATAGTTCTAGGAGGCATCAGGTTTCTCCCCAAGCTTTTTCTTTTCAGCTGAACAAACACTTTCCTCTCACTCTCTCCCCTTGCATCGTGTGTCTGTCAGACTCTCCTCAGATTTTCAGTGCCTTTCTTGGGAGCCCAAAATTGGGCACAGTGCTCCAGCAGTGTCTCACAGGGGCTGCACACAGGGAGCTTCTCCCCTCCTGCTGCTGCCCTCTTGCTCGTACAGCCCAGGGTGCATTTTGCATTTGTGCTGGGCTGGGTGTATTCCACATCAGGGGCACACAGCTTGATCCAGTTCAGGTCTCCCCCAAATTCCATATATCTGTAAGCTGCTGGGAGTGCTGTCTGTCCCACGGTTCTGATCATTCACTGGGGGCTGTCAGGGGGAAGCTGCTGCCCACTGGACCCCACGCTGCTCACCAGCACCAGCCTTTGAGCCTGACAGCCCAGCTCATTCCCACCTGCTTTGTTGGCCACTCACCCAGTCTGTGGCTCACAGATTTGCCTCCAGGGATGTTTGGAGGCCTTGGGATGTGGAACACCCATTGCTCCCCAGTTTGCCACACAGCCAGGTAGAAGAAAATCAGGTTAGTCAGGTATGATTTGTCCTTCTACATGTTAGGAAAATGAATCCACAGACACCAGAGGTTTATGTCCAAAAAGGAGACAGAGGAGTCCCTTTATTCGAATAAACGGAGAGGCCATGGGGCATTTTCCCTGGGGTCTCTCCAATTTTTGGAGGACACAGCCTCCTTTTTATCCCAATTTCCCTCTCTCTTTCCCCACTGCCTGAGGGACCTGAGAGGTACAGACTTCCCAGAATGCCTGATACCTAAGATTTCCCTCTAATATATAACTCTGCCTTTTCATTTTTAATTCTTATGGCATTTATGGTATTTTCCCATTGTTTCTTTCATCTTTCGATATCTAATTTCATTTATCAGCAAACCTACAGTTTGTTTGTAAGGCAAGTACCTTGTTTCCATTCATCAATCAGTGGAATCCTTCCCATTGTTGCCTTTATCTCTCAGTGCCAGTTTTATCTACCAGCAGACCCACAGCTTGTTTGTAAAGACAAATCCCTCATTCCTTTCATACACAACTAAAGATCTATTTTATCCTTTATAGCTACTAAATAATTTTTAAATTAACAATGATCATTAATACTGAACTGATGGATCCCCCTGCAATTTTCCTTTGGTTGTAACATTTGCATTTCATTGTAATTAATTGGAACTGGGTTTCTAAAATCTAGGTAGGCAGAAAAGCCATCTGAGAGACTAAACTTTAAGTACAAAAGGTATAACATTCATTTAGTAAGGCCTGGAGGATAAGGTTGGAGAATAAAATCAGTTTTTAGTCAAAACTGTCCAGTCCAATGAGTGATGCACAGGACATCATAATTGATTACTCAAAGATATGGATAGTACAGTTCAGATTTTAAAAAAGCCAGAATCGTGACTGTGCTTTTAATTACACATAATGTTTTTTAGCATTTTTTAAAAAAAATTAATGTATGAAATGGCATGTTACTCTCTGTGTGGAATGTGCTGCCTGATAATCCAAGTTTGGCAGGAGATGGAAGGCATGTCCTTTATTGCTTTGGAAACTGCTTATCTTATGGCTACTGAGAGATAAGTTGCTGTATTTTTAAGCATATAGCCTACCCCACCATAGAAACACCATTGCCTGAAAGTGCACCTTCACATTTGTTCTAAATCCTGTGCAAAATCAGACACAGGAGCAGCTAAGGGAATAACCATGGATGATATGGCCAGGTTGTGAAGGAAGAAAAAATTTGGACTGAATTCAACCCTCATAATTATGTACATGTGTTTAATTTACAGTGATAATTCTGCTCAGTATTGAGGACTCCTTCAATTCTAAACTATATTCTCTAATTATGAATTATTTAAAAAAGAGACCAAAGGACCTTGTAGCTATTTATAGTATGTTAAAATCACTTTATCACAGCTATTCTATGTTCAATGTTCTTAGTTTGATCAGGTGTTCTATGTAATTATGCTGACCAGAAAATTAGAGTATTGTTCCTTATAGGGGCACTGTGCTGAACTATTTGGGAGATGTAATAATGATACACACCTTTAGTTCATCTCTTTTTCTGTGGTAGATTTTCGTGAAAAGGAAGATAGATATTCTTAACTAAAAATTAAATGAAATACAAACCCCAACTCTGGAGAAGGTGCCCACCTTATTTAGAACTTCTGACTTTTGCTAGCCTTCAGTTTCTAGTTATTGAACAAAACAACCCATTTTGGAATTTTGTTGCCTGTGAGTTGGAATCAATTTGCATGATAATTTTGTTTTTCCTTTTTGCTATCACTTTTAAATGATGGAGTCATTGAACATATGAAAGCAATAAAAGAATAAAAGAGATTCAGATGAGCCACTCCTTGTTGTAATAATTTAATTTGCACTCAATGGCACAAAGATGCTAAACTTTACTAACCCATTAGGAATCAATAGCAGTTACATAAGAAAGTTCTTAATGTATGAAAGTAAAGTAAAGGAAAAATCCTGGTTTACTTTATCAGAATGGATAAATTGCAAGGAATGGAGGTGTGGGTTTCTATTTTTCTGATCCTGATATTTGTGTGTGGCCCTGTGTTTTTAACTATTTTGCAAAATCCTGTTTTACGGATTCTAATATAAATTTTCATCCATCTGTGGGGTGTGTGTCCACAACAGAATCTGAATACATCAGAGATAGGATATATTAGTATTTTTCCATTCTGCCACTGAAAGACATGGCTGCAGCCTGCATTTCATAATTAAGAAAGGGATCTGTGCACTGCTTTCCTTCAGCTGCCACTCTCCAATCTGTGCTCCAGAGAGGCTCGGTCTGCCTGTAGTTTTTTTTTTCCAAGCTCTTCAGGATCACAGGCATGTTGCCAAAATTAAGCCCTTCCTGTGCAGTCAGGAGTTGGGAGGTGTTATTTTTCAGCAGGTTATGTCATCCAAATCACAGAGGAATTACTTAAGATGATGGAAGTAGGACATTTCCTTTGCTGAAGTGCAGAGCATCACTCCAGACAGAGGAGATGCAGGCATTTCTCAAGAAGGAGCTTGGAAGAGTTTTCTCTTTGGGAAAACACTGAGCCATGGTGGAAGCAGACACTGTTGTGTCAGCATCCCTTTACAGACAGGCAGTTCTCCTGCTACATACTCCACCTATCCCATTTCCATATCAGTAGCTGATTTTATATTCTCAGGTCAGAAACTGTGTCTGTACGCAAGTGGAAATTACCTAACTACTCAAATAAAAATAATACAGTGTCCAAAATAGATTTATGGCATGTTAATTTTTGAGCTTCGTATCCTTTGTTTTCTCAGTTGCCAAAAGCTCACAAGAGTTTGTTTTAATTTCTCTGAGTAAATCTCTTTTGAGACTGTAGGTACAGGTAAGTAGAATAATAATGGTATTACTCTGGTCTCTATAGTACCAAAAATGTTTGTGCAGAGGCTCTCAAGTTTTCTGTTGACTCTAGGAGAAACAACTATAGTTAGAGGGGTTTTCAGGTTTATTTTTTTCAGGAGGATTTTTTTTATTTCAGAGAATACCACTGTACACTGCACACACCCTTGTAAAAATACCTTCTCAGAAAATGCACAGAAATAATATTTAAAACCAGAGAAACCTTCTACAGGATTTTCTTGTTATTACCATTCACGGGCATCAACTTATGCAAATAGTCTTATGCCAGATTTATGCAAGGTTCTTGTGGCCCTTGTCATGTCACAACACATTTCAGTCGTGCTCACTTCAGAGTTGTGTAAGAACTTGACTTGGTCTTGCAAGCAGTGTTTTCAGTATTTTTGAAAACCACTATGCAGTTCGAATTTCTTCATTCAAATCATTAATTGTATGGAGCTCGTTGCATGGATGACTGCCATACAGAATTTTAACTCTTCACCATGTCTGTTGAAAATACGAATTTGTGGATGGCTCTTGGGATTTGTCTTTCAGGTGTTTGAGGGGAGTGGAAAGATGAACTGTGTGTGTGGGCACATTGTTAGGTTAATTGTTAGGTTAATTGGCATCACAGGTTGTGCTCTGTGGGCACTCGGTCTGCCTGTAGTTACGTAATGCCACGTAATGCCACGTAAGATCAACATTCTGACAGAATTCACATTCGTGCAGTTAATGTTAGAGTGTGCTGTGAGGACAATACTGTTTGAAGACAGAGAGTGAGTGTTAATAGTTTCTGTATTGTTTCTCCTTTTTTGCACGTGTTGGCTTGAAACCCCAGCTTTGTATGATAGGGCAAGTTGTTTCAGCTTTCTGTAATTTTACCCCATAGCAAGCAGTTTGAAGCATGATATTTCTGTGAATTTCCATCAATAGAAATATCCCATGGCCTTTGTATCCTCCAGTCTGCATCCCCTGAGCCTCTAGAGCAATGTGCTGTACTGTCACATATTTTCAGCTGAGCTCAAGGCCAAGAGCCTTGAGAAAGATTTTCATCCTGTATAGTTAAATGTTGCCACACTGGGGTTAAAAATGCTGGAAAAAGAGAGTTAACAACAGTTGCACTTTATAACTTGTTGAACTAGAAACCGTAATGTTGCTGTTTTCAGTAAGCCTCTAGTCAAGTGCATTATGTGTGTCTTCCATGAGAAACTATCAAGAGTTCAGACTAGCTCAGCAGGCAGGTGCTGGAGCTTTGTAGCAGACCCAGCTGTCATTTCAAGTTTATTTTGAGTAAGAGGGTAGTCAAAGGTGCAGTTTGTGCTGTGCCTTTTTAACTGAGGCTGGGATTCTGTTGAATGAGCTTTTGGCAATCCTTTCTGTGATATGAGAAGCGATAAAATGTGTGAACTGGCAACATCTGAAAGCTGCATTGAGTTATGCTCTGTATTAGAAAGAGAAGCTTCTAGTAATGCTGTTTGTATTGGGGCACTGCCATTAATGTAACTCTTGCTTTCATTTCTGCTGGTGCAGGAAATCCATCGTCGGTTTGAGAACGCGCCCGACACGGCCAAGACAAAAGCTCTCCAAACTGTGATTGAGATGAAGGTAAATGATTGTGTATGGGCAGCACTAGAGTTTGTTCCCTGGAAAATGGGGTTTCATATGAAAGGTGACTCTACCAAACACCATATGCTTCTGTCAGTCTTGTAATTTCAAATGTTTATTTTTTATGCTATTTTATTATCTATTGTTATTTTATTTGTTACTGTTGATCACTGGAGAGAGAGACACGGTAGAAACTTGTCCTCTGTCTGCCTGCAGCAGCAGATACAGATTTCTTAGAGTTAACCAAAAGTTGATTATATTATAAGAATGGAAATGTTAGATTAATATGAAAGATTTGTGGGATTTCATGATGTGGGTTCTTTTCTTTTTATGTTATCAACGTTTGAAATACTGCTTTGCTTTCTGTGTATCGACAAAGGGAGCAAACTCAGCACCCACTTAAAGATGGGTCATACAGCTAGAAATATGTCTGTATGCCATCATAAACCTAACTTTCCTAGATGAATCTGTGATTGAATTCTTAAGCCATTAGCTTAAGTATTTAATGGACTGATGGCAATTGGCCAGGAGCTCAGGAGCCACAATCAAGTGTGTGGTTTACACAGCTTTATGCAATCATATTTCATATTGTATTGCTCATAAAGTACATCAGACAGGGTTTGGGCAAATAGAGTTGAAAAATTGGAAACTGTCTTTGCAAGCTCTTCTTTTCCATTTTGTATCCCTCCTTTTTATTTTATTTTCCTTCCTTTTTCTCCTGCAACTTTCTCCATTCTGTGTCAGTGTTTTCCTTATTTATATCCAATCTTTCTACTCTTAAGCCTCTCATTTGCTCATAAAAGTCACTTTTTATTGGTCATCTTTGTGGTCCATAGTAATGAAACCTAATTGACCATCTGGTAATATTAAATGTCTTTACTATCAAAAGAGAAACACGGGGGCATTTCTGGGAATTGATGTGAGCACTGAAACTCAATACTGTTGTCGGTTTCAACATTTCACTTCACCTTACTGCCTCTAATATTTTGTTGCAAAAATCTACTTTTATCAATTTTAACTCAAGTATCAAACATTAAACAGGAGATCCAATTAGATCTTCATAATGATGCTTTTTAAAAAATCTCATCTCATGAATGAAAACCTATATATGTAAAAATCAGCTTTTTGTTCTTTGCTTATCAGACAAAGAAAAAAATATTTTGGTTATGAAAGTCTGTAGTATAGTTTCAAATCAGATCTGTCTTTCAGGAAAGACTAAATATTTGGGGGAAATGAAATAAGAAAAAATAGACTGTTTAAGAGATTATAGTTCCTAAATACACATCCATGATCATGAGGATGCATAGAGCTTTGTCTGCTGTGTGAGTCTGTTCCTGCTGTTCCTAACACAAAAGATTTGTAAAGAAACAGTAAACCAGGGACACTGAATGAATACCTCTGATCATCCTACAAAAATATGAGGATAATGATTGTTTGATTGACTTCTTTGCTTTTCCAGACGATTATTTTTAACCCACTGAAATGTTTTATACATTGTACATATGAGCCAGAATCCTTTACTGCTTTATCCAATCAAAAATAGATTGTTGCACATTTTCCTTGCTTATGGTGCTTCGCTGTTCCCCATTTGTGACCCCAGTTCAATTCAGTAGAGGCACAAACCCAATTTCTTGCCATTTCTGCTGTCACATTTTGCTGTCCATTCAATTAGAGTTAAATGTGTCTTTGAAAAGGCAACATTTCCTCATGTTCCTTTATTTATTCATCCTACATGGTATGTTCCTGCCCTAAACCTTGTTTTCTTTCAGTGCTAAACTCTTGCTTTCCTTGAAAGGTAAAAAAAATTAATTGAAAAATGAGTATGTGAGCACTCCTATGTAAAGAGTTGAACACTGATTTCTCTAAGAATTTCCTAGGTGAATTTCAAGGGCAGGTAATGTGTTGGACACGTATCTCCTGTTTTACTCCAGCAGTACATTAACAATCATCTAACTGTGTGTCTTTACCTGTCTCCTCTAATCATTTTCAGGATTCAAAAATCTCTTCCATGGAGCGTGGCCTCCGGGATTTGGAAGAGGAAATTCAGATGCTGAAGTCAAATGGAGCCCTGAGCACAGAGGAACGTGAGGAGGAAATGAAGCAAATGGAGGTGTACCGTAGCCATTCCAAATTCATGAAAAATAAGGTATTGAGAAAACAAATGACAGCCCTGTGTTAAACTGAGCTGAGTGAACAGAGGAGAGAAATGTTCATGCTTTAGTTAGGAGGTGTGGTCTGGGTTCCCAGTCAAAGGCTGGGAAACAGAATTGATTTAATACCTGCTGTGAAGCCATTAAAATAACTTTAAAATATTTAAGAAAATTTTAAATTCCAATTTGAAAATATTATAATGGTGTTTCAGTAAGATCAGTGGCCCAAGTTCTCCTTTTATTGTCACACCTTATTTTCTTTTCTTTCTTCTGTCTTTATTTTTAGACCATTGCTAATCCATTATTGGTTCAGGTTTTATTTGGTCTAAAGTCTTTCCAAAGGTAGTTTGTTGAAAAAAGGATATTTCTTTTTGCAGCCATTGTTGTGTAACTGTTTGGCCTTTTCATTATCTGCAAGCTGAGAAGAGTGTGAACTGTCACAGTAATGGCTTTCCAGTACACTCTCCTTCCAGTTCAGTAAGCAGCATGAGAGTAGAGGCTACAACAGTGATGGTGCTGACATTAATTTCTGTTATTTGCAGTACAGGACAAATACAGCAGTGAGAGATGTTGGTCCTCAGGTGTAAAGACTGACACTGCTATTGAATTGTCTGTAGGCAAAAGTCAATCCATTTTTTGTTTCTCAGTCTTTTAGTGGGTCCTAAAATCCTTTGGTGAAGGTTCAGGCTCTCTTGTACAGTAAATTTAGGTGTGTTGTGAACTGCCTTTCCTTATTAGCTTATGTGTACTCCCTGCAAGCAGTATACAAACCCTGGAACAGAGGCTGAGCATTACCTTACTGGGTCCTGAACAGTTGTAACTCACTGCACTTGTCCTACTTGAAATTAATGATCAAAAAAAGAATGCTGGATGAAATATCTTGGAGAAAGCAGCATTACTTGCCCAGAAGTTAGATATATGTACTAAGTGTGTGTTCCTTCCTCTTGCCTCACACCAGGTCACTGAAACACCTCGAGATAGCTCCATCTATTCCTGCTTTTGCTCTTTATCCCACTGGGTTGCTTCTAGGAACTGAGGGGTAGCCCCTTCAAATTAGGAATGGAGGATATTAGAGCACCTCTTCTATCTTTTCTTCTTTCTTTCCTTCTTTTGTTGTTAGCAACTTCAATTTCCCCATGTCCTCTCTTCTGTGGATCTGTAGATCTGTTCAGCTACTTGATTTCTGGACCTCTTCTGTCTCCTGTGTCTGCTCACTTATTTTCCTGCAGAAAATCTGTTCCTTTTGGTATCTGTCTGCTCATGACTCATGCCCATCTCCAATCCTGACATCTTCCTGTCCTACCTTGTTTTGTAATTGCACAGCATTTATTTTTTCAGTGTTGCATTGTATAAGTAATTTGTGGCTGTAGCTTGACAGTTAACACTATTTCTCTTAAGCTGAAGTGTTCCTTTTTCCTGTCATAATTTCCTTATGAACTGCAGTTTCAAAACCGTCGCGATAAGTGCCACGTACTTGCCATGTGTAAACTTAACCATAACTACATATCTTCTGTTTCATAATCAAATTCTTGTCTGGCAGCCTGTATGAAATTACACAGACATTAAATTTTTGAGAAGACCTAATGAAGAATGGAAGAGAAAACGAGTGACCAGTGTTGATCCTTCTGTTCAGTTCTTTGTCGCTTTCAGTTATTTGGACTGAAGCAGGCTGACTAGAAGCTGACAAGTAATAAATATTTAAAAGCATCACAATGTCGTGACAGGTAGAGCAACTGAAGGAAGAGCTAAGTGCCAAAGAGGCTCAAGGGGAGGACCTGAAAAAAAGAGTGGCTGGTCTCCAGGCTGAGGTCTCTGCAGTAAGATCTCTCTTTTATGTGCAGTGGCCATTCACTGGGGCTTGCTAGTTCTTCTGGCTTTCTTCTCTTACCTTCTTCATGACTCGATATAACAAGTAGAACTAACAGCCTGCTCAGCCTTGTAGCTGCCTTTTTGTTCACATGGTTTTGGTGTCCATAAATAACATCACTCTCCAGCTGAACATCTGTATTTGTTTTGTTGCTGTTTTTTAATGGTATGAGCCATTTGAGCAATAACCTACTCTTCTCTCCTGAAGCAGATTTTCAAAAGCATTCAGCATCCATTTTGGGGGCAGACTTTCAAAGAGATTTGCTTTTCCTAGTAAAGAAAAACTCATTTGAAATCTTGTGTTGAACCCTCTTAGCATTGTTTCACAAAAAAATAATGAAAGCTGGGTGCTGAACGCTTTTAAAACTGATTGCTCTATTTTAGCAGCATGAATTTAGGTTATTCCTTTGCTGTTAAGTCAGAGTTTCACTCAAAAGAGTGAACATGGTTTTTCTTCAAGAAGAGAGATGTGAGCACTTGATGCTGTCTTCTTTTGCAAGTGTGGATGGTGTGTGCTGGGTTCTTACTAAAGAGTTTTGGCACATTGGCAGACTGGGCTTGCAGCTCTGAAATGGGAAACAAGAATCTTGTCTAGAGACAAGAATCTCTGGGTGATATCATGATTTTATCATGCCTAACTCTTCTGAGATGAGCCCAAAAACAATCTGTCTTTTTGAGAAAGTTCTACTCTGATTCAGGCTACCTACTAATTGAAAAAGTTTGTGTCATCTGAGATTTTCTAAGGAGGCTTTTTTGTTTAGATACTCTAGGAGAGAGAACCAGCAGTAAATAATTCAGCTCTTCCCAGCTGTTGTCCAGTGCCTGGCAGTATTGTGCAACTGGTGGCTGACAGCAGAAATAGTGCCCTGACATCAATACCCTTGTGGTGAATTGAAATAGGTGGCAGAATCAGCTGCTGTGTATATTTGCTTTGAGTAAAATATGAAAAAAGCAACCTAGCAGCTTTGAATTAAGTGAACAATAAACTATTGAGTAGTTCTATAAATTCTTATATACGTTCTCATAGTTCCATTTAATAAAATAAGTTTAAGAGGTTTTTTGAGATGCATGTATTCCTTCTTCCCCATTCCCTCATGCACACTGTTTCACACTGGAACACAGGAGTCCTTGATTGCATATTTTGATTTGATACTATTTGAATGCTCTTTGGTAAAGAGTTTTCTTCCTTTAATTGTCCATTATTGAAACAGTGTTGTCAATATAAAACTGCATTTACCCAAGCTTTTTTTCTCAGTTATTTTTACAAGTATGTGCATTTATTCTGATCAGAAACTTTAAAGAATTGATAAATTATACTATTATTTTGTTCATGTGCCATGTTTCCAAACATGGACAGTGACTTGGACAATTTTTTAATCTTGTGATGTCCTTTAATTTCTGTTTTGAAGAACTGGACTGTGTACTTTTGGGGCTAAGGGATTTCTTTTTTTAATGTCACAAACAGAATTGTTTAAGTTAAGAAAGGAGAAACTGTTTAGATTTTAGAAATACATCCACCTGTGCTATGTAATATATAGCAGTAAAGTGTTGCTATTCTGTGAGATAGGAAGCAAGCCAGAAAGTTGGTTACAAACTTGGACTTAAAACTACATTTAGACTTCCCTTTCAGCTTTTAATAATTTTTTTTCTCAGACTTAATAAAAATTGTTCTGAGTGACGATTGCACTTAAATTCAGATTTTAGCTAATGTCATTGCTTTATTTTTCCATTTTTTAACTGTTTGGTTTTTTTTAATAATAGTCCAACGTACTTTTAAATGTACTTATTTGTTGAAATAAATTTGCATTTCTGTACCGATTGAATTCACTAAATTAAATTTAGGAAATCCCTCTCAACAAAGTGCAATTCCATAGTTTTCATGTTCTTTTGATGAATTCTTGTGTCTGCTTTTAGAAGCTTCCACAAACTGAAGTGTGTTTCATCGAATAAAATGCTGTTTTTTTAAGTATTGGGCAAAAAGTAAAGGTGTCTTTCCATCCTCTCTAAGCATGAGGCTGGATTGATAAGTGAGGAGCTGGAGGGCAGCTTGCTGATTTGACATTTCAAAGCAAACATTGTGCTGCTGAGAGACCTGCAGCTGTCTCATCTGTTCTGATATTACAGGCTAGGGGTACTTTGTCATTCCAGTTCTGCTTCATCTTCTTTAAAACCTTATCCCTGCTGCATACCTGGCTTTGGTCAGTCCTGTGGAAGATGAATAACAAAAGACTGCCACCATTAAAAAGAACCTCCCTTGAAAAACTGATGACATTGCTCCCCTCTTTTTTTCCTTGTATCCTTTGCTCATGACACAAATTTTTGCCAGCCTTTCACTCGAGATAACTGAAGGCTTCATAGTTCTGTGGGATTATTGAGGAGTATCATACTGTTTGTTGAGAGTTAGGTGTGTTTCTAGTCATTTTTGTAAGGAAGGTATCAATTCTTTCTCCCTTTGCCCGCCCTCCCTGTGTTTTTCAGATTGGCCAGGTGAAGCAGGAGCTGTCACGCAAGGACACCGAGCTGCTGGCCCTGCAGACCAAGCTGGAGACCCTCACCAATCAGTTCTCTGACAGCAAGCAGCACATCGAGGTTCTCAAAGAGTCTCTTACAGCTAAAGAGCAAAGAGCTGCCATCCTGCAGACAGAGGTGAAGTTTGTAGCAATGGGAGTTTGTTGAAGCAATGCTGTGCTTGCTGTGCACAGACAAAGAGAGAAAGCCTGTTAGTTCTTCTGTCCTTGGGTTGTACCATCCCACCCAGTCCTGCTTGTTCTGAGCACTTGCTGTCTTTGACGAGATGTTTGATTCTCTAGGCCAGGGCACTGATCTAAAGACAAAATGTGTGCATTAGTGCTTGGCTGAATTAGAAGCTGCAGTGTCTGAGCTGGGGGGATTTATTTGCAGTGATCTTGTAGCTAGAGGAGAGAAGAAAAAGGATGATTCCAATAGCAAACACTCTGCAGAGGCTTCACCATTTCTGTCAGCATGAATGGAACTTTTGCTTGTAAGCCTGTGCTTACACCTGAAATATGGACTTTCATGGTTTATGATGCATATTCCAAGGTAAAGGAAAAATATTTTCTGAACTGTGTTTCGATGACAAATGCTTAATAAATACCCATATTATTTAAGACCCAGGTGTATATCTGACATCAAACAGATAATAAATGTAGCATAAATGTGTTGCTTCTGGACATTCTTGAAGAGTAAGCATGAAATGTGTGCAGACAGCATTTTAGCCCCTGGCTTGGAAAACTGTAGTGTTACTGGAAGTCCAAAAGATGGCAGTGATGCATCAAAAACTTTGTGTTGTTACAGCTGAAAGAGTCCAAGCCAAAGGAGCTGAGAAAAAGGCATGCAGGGCATATGTGGGTGACACTGGTAGAAGGTTCCATATTACAAGAGCATAAGAGAATTGATCTAAGATGGAAACTTTTTGCCCTAAGTTAGCTTTCCTTTAGCCAAAATTGGGAAATCTCTGGGTGCTCTTGGCCTTGTTGACATGCAGTAATGAAATTACATAGTAAATATTTTTTGATGTTCCTGGATGGCTTTTCTGATTATTCTCAGATTTATGTAGAAGTTGAGATTGCATTAGTGGGTATAACTGGGAAAGTGTTCCAGTTTACAAACACAAACCCCCTGTTAAATTTCTTAATTCCTTTTGGCTAGTTCAGGAGTGTACCATAGATTAGTACATGTCTATTTAAAAGAAATAGTTAAATTTAAAAATATCATTGAAAGTAGGTGTTTGGTAAATGAACATTTTCAGAGGTAAAATGCAGGCTTTGATCCATTGCAGTGATTGAAAAGAATATAGATGTGTTAAATGTACAGTACTGTGACAAACCTACAGAACTAGAAGCACATTTCTCACTTTTAAGTAATAAACAGCAGTATTTTTCTGCCCATGAGAGATGAAATCCTTGATCAAATTTACTTTATTAACAAGCTAAAAGGCTTCAGTAGAGGATCATAAATTTAGCTATTATGGTAGATAAACATATTTATTAAATTCAAAAAAATGTCCAGAATTGAAACAAGATATTTAAAACGAAGAGGACTTGGTTATATACCATTGATAGATACTCTTGACAGTTATTCTGAACATCTTGATTTTATTTTACCTTAAGGCCAAAGTACTTTATTACAGAAAATTATTCTACTCTCTAACTTAAATAATAATTGAGAATATTTGGTCTTCATTGACTGCTTCCAAATTAAGTTCTAACCCCAAAAGTAGCACCACGAAACCAAACTGGATTCCTCCTTCCAGGAAGATATTTATACTTTGTGAAAGATAATCTCATCTTTTTCACCCTTCTTGGAGTTCTTGTCAGAAAGCCCAACAATTAAATTATCACACAGTTAACTTTTCTTCTGTGTCCACAGGTGATCCTCTAAAGTATAGGATGAAAACATGCTGAGAACATACAGTGTTGAGATGTTTGTCATTGCATCCTGTGAGGATTTGGGTTTTTTAAAGGGAAGAGTATCTTTCCATGCAAGGGTTTTCTTTGGGAATGAGGTAGGAAGGTGAGATCCTGCTTGGCCTCACTTCTTGACAGCACTGGTCAATGTTAAAGCCCAGTTAGCTTCTCTCAAGACACCTAGAGAGAGTTGGGAGGAGGAAGAGAGCTGCAGTTTCTGACATGCATTTTCAGATATCTTCATTGGGGATCAGGTTTTTAAGGTCATATTTACATAAATATTTTTAAAGGAAAGGGAATACCTCTATAAGCCTCTACCTTTTATTTAGTCTTCTGTTAAAGAACTCGCTCACGGGTGGGGAAGAGTGTTGATCCAATATCTCAAAAATGGATTTCCCACCTGCCAGACTAGAACTACCCACAGCAGTGACTGTTTGTGGGGTGTTTATCTTGAGGGCTACTGGGTGGAAAGGATATTGTGGTTAACTTTTCAATTGGTGTAGAAACCTCTAAAAATAGGCCTAAAATTGTGCAGTCACTTTGTAAACAAAACAAAAAACAGGTCAGTATTTATGTTGGAATGAAGGCCTTTATCCATATAAAGTTTTCACCCAGTGAGCCCTTCAGCTTAGGTCAGTGCCAGCAGTTATGTGGCTTCAGTGGGAAGTTGCATTAACCAGCAAGAATGTTCTCCTTTATTTTTGTATACTGCCCAAGTTGGCAGGGTTCTGTAATTGGTCTGTTCCTATGGTAAATTCAGATTAATATTCAGTAGAAAAATAAATCCAATCATGTGGAAGTTTTTCATTTGCTTTGAATGTCTCATTAGAACATAAATTTTTCTAAGGATCTTTCTTTACTGGGGCTTATACTGGCATTTTGAAACTGCAGTAGATTCTGCCAAATCAGAGAGAGTGGATTATATTCAGTGAGGAATGTCCAAATGGGAGCTGGGTGAACACACAGTGCTCACACCTGCAAACACTGAGGTGAGCTTAAGAACTGAGCTCCCTGTGTTCAGGTGTTTAAAGTCTTGTGCTAGAGCCTGTGGAAGAGCAGTTGAATTTCTGATGGGAGCAGCACATTTGTCCTGCACTGAGTTTGTGACCCTGGCGGGAGCCAAACACGCTCTGCACAAAGCCAGGCACGTGCCCCTCTGCTCATTGTGTAATCTAAGTTATCTGGGCAGCTGGGAGCTAAATGTTCATGAAGAATTCACTCTGATCTACAGAGCATCCTGGATATTGCTGCAATTGGCATAAGGAGATGAAGAGTCTAATCTAGTTAAAAAGAAAGATAAATGTCAAAAATAGAGAATTAAATTAAGTCTTGTGAACTACCACTGCATTCAAATCAGTCAATAAACAGCTTTAAAGTCTTAATTACAGACTATGCAATCAGTAAAAAGGCTTAACTCCATTTTTGGATTTATATATGTTTGCCAGTTAGTAGTGGAATGTCACGAGACTGATCCTTTTTACAATGTACTCGTACTTGGAGACTTCACCTAACAATAGCTACAGTAGGTAAAAGCACCTCTCACCTCACATACCAATTTTAATTTCATGTTTCTATGCATTTCTCAAAGATCTTTGAATTCTGAATGCTGACATAGAATTACTTCAACATCTGCTTTAAAAAGTGGCTGGCTTCTGTTAGAAACCTTTGCAGGCTCTGAACACACATTTCAGGATTGGTATTCCATCTGTTCCTTCTGCTGCCTCTACTGTAGTCATACCTACAGATAATGAAACTTCAGAATTTTGCTGTTACAGAGCAATTGGGGCTTGGATACAGCACAGGGGAGGTTGTACCTTCTGATACCACCGAGTTTGGTTCACTGATACAAATTATGGTTCAGCCATGGTTTGAACAGGTGTCAGGTAGATTAGAGAATCACTCAGGAAAAGAGTAGTATGCTGTTTTTTCTGGGCATCACTGACATCTTCTTCAACCCAAATGGGAATCACCAGGGTTGGAATAACCTGCTTGCTACTCTACAGTGGAGATGATGATAAAATTCAGAAAAAAACCCTTTTTTAAAAATCTCAGTCCTGTTAACACAAGCTCCTGGAACTCAGGAGCACAGTGAGAAACACAGTGAGGTCTGAAACTCAGTATGGACTTGTGAAAATTTAAAAGGTTTCCCTATAGTTTGGGAATATTCTGAAAGCTAAGACTGTTGTTACAGCATCCAAGATTCTAAAAAAGGCTTAAGATGAGATTTATATTAAATACCATTTCATTTATCGTGCTTATTCTTGTGGTAATTGGAGCTACTAATGGACTACTTTTCCTTAGAAATTTTGATTTCTACATGTTTAATGTATGGCTAGACACATTAAGAACAGAGACATCAAATGTTATTTACAGCTACTGAAAACTCTGTGAAGACAAATCAGTGGTTCCCAACACAGTTTTTCATATATCACTCTTACAGTGGAGGAATTTAAGTCTTATGTGTGGTGTCCACCTGGAGAGAGGTGTCTGTGGCCCCTGTACCCAGGAGGGTTAAAAGCCTGCTTGTTCTCCTGAAGCTTCGTGGGCAGCTGGGTGCTGCAGGCAGGGGAGCCCCTTGTGGCACAAGGGACTGGCCTGAGCTGCACTGTAAGGTTTTACCTGCCATGCATGGTTAAAGACATGGCAGTCCATTACTGGGAAAGTAGTTAGGTTAACACAGGGTTAGGACAAAACCTCCAAGACACGAATTTCAGGAGAAGGGGCGTCAGCACCTCAGTCATGTTTGCCTGAGCATTTCCCTGTACTAAGAAAATCCTAAGCTGACTCTGTTGAAGTTGGCATCACCTGACTCCCACAGACCTCAATTCTTGTCACTGTGGGAGGATGCCATGCATAAACTGAGCTGACATGAATAAACAAGTGCAGTGTACTGCCAGGAATAGTGCTAAGGTGATGATTGTGTGTCTTGCCAGCCTTTGAAATACTTTTGAAAGTGTTTTCTATGGTTTCCTAGGCAAGGACCTCACACAAATTAAACCAGGAATGCAGTTTACCCCAAACCATAAGCTAATATAGAGTTCAAAGAGAATAATCAATCAGAAAATAGAAAGCATTCTGTGGATAAATTTCTATTTGCAGATGTTCTCTTTTCACCTAACATTGTGCTGTAGACATCTGGACTGTCTCAAATATTTTGCAACACAACTGTTGAGAGTATGTGGATTTTCTTGTGAGAGAGATTTTCAGTTTCCCTTCAAGAAGTAATGAAAGTGACTCCTAGCTTTAATATCAAGATACCCAGGGAAGAACATACCTAATCAATCCATAGAACTGTACGTTTTAAAAAAGAAGACAAAGCATGATCCACCTGCTAAACCTTTCATTGCAAACACTATCCATCCTATAAATCATATTTGGGTAAGACCTGGTACTCTAATATCCCTGCAGATCACACTCCATGCCCCACTTGCTGGGTGAGAGGTCAGGAATGTGATTTTAATAACGTATGTGTAAGTGAGAAGGCTCCAGACACAGAGGTGGCAGCAGGATTGCAGTGCTGGTGGGGAGAGCAGGGCAGCGCTTTTCCCTGCTGGCAAGTGCTTGCTGGTCTGTGTGAAAGGAGGCAGACAAAACACCAAAGGGTTTTGTGGGTGGAACACTGGAAATGCAGAGCCTCAGAGACAACTTTTCCATTAGCAACTCGAAATAAAATGGAATTAGAATAAGCATGTTAAAGCTAAATGTTGCTCACAATGCCATAAGCAGAGTAAATTCCTAAATTCTTACCCCAGCCGGGGTTGTGCAGTGGTTGTCATCCTTTCACTTCACGTCTCTGCTGTGCAGAAGGAGCAAGAAATTCATTGATCAGCCTGTTTACTCTGTGTGACTGATGTCCTGTAATGGATTCAGCTAACAGGAACCAAATCTGATACTGTCAAATAAGATTAGCAGGCAAGCTGGCAGATTTGAGCTCTGTCTGAATGCTGAGTGGATAGGGGTCAGTGGGTTTCTTTTGGTATCATGAGCAGGTTGGTGGTGTTGGATTTCGTATTCCACAATAGTCTTTGAGATTAGTCTGTGCTCTGTGGTGACCTTGCTCTTCTCATCAAATTTATATTCAGGTAGCTCTGATTCCTTCTGCCATTTCCTTTGTCTTGTGAGCTCTGCTTCACATGTGGAAGAGAAATTGCAGAAGAAAAAGCAAAAGATGCTCAACATGCAGTTTTGAAGTTTGAGGTCACTACAGAGTTCCCAGAGTGTGTTTCTAAATTCCCTCAGGCCATGGGAGCTCTAAGTGTGTTTGTGTGTCCCAATTGCACTCACAATGTCCTGTACTGTGTCATTTGTTCAATTTTACCTTTAATATAAAACTGCATGCTGTTATATTTAGCATGTTATATTTAAACTATTACTTTGCTTTTTAAGCCAAAATATTCTTATCCATTCTCATGTAACCTCTTTACCTTAAGTTGTGATCTGCAGTGGCTGAAAAGAGCTCTGCTTTCATTACCTTCAGGCTCAGCTTCTACTGTGATTAAAACCTAGAATAGAAAGTGACTGTCTGGTGCAACTAGTCAATGTTTATTCTCTGATTATTAATAATGTTTCAAATAAAGGGGTCTGTTTCCTTGTATATGAGATAACTTCTCCACAACGCATTGTGTTGGCTTCTACTTTGAGGAAAAAAAAATCAGTGTTGTGTGATACAAGCCTGAGTTATGGGAGAAGTGTGATTTGAGGTTTTCCAAGAAGGAGCATTATTTTCATATAGCTGGGAATAACACGGTTGATAATTTTTGCTATTTAGTCTCCTGTCACTTAGGACAACTGTTTTATTCTAATCTTATGTATGTTGCATTCTTAAAGGAGGGGGGTGTTAGATTTCTGAATCTATTTGTAATATTTCCCCTGAGGAAGTGTAGTTTAACTTTCCTGAAGTTTTCTCTCCTTCAGTGCTAAACAAAGCTTGTTCTGCATTTCTGAATCTAGGTGGATGCGCTACGGTTACGTCTGGAAGAGAAGGAGACTATGCTGAATAAGAAGACAAAGCAGATCCAGGAGATGGCAGAGGAGAAGGGGACTCAGGCAGGCGAGATCCATGACCTCAAGGACATGCTGGAGGTGAAGGAACGCAAAGTTAATGTTCTTCAGAAGAAGGTAAGATTGCAGAGCCCTCAGTCAGATAAACACCTTTGATGCATCTCAATTTCCTAGGCTGTCAAAAAGTCTGAACTAGGATGTACAGTCTGGAGAATAATATTCAAGTCCATTGGTGTAATGGGAATATGATGAAGGATGAATTTCAACTTGAATTTTTGACAAAAAAAATAGAATTCAAAACAGAGGCTGTTGCCTTTCAGTGGTTGAGTGTGCTGCTTCTGCTTCCATTTTAAAATTACCAGTGGCTGAGGCATTTTTATAATGGCTTATTTGAAAAATCAATCCTTTCCCACCCAGCACCTTACCAAAGCCATGCTGATTTGAAGCACAGTATGTGACTGAATGCATGAGGGGTTGTATCAGTAGAAGCAATTAGGATGATTTCTCTGTAACCTACTTGGAAAGTTTGTGAAGAACTTTGTGTAACTTTTGTTAGAAATGCTGTATTATCATAGTTAATATTTCTTGGGAAGTGCTGGAATAGGATAATCAGACTATCCTTCATATCTTTTCGGATAAGAAAATGTAGACCTTATCAGTGAACTGGGGGAGGTCTGGGTAAAATATCATGTAGACCATGTCAGACAAATTCGAGAGGTTTCCCAAAGGGCATTGAGTCCTAGGGCAGTGGATGTCATTATGGATGATTGCTGGCAAATTGCACACACAATATATCCCAATTTTCCTATACACAGGGTAAAAAGAGAGAAATGTGTGTACTGCAATAAATTTTAATTTGAAGAACTTTTTTTCTCTGTATCTTTAGAGGAGCTGTTCTTGAAGCTCTTATGCAGCATACTAGGCTAAGGATGTGGGGGTTTTTGTTCTGTTTTTTCCCTAGACCTTTATACAATTCTATGGAATTCTTGCAATATTAATAGTTCAGAATGTTGATTAATTTCTGACACCTGGCCAATGCTTTTTCTTCTTGTCTATAACAGTAAACCATGAGAGTTTAGGTCATGTTCAGCTCTTTTGCAGCAAATGCCATGTGGGAATGGAGGTTCAGACATGGACTTCAGCCATAAATAAGTCATTAATAATCCTGGAGCAAAGCCCTAATTCCCAGTTTCACAGTCTCATTTTTTTTTGACTGTTCATCTTCTTAGAAACACAGGTTTCTGATTTCTGTGCTGTGTTTCTTTTTGTTTTACAAAATTGGTCGTGCACCCCCCGGACACAGATTGAGATCCCAGCTGAATGTTTAACCGGGAGGTGTGGAGTCTGACATTTGTGTAAATGTTAAATGCCACTGAGGTGGTTTGATTTCCATTCACTCTTACCCTGGCTTTTCACACGTTTTCTTGCTCTACTTGACACTTGAGAATGATCTTTCATTACGCCATTTACAGGCAGCTCTAAAGGTTCTTTTTTTTAATACTTGTTTTTTTGAGACCGCAGTAATCCATATTGAGACAGTTCCATTTTGTGTCTTCCTGCATCTGACCTGTTTTTTCAGGACTGTTCCCTGCTGTTTTCAAGTAAAAGTTCCTCATCTCTTCAGGCTGGAAAGAAGGGACACAGGCTTTTAAGTGTGAAAGCTTTGAGGTCCTATTCTGGAGAGCTCCACTGAGGGTAACGCTGCCATAATAGACTGCAATTTCTGGTGTTCTGTAAACCTATCTTGGAGCTTCTTAAACAAGAACAAAAAAACCTCACTGAAACAGAGCATCATTAAATGCTTTGGGCTGAAAGGGACTTTAAAGCTCATCCAGTTCCAGTCCCCCCTGCCATGGACAGGGACACCTTCCACTTGAGCAGGGTTGCTCCAAGCCCCATCCAACCAGGCATTGGATGCTTCCAGGGATGGAGCATCCACAGCTTCTCCAGGCAGCCTGTTCTGTATGAAAAACATATAACCTATCTGTGGAAAAATATATATTTTCTGCTGCTGACTAGAATCACATGCAGATATTTGAATTTGCTTTAGCCTCAAAGTTCTAGAGGCATTTTCTTTGACATGAACAGTCAAATTGTGAGAGTTGTAAATTCAAAGATTTTTTGTTTCTTTTACTAGCTAACCTAGAATATTCTTGTGGAGAATCCAGGTGACAATTCTTTTATCTGAGGTTTGTGGTGCAATATGGAATTCCTTTTTATTTTTTTGTCTAGCCTGGGGTAAATAACTGGAAGTTCAGGCCTTTAAAGTTCAAGGATTAATGACTTTAACTCAGATTTTTAATTACTTGTCCAGACCTGGAATTGAAGACTAGGTGTGGGATTTTCTAGAGACAGGGTTTTGCAATTTCTTGTTCTCTTTAACATTTTTCTACAGAAAAGCAGAGCTTGAGAAAATACCTAAGGAAGGACTTGTCTGTGTTATGGAATAATATGTATTGTGGGAGTTAGGAGAACAGGCATGGAATCTGTTTCAGGTGCTAGGGAAAAATTATGAAGTCTCATTTTTATCTGGTATATATGGCTGTCCTTTTATGACAGCACAGATAGCTATTTCTGCCCTCTACCTGGAAACTCATAAGCCTGTAGCTCCTCTCAAATAAATATTTTTCTCTTAATCCTTGTAAACTGTGGTTTACTTTTTCTGTTTTCCATTTCTAGAGTGCATCTTATTGAAGTGCACATCTTGTTTTCTGCTTTATCCAAGTGCTATCCTTCCGAGCTTCCAGGACAGTTAAGAATTTTATTGCCATGGAAAAAAAAACTTCTACCTCTATGCACAATAGCCTTTTTATTCCTCCCTCTGATTACAAGCTGGTATGTTCAGACAGATCAGGTTTTAATCTTATATTCTAGTTGAAGGTCTGAAGGTCCAGTTTAAAATATCTTCAGAGGTCAAAGAAAGTATAAATAGTAGTTTGTCTGGGTTTTCCTTTTGCTGGCTTAGTTATCTGATAGTAAATGTTTGTTTTAAGTTTATAGACATGGTTTAAATGGTACTCAGGCATTTTAACTGAATAGAGTGGAAGATCATGAAAGGCGCGTGGTACAAAAAGTGCATTTCTTGTATAGTGTTAATATAGTGTTAATTAGTAATTTTTTATGGCAATAATATGTATTTGGAAGCAGCAGTTATGAGAAGGAACAGAGTAAAGATGTGGGGGGTTGAAGGAATTTAAGCAAATTAAGAATTGCGTTAGTAGATACTTTTCAATCAATTTTCCCCAAGTACTCCTCCCTCAGCAGGTATGGAATAATATGAAGTTGGATATTTTTGAAGTTGGATTCTAACCAACTAAATTTTGCACACTCATATTTTTAAATGCTAGGTACAAAGAAAATGTGTAGCAAAAGTTAAAGTGATAAAGATCTGAAAAGAACAGAATTCATTAAAAAATCCTTAGCTTGCATAACTTGGCCATTGAAGAAGAGCTGTTTACTTCATTTGAAATTTAAAGATTGCCTGTTCTAGAATGTAGCCACAGTCAAATGGGTATTTGGACCTCATGATTTTTTTATTTTCTGTGAATGTTTTAGATGTGTAATCACCTGTTCTAGTGACACATGGAGGAATTGTTTGGTGTGGTGCCCAAAACTCTGCTCTCCTAAATTGCTGCTGTTGAAACAAAAAATTATTTAAAATGCATCCCTTATTTTTGGGTCTCTGTTTGGACTCATTGACACAGACCACCTCATGCTTTGCTTCATGAGCCGTTATTTTTGTTGTATGGGTTAAAGGTGGTGAACTATAAAGTATACATTTTTAGTCATCCAGAAATCTAGGTGAAGAAAGTAATGAAACTTTACTGGCTGATTAGAGATCAGTTAAAAGACAGAGAAGAAGATTCTGAACAATGAAGATCTGAAAAATTAACATCATAATTGGCATTATCACTGATACCCTGTATTCACCAAAATGCATTTTCCAGGTTGCTGAGGAAACATGCTTCACATTTTAAATCCTGGAGTCTTTCCAGTTCTAAGCTCATACAGTGATGCTGTTTGGTAGTACCTTTATTTTAGACAATAGAAGTAGGGCATATGCTAGAAATTGGTAGACTTTGGCTTTATGTCTGAAAATTTAATGCAAAAACTTAGTTTTATAGAGCTTCAGGATTATTTTTTTCTCATTTCATTGAAAATAGATCTTGCATAAAATCTCATTTTAAGTTGTTAGAACTCAAGGCCAGGGGAGAGCGTCTTTGAAACCAAAATAAGGACCATGCTGGGCAAATTTGAAATCTGAACCTGAAAAACATTAAATGGTGCTTCATTACTCTTTTTGCTGCATCTGTCTATCTGTGCTGGTAGACAAGGATGAAAAGAAACAAGAAAAAAAATCAATATTGCACAATCAAAACATTTTAGGGAAATAGCATTTGGGACAAAAGATAAGTAATAGTACACTGAAAGAAAAAAACTCAGGGAATCAATCACCTCTGCTTTGAGGGTAGGTCATGTTTTGTCTTGGGGAGGGGGGTTAATACTCCCTTCTTTGTGCAATGCAGCTGCAGGCAAATAAAATGCAAGTTTTAGTGTCTGAACATAGCAGTGTCTTTGGCAGCTCCCCATGCTCTGTGTGATAATTCACCTCTGATAAAGGAAGAACAGAGATTTATTTTTTTCTTTGGTGGCTGTGCTGACTTGTTTAGCTAGAACTTGGTTTCAAATGCTCCTGCACTTTTGAATAAGAAGCATTGCCTTTCTCCACAGGAAATGAATGTCCTCTGCTTTCCAGAAAAACTAGAAATCAGAATAAACATCTTATGCTTAATGATTGGAAATACTGTGTGGCAGGAGAGGGGCTGCAAATGAAATGTGTAACTCAGTTGTCTAAAATCAGTTGTGCTCATAGTTACTGCAACAGCAGTGTGGGTTTAGGATTCCTAACTTTGAAGTGCAGTGTTTGTACTTTCAAGTTTATTTTCCTTCTATTCCCTCTTCTCTGAAGTAGGTTTACCTACTCAGACAGCTCCTCTGCCACAACCCTGAGGAGATGAGAGAGCTCAGAGAAGGAGCTGCATTTTCAAAGATCTAATTCAGTTTATGGTCATTTCATTCAAGGTATGACCTTGAACTTGCCCACCAAGTGAATGAATATATGTTTTTTTAAGAATTCCTGAAATACAGGCTGGACTTTGAGGCATCCTTTTGAGCCTGTCTATGATAGCATTTAGTGCTTCAAAGTCCCACAGTGGTCACCCTGCAGGCAATGGCTAGGTCATACTTGCAGGGTGTCCGAGTCTCTATTTGTGTGAACTACACAGCAAAGAATGTCTCAGCAGCAAAGGCCAAGACAGGCCCAGCAAAAATGTGCTGCACGTTCATTTACCAAGTGGGTGTGCATGTGCTCTCCTGTTCCAGACTGGATGGTTTTTTGGCTCTGTAGCATTCCTGTGGGCAAGCTTATCCTCTGCTTTTCATGTGCTTGAGTCATGGGCATTTAAGGAGGAGCAGTGAACAGGCTCAGCTCATCAGCCCAGATTCTGCAGGGAGGTAAAGGTGCATGTGCTGCACTCTGCTCAGCTAGAGTTGGTGAAATAGGTGTTTTTTCTTCAGGAGCTCTGGGGCTTATCCAGCCCAATTGCAGGAGTATTTCTGTAAGTCTCTGTCAGAGCTGTACTTCTGCTCTTTTTACTTCAGGTCTCAAGTCATGCCACTGAACTGGTTCTAAACCCAGTTCGGAGATTTCAAACGCCACAAAAAAGACCAAACATGCCCACAGGCTTGTGTCAGCTTCTTTATTAAATCTGACAGACATGACCTCAAAGATGTGTCCTGGAGGGTCATGGGCAGCTTGTGTCTCTGTGTCCCTGAAGGGATATCAGACCTCTTGTGCTGCTTTTTCTTTGGTTCAGACATTTCTGTTACAGGCTTGCTGATGACCATTGAACGAGACAAAACTGGAATTTGGATATTTTAGATATTTTTATCTGGCTGTTCTATCTAAGCTATTCCAGCTTATTGGTTACCCTTTGTGTCCAAGATGCTACAGTAGCTTCTCTCTTCACCAGTATACTTTTAGAATTGCTTTACCATGTGGGCTGGGATTTTTTAGATAATAGTATTTTCTTCAGTTAGAGGAATAATAGGAAAAATTAGACAGGCTTTTAATCCCTAATCTCAAAATACTACTTGTGGTAGCAGTGGAAGTGCCAAAGAAGACTGAAAAGTCTTCATTTTGTGAGTTCAAATTCAGCATAATTATCATGCGAGATTTTTTTTCGTTCCTGACATCCAGGTAGATTAGTTGTTTAATTTTCACATGGAAAATTCGGACACAACACGGAATTAATTTTCATTTTACAGTGAGCCATGACCACGTTGAAAGTAGGATTCTTAGCCCTCCATTTTGACTTTCCAGTTCTCTGACCATCTGTGAATTGATAGATTGGTAGAGTAATTGCAGCCCAGCTCAGGTGACACGGTGTGTCGTGGTTTTGTTTTTTTCTTCCATGAATATGCAACTAATAAGATGATATTAGGGCAGGAGAATAGCAGTTTCTTCATAGCACTTCTCAGCTCCTTGCTTGTTTAGTTTTAAAGGTGGCTTATTATCATACAGAGTTTTTTACAGCAGCTCCAGGTAGATCCCAAAGATTTGCCATCCTTGATTTTTTTTGAGCCATTTAATTTTTAACATACATTTTTCTGATTTGGAATATGGATCCTAAAAGGTCTACAGGCTTAACTTGAAGACAATATTTTCCATGGCAGATAGTCCATAGTTTGCAGGTGCTAGTAGAGGTCACAGTGACTTCTCCAGGGAGTTACCCAAGGAATTTACTATTTATGCTATTAAAGTAATTTTTAGTGCACAGTTATGACTGCTACTGCAGCATCTATGACAGACAAACCTACTGGATTCAAAATAAAATTTTATGCCTGCCTGTGTTATAATTTAGAATTTTTAAGTGGAAAATGTGCTTCTTTATTTTTATGTTACTTTTTCTTTGAGCATTTTGTGGTGCCACAGTAAAAATAAAACCATCTGAATTATATGTAGCATATGCACCTGTATTTCCAGATGCATGATAATATTATTTAAGAAAATCAAATGTTGCTCTGTGTGAAAGATAGCAAGTCAGTTTCTTTGAGAACTAATGTAAGGAACACTTTCTCCATTTATATTGATGTTATTGAAGAATCTCTCCTGTTGACTTTGGTAACTAAAGTGTTGATTGGTTTTTTTCTGAAGTAACCCTGGTAGGTGGGTAGGCTCACACAAAGACAGCAGGCCCATGAAGTTAATGGTGTTGGCTCTGTAGTTCAGCTGTTGCAGCCAGGTGAGGAAGGATTTTAACTGAGGCACACAGAGTGCCACACGAGACTGAGAGAATAGCTCAGTTACAAGAAAACTCCATTGCAGTTTCTGGTATTATCTGAAACCACAACTCAGCAAATTTGGCAAATCTGTCTATATTGGAGGAACTTTTCTAGTATCTCTCAAAGAGGATAGGTCACTTTAATATTGCTTGGGCCTAGAGATAACCTCTGGATTGGCAAGACAGGACATTACTCATAGTTAGGGGGACTGACAAATTCTGCTTTCTTGAAGGGATCTGGGAAGACAGCCAACTCTGGGGCTCCTTGTCCCCATTATGAATTAAATGTATAGTTTTCCTGGCAAGGTAAGGCCAATAAGCTTTGTTGGTGTTTGCAGTGTTGCTCAAGACAAACACAAACTTCCCCATGACTGAAGAGGCAGGAAAAGCAAGGGTGTGTGCCATTTTTGAGGTTGCTTACATCAGTCTTCCTCACATGGATTTTCATTGCTCCCTGGGTTGTGAGGCTTCACAGTTTCCAGTGCTTTGGTCACCAGGCGTTTTCTGCCCCTGGGGGTTTTGTCTGAGCTGTGTCTGGAACAGACATGAGCAATTGTGTAAGTCAACTTAGGGATCTTCACGAGAACAGGGAAGGAGTAACTTTTCAGTTTAAATCAATAGTTTCCTTGGTTCAGGAGTGAATTTTGAACCCACTGTGCTAAACAGTCTTCAAAGCTGAGTCTGCACAAATTTATGCAGTCTTTAGGACTGTCATAAGGCACCAGTATTTTAACAGCTTTCAAATCTGTGGTTTCACCCAAAGGGTCAGCATGGGGTAGTGTCAGCAGAAGAAACTCAGATCCCTTTGTCTCAGGACAGCCTGCATTTGATACTTAGGATGATCCTCTGCATGATGAAGAGGTTCCAGCAAATGATGGTACTAATTTAATACATTAGGTTCTTAAGATTTTTAGGGGTTTGTGAGTATGGACCACTAACTAATGTGAGAGTTTGATATTTAGTCACCTATTGTTGTGTTCTGAAGTGATTGTGTAAGAGCAGTGATACCTAAATACTGAAAAATACATACACACAAACTCATATTTAGTATTTACACTATGACTTCCTAATCCCTTGCTATTCATCACTCCATATCCTTTCCAGGAGAGTGAAGCAGGACAATCACAGCTGACTGACCATGTTTTACACTGGGATTAGGAGCATCCCTCCTTTCCAGAGCTCTTCCCTCAGGGTTAGGGCAGTATTACCCTAAAGTGTATCTTTGATCATAATAAATTAGTGATCTGAGCCAAGTAATTCAGTGTGTGAATCATAATTTGATTTAAAATCTTTGTTCAAGTTGTGCAGCCTTCTGCTTGAGTGAGCCTAAATGATAATGTAAATGGAGTTTAGTTTGCTGTGAGGATTTCCTTTATAATCAGCATTAAATCCCATGTTCCCATCCCATCCATTGATCTGCCTCAATGGTTGGTCTTTACTGCTCCCTGATTTCCATTCTTGGCTATCTCAGTGCCCTGAGGAGTTCAGCCTTTCCTCTCTTTGTGTCTTTTCTCCACCTTTTTTTCTGCTCTGAGAGTGTGATATGTAGCACTGCACTGTGTGTCTCTAACTGGGGAGGTGTCAGTGGTACAGTATCCTTATTCTGTGAAGAGCCAAACCCAAAATCTCAAGCAAGTCAGGGAAACATCATCAGTATTGCTGAGTAACAGAGATCAGAGCCACAGAATGAGGACTGTTTGTTTCACAGAAATTATCAATGGTTTATCCAGGTAAAAAGTTTAATTGTTAGTGTAGAAACTTTTTCACTTTACACTTCTAAAATGTTACTTTAAGTGTTAACCTTGTGAACCTTGGGATATTCCAAAAACAATGTCGCAACTTGTTAGTTTTGTTCTGCTTCTTACAAAGCAGAATATCAGATCTAACTTAATTACTAGGTTCAATTTTCCCCCTTGTTTTATCAGCCTTGCACAATAAAGTACTTTTGGTTTTACTTTTTTTGAACATTTGGGATCCATCAATATGAAATTATTCCAATTTGTAGTATTTGTGTTTTCTCTGTAATGAACTTTCCTAAGTCAAATCTGTGCACATTTTTGTCAAAGCCTATTCAGAGTCTTGGAACAGGAATGAGTAAATGTCCCCAGAATAGCTGGGTTTTTAATCCTTTTGTGTTTGGTAGGTCGTAGGAGTAAAACTTTGGAAAACAGCCTTTAGAGATTGCTTCATAATGTCAGGACACAGCTGAAAGGAGAATTAGCATGATGTTATTCTGCATGATTAGGCCAGGATTTCAACAAAATGGATGTTATTCGTAATTAGATTGGGAAATTAATTACCAGATGATTTCAGTTATCAGTCTAATGACATTTTAATATATATGAAATAAATGAGTAATATCTAAACTTCATTGAAGAGGAGCAGCAGAGTTTAAACTATTTTGTTTTGGTATTTAGGATAGCAGTGTTTTGTTTTGAATTACTTGTATGAATGAAAGTATTGGCCTCAAGTTGGAACCAACAAATTGTCTTGGGGAACCACCAAGGTTGAAATTTTGGTGGTGGGATGTGGCTGCAGTCTCTGGTGCATACCAACAAAAGGGGTCACCCAGAGAAGCTCTAAGATAAACAAATGATAGAGAATTTTTAATGGATTATGTAACCAACCACATGTAACCAACTCACTGGCTCACATGTTGCCAAATCAAATCTCTTACTACCAGGTTTTATACTTTTGTTTTTTGATTGCATTTTACATAGTAAAGTGTTGTCCAGTCCTGTGGATATCTGTGTGCTTTGAGACAGAGCCAGTATCAGTGTGCTGGAAGGAGAGCCTTCCCTCTCAGGCCAAACCCCTGCCTTGTACTGACCAGTGTCCATGGCAGGATTTTGAGTCAAACTTCTTTGAACTGGGTCAGGCTATTGATATCATTGAACCTCCTCAGGATGAAGCAATCCCACTACTAAATTTAACTGGTTTACAGCTGGCTGAGGATATGAGTCATTGCTAATGTGTAATATTTTCTAGGCAGTGCTTTGGAACTGGAGACAATGCTTGAGAACAACATCTACATTGACTCCCCTGAAAATGTGAATTTCAGGACAATTATCAACTCAAAAATTAGCTTCAACTCTTGGGGTACTAATTTTTATTTTTTGCCCCACACTTTGAATTGTGCTGGAGTATCTTTAGAAGCTTGTAAGAAAAACTCCTCTCAGTGTCAGTTTTCAGAAAAAGCACACTTTTTTTAGTGACAGGATTGTGTTAGGTTTCAAGGAAATTCAAGCTATTT
The DNA here is from genome assembly GCA_013397295.1 of Polioptila caerulea. NCBI lineage: Eukaryota > Metazoa > Chordata > Aves > Passeriformes > Certhiidae > Polioptila > Polioptila caerulea. The sequence goes on along the minus strand of VYXF01004881.1, from coordinate 232,323 downwards.
ATTAGCAGAAGAGAAGGATTGCAAACATGATAGTAATATTCTGAGAATATGATTTGAAAAATCTGCTTTAAATACTGCTTGTTATAGGGAATGTGGCAGTACAGAAAAAACCTTTACTATTTAGAAGACACTGGAATTACCATTCACTTTATGGTGAGTGTTCTTAGTTCTGCTTTGCAGTGATCTGTCAGCAAACTGGTGCTACCAGAGGTTTGCTGGGAATGCAAAAGAAAGGAGGACAAAGGAAAACAAAGGGATAGAAGTAGATATCCTTAGAGATTATTTTCATAAACATAGATTAACTGTTTTTCTGGCTGGTATAAATATACCTTCAAAGCACCCTTTGTATGAAAAGGCAGTGGAAAGAGAGTACTCTGTTGGATCAGTGTCAATTCTTTGTTGCTCCTTTAGTAGAGGTACAAAAAAATTAACTGTCTGTACAAGTAAAGTCAATTTTTCTTGAATCAGCAGTTCTTCCTGCACACCACTCTTTTCTCAAGTCAACCAGATTGCAAGCCTAGGTCAAGAATAGGGCATTAATTTCATGAAGTGCCCTGAAATTCCTAGATTTTTTTTTTCTCTGCCTGTGATTGCTTTCTTTTGAAGCAGTAGCAATGAATCTGTTTGTGAATCATCTATTTATTTGACAATTAAGGTTTTACTTTAAGTAGAAATCACAAAACTAAATTCTTTGTCCTTTCTAAGCTGCTTGGAAACAAAGTAATTTATTTGTAAAGCTAAACTCTATAGAGCTTTATGCTGATTGCAAAGGACTTTTTGCAGATTGGCTATCACAAGAGTAAGAATGACAAAAAGATTTTATCACCTGGAAAAACAAGCAACTTTGCTTTTTTTTTTTATTGGAAGCTGTTTTGAATTTTAACTGGACCCCATGTAGCAGTTCATTCATATGATTGTGTAAGATGCACCAGAATGCTGGAGTTAAGCCATTTGAAATTCACTTTTAGTCCTCCTCTATGCTGTCCTCACCCTTTCTAGCCTGGTTCTTAAGGTACCTGTATGTTCCTTTGTTAGCCCATCTAAGACTCTCTGTATCAGTTTGAGGTGTTACAAAAGCCACCATTTTAAAGACAGCAACGTCAGGACATTTCCAAAGTGCACAATATTCCAGTGTGATGTTGCAAAGGCAGTAGTGTTCCAGGTAAGCATTGAAGTAGAGGAGCAGTAAAAAGAAAACTTTGTTGGGAAGAAAAATAGAAATTAATCCAGTGTTCCCTGGGATGGCTTTTAGTATGATGTTTCAAGAACAAGAATCTCTGACTACAACTTGACAACAGTGCGACCATATTCACATCAGTTGGTTGAATCTAAAAGTAAAAAAAAACCATACTGAACCTCAGAAGAAACTCTGATTTGCATTTGCCAGAATCTTACTAAAAAAAGGAAATTGTTTGATCTGTCCCAAATTTTAAAACAATTCAAGAATCTTTCCCTTGCAAGAAGACATGCTTTGCCTGTAGCTTCACGTTGTTGCTAGTCTTGGGAATTTAACATTTAAAATGAATAGCAGGAATGTTACTTTCAGTGTAATGATTCAGTACAGAACTGTGAGTGACACTCACTCATGTGACAGACCTTCTCACACTCACAGAGTCTGCTAATGCTAAATTAAATACACATTTTTGCAATTCATGCAGGACTGCTCTAGTGGTACTTTTGCAGGATTTGCAATAGGAAGATGATTTAAATGGTGAGGTTTTCAGTGGGACATGGATAAAAATGGAGCTTAATCTTAGAAAACTCCCCAGTAATATCTGCCTATAGACTTGCATTATGATCTCCAAAATATGAGTTTTTCAGAAATACAGTAGTAATTATAAATCCAGTAGTACAGCTTTCTTGAACAGTCTCTGAGTACTTAAGGTGATCTCTCACTAACCTCTTTCCCTTTTCCCCACAGCAGTATTTTTTAATGTTTTTTATGCAATCATGTCTCTCTTTTAACTGTTATGTTGTCATGTTGATTTTGATGCAAGCCCATCTTTTTCAGCTTCTCAAATACTGTGGGACTCCAGCAATTCAAGTATGACTGTGGGCTCTCAAATTTTTATTATTATATTGGTAATTTTACATTAAAGGGAGTGGCATGTCTTGCCTAGACAGAGCTGTAGCTGTTCTGTCATCACATGCCTGCTTCCTCATCCATTCTCCTTCCAAAAATGCATCTTTCATCCCCATGTTAGTATTCCTGATGTGAAAGAAACATTTCTGCCTGTGATTGGTGATAATCCATCATCTCCTTGTGGTCACTGACCCCAGAGCTGGGGTGACCAATAGTGCCTTTACAAAACCAAGGAGGAACTGTTTGGGAAAGAAACAGCTTATGTGCAGTTGTTGTTTATTTGGATGGCTGTGCCACAGGAATGGAACAGAAACCTTCTGAAACTTCTCTGATTATTGAGATCCTATTTACATTGCTGCTCCCCCAGGGGAAACCTAGGATCAAAAAAGTGGAAGGCTGAGATGAGCTCTGAGATGCTCTTTTGCACATCTGCTCCTGTACTACACTGAAGGAGTGCTATCAAGTGTTAAATTCATTGTGGAAGAGCTTTGATGACCAGTTCACAAACCCACTTCATTTATTCAGAAGTCACTGATAGAATAGAAATTGTTTTTGAAGTGTTCAATTTCCTCGTGCCCCAGGGCATGGCAGGAGGGTGGACACTGTGTGGAAGAATTTTGTGGCTGAAGCGTGATACAGAGGTTCTAGTAACCTCTAACTAGAGGAATCTGGGAATCTAGTGGCCTTGATGGATATTTAACTAGATGTGTTTCGTTTGAATCCCTGGTCTGCTTTTAATTTGCACTTGTGTGGGCTTTTCACTGAGCCTGTATTTGCAAGAAGTAGAATGTTTCCTTGCCTTTGGAGCAGAATGCCAGAGGAAGCTTCTTTTGCCTGCACTCTGTGCTTCAGGGCTGGAAGGCAAAATAATTAGTTCCACACAACTAAGAATAAATCACCCAAGTTGAAATATGATAGTGCCTGACAACTGGTAATGTTGGAAAAAATATTCCAGTAAATCATTATTGATGGGAAATCAGTGTGCAGAGCAGATGGTGCCAGTGTAGCCTTGTGTACCTTTACTCTAAGGATCATGTTGCTAACTTAGCCATAGATTGCTGGCTTTACCCTGCAAAATGAGTAAATATGGCAAGAAAAGAAGATTGTTAATAATTAGGAATAGTATGTATACTTTTTATGGTACAGTAATATATATATAAAAATATATAGATATATGTATATATTCCTTATGTTTGTGGAACCTTTCTGAAGAGATTTATCATCTCTGAGTATTTCAAGAATAAACAGCTCTCATTCAATCCTTGTGCCTCTCTGTGTTCCACAGGGCTTTGAGATTCCATTAAGGTTTTTTTCATCTTTTCTTGGGTAGCAAAGAGACCCTATTCTGGTTACCTGTTTCATTTTCATCATTTATTTGAGAATTTGTTCAGAACTTTTTTTAATTGGGTTTTTTGTTTGGTTGGTTGGTTGGTTGGTTAGTTTTTTGTTTGTTTTTTTGTTAGGGATTTAATGTCTATTCTTTTTTGGAAGGATTCTCAAACTACTTGCAAGGACGTCAGAGGAAATTTCTTCATTAATTAAGTACATGGACAGAGTGTAGACTATTTGCTTTCTTCTTTAGGTTATATAATTGTGGAGAGCCTATACTTATTATCTGTTACAGTATTGCAGAAGAAAGGTTTAGGAGAAAAATGGAATAAAGGCAATTTATTGTTGAGTGTGACTTCATAGGGAAATTTTGCATCTATTAGTACAGAAATATTTCAGTCTTGACCCATAGTTCCAGTTCAAGGGCCAGGCCTTTCAGTTATCTGACTCTACAAAAACAATGGACTTTTTAGGTAGTGCCTAGATATGACTGGGAATATTTTGGTATATCTGCTGTTCCCTCAGTGATAACAAACCCCACCATTCATTGCTCCAGACTGAAAAATATGCATGTAGGCTGAAGGAATAGATAGGTTCACACTTGATACACATCACCTTTTTGGTTTGGGGGTTTTTTAATACCAGAGGATGCAGTTGCAGTGGGGAGGTGCAGCAGTCGTACCTAGTGCTGTCATCTCACTCTGGTCATAGCAAACAGGGTAATTGAAACATGAAAATGCACTCTGGGCTTGTGCAAATAAATGCTTGTGCTGCCTTGGTAAGCACCTTCATATCTGCTGAAGCTGAATTATTTAGCTGCCTCCTGTGTGTAGTTTGCTCCCAGCACAAAGCCACTCTGCACTACCCCCTCTTCAGCCAGGCAGAGCCTCTGGCCAGAGTGTTTCTCCTCCAGAAGTAAACACGAGTCTAAGAATAACTCAGCCTTCTTTGTAGTATGTTTGCATGGTTAGCTGTCCAAACATCCAGCCTGTCTAGACAGCTGATGGCACTGGGAGCTGCTCAAGTCAAAAGCAGCCACTCTTAGGTGTGCTGCCTCCTGGGCAGCCCTGCCTGTGGGCACCAGGACATTTCAGTCAGAGCCACTGGGGTTCTTTCTGAAGCTCCATGACTACAAGTGTGTGCTCACAAGGCATTAAACAGCTGATACAAGGGTATAAAGTAAGAATTTTCAATTCTTACAGTTATTTCGGACTGCCATGATGTGTCTCTGGTGATGTTTTTTTGGTGGTCTCTAATTTTGTTTTGTGGTGTTGTGCCCAAATTCAGTTTTGAGCATAACTTCAAGGTCTTATACTTCTTTTTCTAACAGAAGAGAAACCAATCCCCATGTTCTGCTGTGTTCCAGANCTCTAATTTTGTTTTGTGGTATTGTGCCCAAATTCAGTTTTGAGCATAACTTCAAGGTCTTCTACTTCTTTTTCTAACACTCAGAAATGAATTATGAAGATAAACCAATCCCCATGTTCTACTGTGTTCCAGGTGTAATTTCAATACAGGTAGCAAAGTAGTAGTGCAGGTGTCACAGAGCCATTTGCTCTGTAATCACAGAAACTTCTTTTTCCAGGGTTGAAGAGTAAAAACTGAGTCTAGTTGCTGTATTTCCAGTAACCAAGCAGCTACTGCTATTCAACAGGTGAAACAAAAGGCTAGTTAATGCTTTAATTTATCATTATGAATACAGGACTAGGTAGCCTTTGGGGTTGTCTGGTGCAATATTTCTTAAAAATGTCTTTGAAAGAGTATCTTGCTAGAAGTGTTCTGGAGTTTGGGTACCTTGCATGCCCCATGCCATTCATTAGTTTATGATGTGCCTTTGCTGATGCAAGAAGAACTTGTCAGAACAACACAAAAAGGAAGCAACTGAGAAATCTGTGTACACTTTACTCCGTTGTTGATAAATTTGTTTTTGACATGTCATCATGTTAATGTGCCTGTTTTTTTGATGCATGAAAGGGAGTTGGCATTAGGTCTTCTCAGTGTATCAAAAGATATATTCAGAACTCCTAAAGAGATAAATTTCCTAAACTCCTAAAGAGATAAAAAGTTTGTCTCCTAAAGAGATAAACTTCTAAAGAGATAAAATTCTACACCCACAGAAAACAAGGCTGGTATCTTTTCCACCCAAGGAATGGTACTTTTGTGCACTATAATGTAGCAAGCCTCCATGTAAGATGAACAAGCAACTTGCCAGCATAGCAAAAAATACAATGGTACCAAAGAAAATACTCAAAATAATACTTCACAAGTTTTTAATTATCAAGTGGTTTTTTTTAGTTTACGTATGCAGTAAGGTTTTTGTCAGACTCTTTTCTTCCCTAATGCGTTTCTTTGTTCATGTGTTGGTCATCCTTTTGTGACACAGTGCCCAACATCCTCAGAAATTTGGAATAATAGCTTTTCTTTATGCAGTTCTTGTGTTCAGACTTGCTCTGAATTTTTTCCTGATTGTCGGAAAGTTTACTGCTTCCTTGTTATTATTTGATGGGTTCAGTGACATCACTTGATGTTTTGAGGTAGGATTATAAGAACTAGGCTTCATTTGCTTTAAGAATAATTTTAATCATTTAACATGCCCTGAGATGATTTTGGATGGTTTTCCTTGCTATTGTCTTAAAATTGACTCCTTTTGGTTCAAGATCGAAAACCTTCAAGAGCAGCTGAGAGACAAGGAGAAGCAGATGAGCAGCTTGAAGGATCGAGTGAAATCCTTGCAGGCCGACACCACAAACACTGACACTGCCTTGACCACGCTGGAAGAGGCGCTGGCAGAAAAAGTGAGTGTGGGAAGCACTGGGAGTTCCCTGGGGAGTTCCTGCCCCTGCTGCCCCGTACGAAGGCACAGTTCCTGTTCCAGTTCCCGATCCTGTTCCTGTGCCCGCTCCAGATCCCATGCCTGTTCCCTATCCCGTGCCCAATGCCGTGCCTGTGCCCAGTCATGGTCCCATGCCTGATCCCGTGCCTATGCCCAGTCCTGATCCTGTGCCCGCTCCTGATCCCGTTCCTGTGCCCGATCCCAATCCCATTCCCTATCCCATTCCTGATCTCATTCCTGATCCCATTCCTGTGCCCAATGCCATTCCCATTCTTTATCCCATTCCCGTGCCCAATCCTGTTCCCATGCCTGTTCCCATTCCCATGCTCATTGTCGTGCCCAATCTTGTTCCTGTGCTTGTTCCTGTGCCCGATCCTTTGTCTGTTCCCAGTCCTGTGCCTGATCCTGTGCCCATTTCCGATCCTATGCTCATTCTTGATCCCGATCCCATTCCCATGCCTGATCCCAATCCCATTCCCATGCCCATTCCCAATCCTGTTCCTGATCCCATGCTTGTTCCCATGCCCGACCCCAATCTCTTGCCTGGTTCCGATCCCGTTCTTGTTCCCATTACCGACCCCGATCCGTTCCAATGCCCGTTCCCGTGTCCGTTCCCATTCCTCTGCCCATGTTTGATCCCATTCCCGATCCCGTTCCCTCGCCCAATCCCTTTCCCGTTCTCATGCCCGTTCCCGATCCCGTTCCCGACCCCGGGTGCGCGTCCAGGGCGGATCGGCCGCGGCGGGGCCGTCCCCCGCTAGGGGGCGCTGCAGGACGCGCCGCTGAGGCGGGCCCGGCGGCGTTCCCGGCCTGCGGCCGCAGCGATTGTCCCGAAAAATTGACTTTTCTTAATGCTCGATTTTCGGGAGATAACCGGATCAGAGACAGACTGTCCCGTTCTCTTCTGCTGCCACCACTTCTTGGGCTAACCATTTTTTTTTTCGTGATTCCCAGAGAAGCAGGGCTGCAGCTCCTTTAGTCTGTCAGATTCTGTGAACGATGGTTGAACTTGACCTGAGGTTGGGGAATTCACTTGCATCCTTTCAGATTCCAAGATACCCGAAGCCCCTCTGATCTCTGGTGTACTGAAAAGTTATTTCTTTGACTTTTCTTACTGTATAGAAATCCCAGCATCGCATAGGCACTACACACCTTCTTCTCTGAAGAACCACTGATATAACTGTAAGGTTTAGAAAAATAAAATTTAAATAAGTCAGGAAGCAATATTTAATATATCCTGGTTTAGGTTAATTTTTATAATCAGAACCAGATGAATCAGGTTGCATTTTAACAGCACTGTGAACTTTCAGGGATCCAGAAATCCTGGTATTTCACAGCCATGAATCCATAGATTTCTCAAGTTTTCTCCTTCTTGAGGATCTTTACAACTGTAAAGAAAATAAAATGGCAATACACTCCTTCTCCTCGTTTCAAGTGTGTCAGAAGTGTTGTGATAAAAAGCCTCAGAAGCTGAATTGACTGAGAGGGATTTCCTTCACAGAGTGCTTTCTTTTGTCAGGAAAAGACCATTGAGCGTTTAAAGGAGCAGCGTGACAGAGATGAACGAGAAAAACAGGAAGAGATCGACAACTACAAGAAAGACATTAAGGACCTGAAAGAGAGAGTCAGCATTTTACAAGGAGATCTCACAGAGAAAGAGGTTGACCAGCAACACGAATCTATTGTGATAGAATTATTTGTTGTCTCTGCTTGTGTTGCATTTGAGATGAAGAAAACTGTTCCTTTGTAGTAATTGTCCTTCAACAAAGCTGATCTGGTAGAGTACATCATTTGAGAATTTGCAAAGCATCAGTGTTTCAGAGCCACCTTTTCAGGAGTAGCAGCCATCCCCTTGTTTGCAGCAGTTAATCTTGTTAGTAGTGACTGACTGCTGGTCAGTGATGGCATTGACTGAGCTGTGCTTACAGACAGTGGAAGGCTGGGAACAAGCTTGTCCCTGTCTGAATGCAGGGAGGAAGGAGCAGAGGCTGATCAAAGCTGTGGGTGCCAAAAGCATGAGCATAATGTTTGTTCCTTTATGCAAACAACACAGCCAGTTCTTTAGACTCTTGAGTCTTTTTTTGATTAATTAAGTTGATTGTTGGTAATGAGCCAGTTGGTTTGACAAATTACCTTAATTATATCAGAGAAATATAAATGTTCTCTGTTCCTCTCTTGTGTACTTACAGTCTTTTTTCAAAACACAGTCAAAGTAAAACAATACAAAAATATGTACCCAGAAAGTACTAAGATTTTGTCTACATGGAAATCAGCATTTGTCAGAGAAAAAAAGCGAACACAAAAATCTTTTAGAAAGAAAGAAGCTGAGATGTCTTTTAGAGTAAGGTGGCATGAATCAGTTTCACCCCATGGAAGCTGTGTACAGAAATGCTTTCAGCTCTCTCAGTGGCTAAATCTTCTAACCACATATGATTTTAAATAACAGTTTTATTGCAAACCAGTTTTTCTTAAACATGTCTGTCACTGGAGCACAAGTTCCAGTTTACAGAATTGTCCATCTTTAGAAATTATTTTGAAATTAATTTAGACAGGATTTTATTTTGATCCCGAAAGCCTGAATTAATTAAAGCTGTTTTAAGTCAGTGACACAAACTTCCTGAAAAAATGTTGTTCTAAATTAGATCCTGAACATAATGTGAAGGGATAGGAGGAAAATAAAGACAGAAAAGGAACTGACTATTGCACTTGATAATTTTTTCACATCTTTTAATTTAGACATCATTACTGGATCTTAAGGAACATGCTTCATCATTAGCTTCATCAGGACTGAAGAAAGATTCCAGACTCAAGACACTGGAAATTGCATTAGAACAGAAGAAAGAAGAATGTTTGAAGATGGAAACACAATTGAAGAAGGTAATCTTAGTGCATGTTTATATGTGTGTTGTAAGCACACAGTTCTAAACACATTGCCCATGTCTGCAAAGAAAACTTGGGGTCTTAAGAGCAAATTCTTTGAATTTCTGTTCAGCAAGAACTGTGAAAGTGTGTCCATGCAAGCCATATTACCAGCTTAGCCTATCAGAAAGTAACTTTCAGACACTTGTGCTAACTTTGCATTTCACTTACATGCAGTAACAGTGCTGTTGGCTTTTTTGTTAACAGTACAGCTTTTTTGCTTCAGTGCAGCTCATAGCAGCAGTCGTGCCCCTAAATTGATGTAACAGCTAAAAAAATAACAGTTAAACATTTCACATACCAATTATCAATGCTTATAGGCGTTAATGGGATAAATTCAGGTGCAGGGTTGGCCCTGCCTGGAGGAAAGCAGAAAACAAAAGAAAAGAATATGCCACCCATGAAGTGTGTGATCCTGAGTCATCAGTTCAGACCTGTTTAGAATTCCTGTTGTGTGGATGCAGGGTGGGTGTTAATGCACCTGAGAACAGTGTCAATGAAATTCTGTTACATGCATATCTAGAACCATGTTGTCCTGTTTCCTTCTATCACACAAAATTGACTGTTCTGTTGGCATCACCAGAGCTCAGCAGCAAGAAAGGGCAGCTGTACATGGAATTGATGTCACAGGCTGTTTTCAGTGGGTATTTCAGAAGGCCTGAAGGACCCTTTCACTGAATTCTCTGCCATGAATTGCAGTTTCACCCTGTGTTGCTGGTGATGAGTAGACAAATCTATTGTAGCTAAGATTTGCCAGAGGTTGTTAGAACATCTCCTCATCCAAAGAATCTACATAAATCAGTGTCAGAATGGTTTCAGTTCTACAACCAAAACAAAATTGGGTAGTCTACCATTATCTATGTGGGGTAACTTCAGGTTACTCAAGAAAATAGTTAACCTTCACTTGAATATGTTTTATACCTATAGTAAGTTTACATATTTATTTAATAACCTTTTTTCCAGCTGCTTTTAATTTTTCAGTGGGTTTTATTGTAGCTTGCACAGAAGTAAAAAAATTATTTTTAAAGGCTTTCACTTTTTAAATGCATTGCAGATATTTATTCAGGCAGTTTGAGATTTTCAAGACAGATTAGTTTCTTCTCATTCTTGAAATAGTTATGAAAGATAATCCAGCTTCATTTTAAATCTTCTAAAAACTTGAGTTTAGACATCTGCTTTGTTGAAAATTGCAAATAATTGTCATAATGAACCTTAAAACTAATGGCTATATAAGAGCATTCAGTTTAAAACTGAATTAGGGGGTCATTGTGTTGTGTTTTATTACATTATCTTAGTGCAGATTTGCATGAGACACATGCAGGAAGGAAGCTCTTCTTAAGAGTAAATGGCTAAGAGCTTTCCCTTTTAGGTTCTTCCCTCACAGTTTGGATGGAGATGTGTCTAACATCAATCCTGCTTCCCTTGCCTCGTATTCCCAGTGAACAGTTTGGGTACTTGCAGTCAAACCTCTTAGCCCTAGAAGTTAAGAAACTGGCAGAAGAGACTGAACTGCACTCCTGTTAAGCCATTAAATAAAAAAGACTTGGGTAGTCCTTGCAAAAAACTCTTGCTAACCTCCACACAGTGAGCCTCAGAGAAATCATGAACCATGCAAGCTTCTCCTTCTGTAAAAGGGATTTAACTTTACACTAAAAAAAAAATATTAACCAAGTGGAGTGCAAGGGTGCTGAAAAGTTGTTGATATTGGGTTTAGTTCCATGTCAGCCTCCAGTGTCTCACTTGAAGTATCCACTTTTTGTTATTGCTGTTCCCCTTCTCAGTGATAACTGTTCTATGTTGATCCTTGACTTAGTGACTAAAACTGCCGTGGTTTTCATATGGGTTTTTTTTTTTCCAATAATAATGCCATGGTTATGCAAATCTGTGTGCTTAATGTTCTAATTATTCTACATTCACTGCTTCTGTGCCAGCAGTGGGAGATTCTGAAGGCTGAAAGCAGCTCATAAATCCCTGTTGAGTGTACATGGCCTGGTGTCCTGTCTTCATTTTGGCTCAGATGGAATCATTAGAGGCCAATCACACACAGGAGGTTCTCTCCCTGCTTTTCTGTGAAGTGCTATTATGCTCTGTGGTGGTTTTCCTTTTCTTTAGGAAAATGTTTGTCCAAACTTCTATTTTAATGTATTAGTTTTATAGTGAAAAAGATTTCCTTTATTTGTTGTTCTTCAGGATACTCTTTTCCCAGCTTTTTCTGTCTGGTCTTTTCCAGCGAGTATACTTTGTTTCATTTTGTTTTTCTAATCTGGGAGAGACCAACTAATATTAGACATTTTTCCAGAAAAGATGAGTGGATTTTTGTCCATCTTCATTTCCAGTGCACTGTTTTTCTCCCTATAGATATACTCCTCATTTTTAGGGAGGAAAAAGAGTCAAAACCATATGTTAACAAACTTCCCCTTGCTGCAGTTCTAGGAACTTTTCACTAGAAAATGTTAGCAGTGATTCCCTGCCAGGAAAATACATCTACATTCAACAGGCTCACTCAGAAGTTGTTTGTTTTGGTTTTTTTCTTTTTTTCTTTTTTTTTTTCTGCTGTGGTGTTCTTTCTTCAAATTCAGGAGGATAGTATCTTTCAAAAAACAGGAAAAAAAATGACTGAATGAAGTGTTGATCCAAGTTCTGTCTTTCCCAAGAATTAGCTTGGCTAGTCTAATACAGACTCTGCTGCTTTTTATTTTGTGAACATGGATTTTCTCCCACAGCTGAAAGTATTTCTGATAATATTGCTAGATGAGACTGGGTTTTGTTCTCAGCTGATAATTTTTTTTTTCCAAGAAAGGTCAATAAATGATGTGTTCAACATTGAATGAAAAAGGCTACCAGGGAAATCAGGATTTCTTGTAACAATAAAAGTAAAAACCCAGCAATTGTGTTCAGCATTCTGATAGTGTCAGTTACTGAATTAGTTTTCTAAACCATTCAGCTGTCTTAAAATACAAGGGAAGCACTAGGAGTTGAAGTACTCAATCTGTGAAACTCATCTGTAAACCCAAACAAAGAACTACATTAAATACGTGGGGGCTGGACAAATCTGGTAAACCAAAAGAATCAAGGTGAAATTTGGAACTTGCATGAGGGTAACTCTCCATGTTTCTCATGTTCCAGAAGCTGGTTAGTAATGCATGCTAAAACCTCTAATTGAGATTCTGTCATCTTAGTAAATGAATGTTGCAGTTATTATTTTAAATTCTTTTCTTGTTGCATCTTTTCTGTTTCTCTCTCACACTGTTCCTATCCCAAATTTTCTCCATCTTTTCCTATCTTCTTTCTCCCTTTAGCACCCTGAAGTTTTATTGAGTCATCCATCTAAGCTAGTAAGTTCCCTGGCAATCTGAGAGGCTGTTGCCAGCACATTTAATTTTTTGTGTTGCATGTGTATTCACCTGTGCTTTTGTAGTTGGGCCAACACAGAGGGGTTGAATTGGTGAATTCCTTTAGTAGTGGGTATGGATAGTGTGGATCCAAACAAAAAGCAGTGGGATGTCTGACCAGTCATGTTCCAAAAAGCTTTCTGAGATGTTTTCACTGTTTGACTGCCTTGGTCTGACTGCATTTTTGTTTGGACAGCTTAATATTGTGCCAGTGTTTTGTTTTCCTTTGCTGCCAGTGCTTGAAATGTCCTGTAGCTTTTCTGTCATCTCCATTGTCTGTGCATTTTCAGAGCAAGAAGGTGGAATTTCCATGCAAATCAAGCTTCTTGCGTGAAAGTGTTCTGTAACACTGAGCACAGCAGCACATTAGAAATAACAACTAAGTTGCAGCAACTGAAAGATTGCCTAAAATCTCGTGTAACCATTCAGCTCGCTGGTACTATGTCAGTTTAATCTTGGATCCTATTTCCAGCCTCCTGTTTGATGTCAAAGAGCACTCCTGTCAAGGAGTGTTTGTATAATAATATCTTGACGCTGTAAATTACGTAATCCAAGGTGGTTTTCATCAGAGATTTACTTTGTGGCTCTGTGCATAAAAAATGGTGTTACAGAACTTTCAGAGTCTGATACCTGTGTTACTCTTGGCAGTGTTCAGGGTAAATGGAGTTGTCTATCCTGACAATCATTGTCTGACAGTCAGAGAATTGCTGGGGCTTGCAATTGTTCCATTTTTGTGGCATCCTGTATCAGAAGTTCTTTAAACCTGGCTAAATAGTGTCAATAAAGAGTTGAGAAAATGAGATATGATACAAAAAGATGGTAATTGGTGCAAATAGGCAGAAGAATTTGTGTCAGGAGAGCACATTCTCTACAAAATAATAGCATGCAAAATTTTTGAGACTCTGAAGTCAGAACATAAAAGATAGGGGAGCAAGCTGTGTATTTTATTCTCCAGTATGATAAGCAGGATAAGGTACAAGAGGCTTTGGGAAGGCCAGGTTGGGTGGGGTTTTGAGCAACCTGGTTTGGTGGAAGGTGTCCCTGCCCACAGCAGGGAGGTTGAAATGAGATGATCTTTAAGGGCTCTGCCAACCCTATCCATCCTATGATTCTGTGATGGCTTTTGGTGTTCCATCCTGATGATGGTGCATGACAATCTCAGCATCATCTCATGCAGTGGAAAGTTGGAGAGGTTTTCTCCCTGATATTCTTTTACCTAAAAAAAAAATTAAACTTACCTACTCCACCCCTCCCAGAAAAACTTGTGAAGATAACACTCATTTCGAAAAATTAAACATTCAAAATTTAGGAAATGGCCAATGTCACACTGTGTGGCCTTTCTCGTTTTTCCTTGTGAGGTAATTTGTGTAGCATTTCATAACTAACTTATTGTCTGCTGGAGTCTTGTTGTTTTCAATATTGTGTGACAAATGCTCCAAGAGTGAGCCAGACATATGTGAGAGATGATAATCATAGAGAAATAAGATGATAAAATACTTTTTTAACAGTAGGAAAGCACTGAGTGACTAAGGCAGGATACATTTGCATTTTGCTTTTCCCCCTGCACAACAGGTACAATAATGCATCCTCATTTCCCATTGGTGATGTTAAGGAGTGATTAGTTGGGATTTGTATGACAGAAAGAAAATTGAGTAATTTTTTTTTTTTTAATGTCGTGCAGCAGTTCAGAATAAACAACATATAGAGCCATACACTGACTATCCAAAAACTGGTACTAAACATCTGTTCATTACATGAGTCCTGTTTCTGTAAAACAGTGGTAGCCTGTGGTCAGGTGAGTAAGGGCCAGATCAGAGGAGGCAGGTGAGGGGGTTAAAATACACTCACAAAGAGAGATGTCCTGTGGGCATTTCCCTCCTGACTTTGCACACTCTGTGTTGGGGTGAGTCAAAGAGAGCAAATTGGTAATGTTTAGTGACATCTGTGGGAACTTGTATCTCCCTGAAGAGATCACTTTTTTAAGTAATGGAAATTGACTCTCTAGGTGAGGGGGTTAGTCTTTGTGGTTCTTCATCACAAAGAAAAAGAAACAAAAGAAAACAATTTGTTTATGAATTGATTCCAACTGAACAATTGCTAATTCAGTGTCAAAAATATGCAGTACCATTAACAAAGACTAACCATGTAGAGGTGGTTAAAAGACAGCAAATAACCCTCTGTGACTGACTCAAGTTTACAGTACATAGTGTATCAGAGAATTGCCTGAGCCTTTTACTTCCATTACAGCCTTTTCAAAAAGCTTTTTTATAGTTTGGGCTGTGTAGAGCCTTGGAACTGAAGGAGGAGAAATGCTGGTTGTTTTTAAAATTTACAATTTTGTTAAAACTAATAGAGGCACAATAGAAGACAGCACAAATATTTTATCAGTTGAATTTCTGCCTTTGTAGTAGGAAAAGTAGAGAAGGTAGGTGAAGTGTTTGTCTTTTGCAGTAAATAATCATAATATATTTTTGTATTTGTGTGTGCATTTACTATTTTTAGGAGACATGAGGCACCCTTGGAGGTAGGAGGGTGGATTAAAATGGGATTTCAGGTTCTTGGGAACTTTTACTTCATGGCCAAAAGTTCTTGGCAAGATTTGTATATGAAATGTTAAACTGAATTTACTGTCTCAATTCATAGGTAAAAGTAGAAAGTGTTTGCTGTGAATTATTTGCTGTTTGATTTAGTTAATATTTTAGGAATATTGATTTAGAGTCTTGGTCATAATGTTTGGAATTTTTATTTACGTTTTAGAATCTTTAAATTAGATCTGTGCTATTGTTATGTTCCCAGTCTCTGGCACACTTTAAGCCGTGTAAGATTATCTTACCTCTTAAAAAAGAGGGTTTTGGCATGAGAAATATCAACTTAGAAAATTCTTTTTAATGTGTTTTGTCTTCCACTTCTCTCCATCTGTAAATATTGGTTATTTCTATGAAACATTGTTCATCTTTGTTTTAGTTGTAGAAGTTGGCTTTGTCAGCTGATTTTCTGTGGAAGCAATAGAAGTTAGAGTACATTGATTTATTTGAGGAACAATTACTCTTTCTTATGTTCTGTAGGTACCTGAAGCACTCACCCCATCACTTACCACATTCCAGATGGGAAATGATGGCTAAGAGCAGGAAAGCAGAAAGCTGTTAAACCACCTCTTAGTTTATAGTCCCTCTTAAGAACTGGGAGAAAATATCCAGAGTAGTAAACTTAACCTATTCTCAGTCCTCAACCACTTAGAATTTGAAACTGAATTCACACTGGCAAATATTAATACTGATCAGATGAGCTTTGCTAATAAAAACCGAGCTGAAGAGGGTGCTGCTTTCCAGCTGAAATGGGACTGTTTCTTATGCACATCAATGTGCAGTGAAATGTGAGAGTTTGTGCTCTTCAATTCACCTGTTTGAGACCACACGGGAATGCAGAGAGCTAAGGACAGGGTCAGGAGTAACAATTAGTAACAATTAAAGGGTTTAAATACCTCTAATCAGGTAAACTCAATGGCCTGTGGGGAGGAGAAGGTACAATGTTCCCTTCACCCTCAGCAGGCTGCTTTCTAAATTTATTCAATTTTTGTCATACTTCTTGTATGCATGATCACATTTGTAACTATATTGATAAACAGCAGATTGGCAAATCCTGTGTCAGGCAGAGACGAAAGTCAAACTTACAGAAATACACTTCTTGTAGTCTCTTAATATGGGAGAAACTCTTGGTGCATTTGACACTTTATGTGTGGATTCTGCTTCAAAAACAAAATTACTACTTACTTTGGTGTTTTTGTACACCTTTGATGGGCAGGGCAAGTTGTATGTGGGTTTTTTTTACTGTGAATATAGGAATTCATTATTTGTGTTTAGTTTTTTGGTTAAAGAAAAAAACCAAGATGAATTATTTTGCACAGTGTTGCATTGGGAAGGTAGCCAATTTCATCTGTTCCAGATCTTGATATGAGTTTGTGGGAAACCTCTAAATGCATTTGTTTTCTCTCTTATACAATAAATGAATCCAGTAGGATTTTAGATATGGTCATGAAACACGTATTTTGTACAAAACCCACAGAATGGACCAAAGTCACTCAGTCAGTAACTCACAGTGCAGGAAGTGGCCTTCAGTTTACAGCATATCACATAACATTCTCTTTGTGTTAGGTGAAAGTATCCATACTTATGTGCATTATATACAAATAACATGTGTTACGTGTCTTAACTAATAATTTATGTCCTGTAAATAGCCCTGTGGTTCTATAAGAACCAGACACACTGACTTGTTGGCTAATTCTCTAGAAAAGAAAATTTATTTCCTCTTCTCAGTACTGTCTCTTGGGTTGTTGTGGAGATGCTTTTATTAGCAGAATAAAATAAATCAGGACTGTTCTGACAGTCAAATTGCATTAGGTCTTATAACTTCTTTTGAATTAGTGAGTTTAATAAGCCAGGCTAACAGCCTAACTTTGCTTTCTTTTGAAAGAAGTTTCTTGATTATCTGATCATGTATTTTGGATGACTTTAAAGAGCCTGAAGGAGTATTTATTAAAACAAACAATTTGAGATGTTGGAAACATACCTAAATCCACTACAGAAGAACTCAGGCTCTGTCTGGTGAAAATCAGACTTAACTCTTTACATAGGGTCTCTCAGGAGAATACAGATGCCCTCAGTGGATGTGTAGGTGCCCCCCAAAACAGTATTCCCCATTCCCTGTATTTGGGAAGGAAGAATTGGAGCGGTGTTTTGAAATTTAAGATGTAGTTGAAAAGGAAATGAAATCAAGTATTTCAGATTTCCCACAGGCTGGAATTCCCAAAAAGCATTTCAGAAACACCCACCAACGCTCTTTCCAAAGCCAAGTGTGTCCCCTGGTGCTCACAGCTGTTTCTGGAGCTGACACACTTGTCACTTCCACTGCTGCCACGTCCCCCTGGAGCCTGCATCCTCTTGGCAGGGCATTCATTGCAGTGCCACTTGCTGTGGAGAGCCCTTCCCAAGGAGGTGCAATTTAAGTGCTTCTGGGGCAGTAAGGAATCTGGGAGCAGTGACA
Organism: Polioptila caerulea; assembly: GCA_013397295.1. Classification (NCBI taxonomy): domain Eukaryota; kingdom Metazoa; phylum Chordata; class Aves; order Passeriformes; family Certhiidae; genus Polioptila; species Polioptila caerulea. The sequence goes on along the minus strand of VYXF01004881.1, from coordinate 214,727 downwards.
GCCCTAACTCCAAAAGGCTTCACAAAGCCTCCAGGCTCACAGGGGTGCACTTGTGGCCAGGTCACAGCCAGAAGCTCACGTGCAGGGTTTTCAGTCTTACAGTTCAGTGGCACAGGAGTGTCAGGCTTTGACTGGAAAGTCATTCAGAAGTAGGGAGCCTTTTAAGTGTTCCTAAATGCATCATCTCAGGAAAGGGTTCTGCTCTTTCAGGATTTTTGGTTACTGGAGACTCTTGCCAACATCTGCCGGGGAGACCTGGGGAGTGTTGGGCATTTTGTTCTAGGATAAAATACTGTCCAGAATAATCAGCTTTCTGGAATTCTTGTTTTTAAAAAAAAGAAAGCCACAACATCTTAGTACTGACCCTCAGACAAGAGCTGCAGGGCTAAGGCCCTGGAACATGAACATTGCCTTTGTTTGGGAAACCCAGCTCCATCCCAAGGTCAGTTCCATTAATGACAGGCATCAAGACGTTCCACAGTCCCAGAATATTCTCCACAAGTCTCCTGGATTCTACTAGAATGTGGCCTTGGCTTTAAACAAGCTGATTAAAAACTAGACACTTCAAGGCAAAAAATGTTAGGGTCAATGAATGGATATTTTCTTCCAGTCTTATTTTACTGAATAACTAAACAGATTTAGCCAAATGTAATTTTGCTATTTGGTTCTTTGGAAGCAGCAGCTTTCTGCCCTGAGTTTTTTACTGCTGCAGTTCTCTCCAATTACCTTTAAAAGCAACAGAGTCCTATACTATCAGATCTAGACTTAGTGTGCTTTGGAGCAGAACATTGGCAGCTTGTAAAACAACTTTCCACAGCTGCACACAGAGGAGGGAAAAGTCTGTAGCCTTACTTTCTGTTATAGGTTTGTTTTGAGAAGAGCTAGGCCTTGGGTTTTGCAGGCAATCCTGATCAGCAGAATAGCTCCATCAAACTTGCTATTCCCTGAAGCAATTTTGAGCAATTCTGAAATAGCCTTTATTGACACTAAATTGAAGTTCAAGATCCGAGAGCAGAGGGACAGGGTGAGACAAAGAGGATAGGCTTTAGTCAGCTGGTTTAACTTCCATCATGAGTACTGCATTGTTCCTGTCTCACACATGCTTGGGAACTACTGAATTAGTTTTACTAATAAATTAGTTTGATAACAAACCAAGCCATTAAAAAACCTCCTCAAACAATCTCTTCGTTGGGATCATGTCATCCTCAGTCTGGAGGTATTTTTTATCCCACTAGCCTTTGAAAAATGTAGTTCCTAGATAACTAAGCAAAGGTAATTTCAGTAGGTAGCCATACTCATTAACCCTGGTCCATGTGGCACATAGAACTGGTAAGGGCTTGAGCACATCAGCATCATCTTTGCATATTGATGTAGTTTTTGAAGGCTATGAACCTGTGATTTCTTTTCCTAGAATATATAGGTTAAAATACCTTAAATAACTGAATCTATGGTCCTGTCACTGTTTTATAAGTGTATTTTAGGAACTTTTACACTTACACTTTCTTTTATTTTTCTTTCCTTTCAAAGAAGTTAAACTTTTTTTTCATATTTCTGTTTCTTTTCTGATTCTGTTTCAGATTTAAAAGCCACGTATTTTTTTAGGCTGAATTTTAAAAAACTAAATTTGTTTTAAATTTTTATTTTCCTGCAGAGAAAATAAAAATTTAAAACAAATTTAGTTTTTTAAAATTCAGCCTAAAAAAAGAGCATAGGCCTTGCATATTCCTGTGTAATAATTAATCTTGCCATTTTGAAATAGGCGTCTAGATAG
>VYXF01004881.1:200499-212378 GCA_013397295.1 Polioptila caerulea | reverse complement strand
GGGTTCTGCTCTTTCAGGATTTTTGGTTACTGGGGACTCTTGCCAACATCTGCCGGGGAGACCTGGGGAGTGTCGGGCATTTTGTTCTAGGATAAAATACTGTCCATATTAATCAGCTTTCTGGAATTCTTGTTTTTAAAAAAAAGAAAGCCACAACATCTTAGTACTGACCCTCAGACAAGAGCTGCAGGGCTAAGGCCCTGGAACATGAACATTTCCTTTGTTTGGGAAACCCAGCTCCATCCCAAGGTCAGTTCCATTAATGACAGGCATCAAGACGTTCCACAGTCCCAGAATATTCTCCACAAGTCTCCTGGATTCTACTAGAATGTGGCCTTGGCTTTAAACAAGCTGATTAAAAACTAGACACTTCAAGGCAAAAAATGTTAGGGTCAATGAATGGATATTTTCTTCCAGTCTTATTTTACTGAATAACTAAACAGATTTAGCCAAATGTAATTTTGCTATTTGGTTCTTTGGAAGCAGCAGCTTTCTGCCCTGAGTTTTTTACTGCTGCAGTTCTCTCCAATTACCTTTAAAAGCAACGGAGTCCTATACTATCAGATCTAGACTTAGTGTGCTTTGGAGCAGAACATTGGCAGCTTGTAAAACAACTTTCCACATCTGCACACAGAGGAGGGAAAAGTCTGTAGCCTTACTTTCTGTTATAGGTTTGTTTTGAGAAGAGCTAGGCCTTGGGTTTTGCAGGCAATCCTGATCAGCAGAATAGCTCCATCAAACTTGCTATTCCCTGAAGCAATTTTGAGCAATTCTGAAATAGCCTTTATTGACACTAAATTGAAGTTCAAGATCCGAGAGCAGAGGGACAGGGTGAGACAAAGAGGATAGTCCTTAGTCAGCTGGTTTAAGTTCCATCATGAGTACTGCATTGTTCCTGTCTCACACATGCTTGGGAACTACTGAATTAGTTTTACTAATAAATTAGTTTGATAACAAACCAAGCCATTAAAAAACCTCCTCAAACAGTCTCTTCGTTGGGATCATGTCATCCTCAGTCTGGAGGTATTTTTTATCCCACTAGCCTTTGAAAAATGTAGTTCCTAGATAACTAAGCAAAGGTAATTTCAGTAGGTAGCCATACTCATTAACCCTGGTCCATGTGGCACATAGAACTGGTAAGGGCTTGAGCACATCAGCATCATCTTTGCATATTGATGTAGTTTTTGAAGGCTATGAACCTGTGATTTCTTTTCCTAGAATATATAGGTTAAAATACCTTAAATAACTGAATCTATGGTCCTGTCACTGTTTTATAAGTGTATTTTAGGAACTTTTACACTTACACTTTCTTTTATTTTTCTTTCCTTTCAAAGAAGTTAAACTTTTTTTTCATATTTCTGTTTCTTTTCTGATTCTGTTTCAGATTTAAAAGCCACGTATTTTTTTAGGCTGAATTTTAAAAAACTAAATTTGTTTTAAATTTTTATTTTCCTGCAGAGAAAATAAAAATTTAAAACAAATTTAGTTTTTTAAAATTCAGCCTAAAAAAAGAGCATAGGCCTTGCATATTCCTGTGTAATAATTAATCTTGCCATTTTGAAATAGGCGTCTAGATAGCGTTTTGGAATTGTTGTAGACAACATTTTGGAATTTTCAGAGTATCTGTAAAATAAGTACATGTGAATGAAGTGGGTTTGTTCTTGAACCTTTTGCTCCCAGGCTCATGAGGCAACCCTGGAGGCGAGGGCCAGTCCCGAGCTGAGTGAGCGCATGCAGCAGCTGGAGAGGGAGGTGACGCGGTATCGGGAGGAGGCTGGCAAGGCTCAGGCTGAGGTGGATCGGCTCCTGGAGATCCTGAAAGAGATGGAAAATGAGAAGAATGACAAGGATAAGAAGATAGCAGAACTGGAAAGGTGAGAATGGTGTAAAGTTAGAAGGGGAGCAAAAGAGCTGACTAATGTTAGAGATAAGTAATTTTTCTGGTCTTAAAAACCTTAAAGTGTCTGTTTTGGGAAAGTCTGTTTAGAATTTTTCTCTCTTTGGTCCTTTATTGTGCTACATTGTTAGGAAAAGGGTGTCTTACCATGTGCTTTTTCTTACCTGGCTTCTCAAAAATAGGGCTGATACAGGTGGAACTAAATGGGTAGATAGAGCTGTAAGGGAATGGAGAGGGTAGGAAAAGCTGCTGACATTTTGATGTGTTTGCAAAACAGTTTGTTACTTTGATACAATAAATTCCTCAGGTGTGGCTCTCACAAAAACAAATAAGAAAAATGACTTTTCAGAGCTTGTGATTCTAGTTACTCAGATTCTTCTGACAAGTGGCCTCATAACTTGGTACAGGTAGGGAAACAGGTCAACTTTGGCCCAAGTGAAGCCTGATGACCAGATTTGCTTTTGTCCAAGCAAAACCTGATAAAGCACTTTTCAACATTTTCCATCTTTCTCTTGGAGTCAGGAGGCTCAAGACTATAATGTCCCAATAAAAAATTATAATTTATTATGATTCCATGACATTTGTATCACAAATACAAGTAATAGATCTTGGGAAAGACCTGAATTAGATTCTGTGTTCTGTCATTTTCTCATCTTACAGTGGGCCAAGAACAAATTTCTGGGCAGTAATACCCATTTGGGATTTTTTGTTTACTTTACCATTCCCAATGAAAAATCACTGACTTGGAGAAGCAAAATGGAAATTTGATTATTCCTATTTACTTTGTGCCAGAATAGTCTTTCTAATTTCTGTCTTTATTTAGCCACTTTACAATTTAGTGTTGGAAAGATTAGGGCAACTAAGTGGAGGATATTTCAGGTTCTGCAATCAGTGGTCTTGCTGATTGTCAAATTATGGACCCCTCTGAATGATTTGAAAAACTCTTTTCTAAGGAGTCCATTCTCTTTTCCTTGGCATGTACAGAGCTCTGGAACAGTTCAGCCTGCCAGCTGGGTTGCTTCTCTCTGTGTGCCTCTAAGATACATCCTGTTAGTTTTCTTTAAGTTGTTTTATTTAACCAAAATCCTTCATGCCTTTGGCATAAGCTCGAGCACCCAGAAGTGAGGATATATTCTTTTTAAATGTCTTTCCTTTTTTCCTAAGTGATTCACTGTTCAGCCCATTGATACATGATGTAATCAGCAGAACATTCAGGCAATAAATAGGTTGATATTGTTGAGTGAATTTAGACATGAGAAAGCTACAAGTCATTTGTCTGTGTGGTTTTTTCAATCCTGTTGGGGTCCCCATCTCAGGTGGGACTTCCCCAGTGTCATCCTCTTTAGGGCAGACAGGATGACCAGGGAACCTGGAACAGGGACAGGTACAAGCAGCAAGTTTCTATCAGAAGTAAGGTAGGGGGAAGAAATATATTCAGAGTGCCTTAATGATTTTTTTCCTTTGTGGAGAACTAACTACTGTTTAGGAGCAGAAAGTCAGAAATATGCATCATTCACAGACTAATTCTTAGAGGAGATTGAAATGGCAGGAAGAGAATTCTCTTACATATGCTTTTAATGCAAGCTGATTTTTTTGTTACATTAGCATTCAGAAACTAATCACGATTTTACTTGCAGCATCAAAAATTGGATAGACACAAGTGTCCTATAAACAAAGAAGTTTAGAGTCTACAAAGAAAAAATAACAAAGAAGAGAAATTAGGATGGATCTCCTTCTCCTTTATAGATAGAAGCAATTGCACCATCTTCAAAGAGTTAGAAAGCAAGCTTTTTCTTGGAGAAGATGCACTTCTAGACATCTGCAAGGCAGTCATGGTTTGTCCTGTTACATGGTGGTTTCTTGATGTTTCAGTCTCAGACTATAGTCTTACTATGAAAGCATAAAACCCCCAAATCACTAGATATCATTCCATAACAGTTTGGTAAATACTTTGACTATTCTGTTTTATCCATTCCTTCTTACCACTTGATCTTTGGTCTTACAAAAAATTGAATGGTCATCTTCTCTTTTTAACTTACCTTTTCTACCAGTACTGAGATAAGATAGAATATGTTTTCTCTTATTTCTAAGAATTAGAATAGGTTATTTTGACTATGTAAAAGAATTGACTGCTTTTGTTACCATGTGACTGCCAGCAGACAAATAAATCAAGGGGAGGACAAAAATCTAAGAATATTCATGTTCTATAAGCACACTAAGTAGAAATAGAAAAAGTGTTCTAGAGATCTAATCTGGATGCTGTTAGTGTGATGAATTATCCAAGTATCAACACCTGAAATTATTTTTCAGGTGGAACTATAATATAAACACAGCACTGGAGAAAGAGATAGAAATTTCCAAATACCTTATGGTGAGGTTTTGACTGGTAATTTCTCTTTTTCCGAATAATTTTTGGAATTTCTATTTGAACATAGTTGTTTTCAACTTCTCTCCTGAACAACAATTCCCTGAAAGCTTTCTTTCTTTTTGTGAGTTTTTGCACAAAGCAGAGATTTTATCATGCCTATTTCATGTATAGGTTGGTCCTGTTTTTATCTACAATGTTTGCTTATAAAATATTCTTTCATGGCTGAACCTATATATCCAGGCATGTTACATGCATCTTTTTGAGGTAGAAGAGTCTTGGTTTCCAGGAAAAAAAAAAAAAAAGAAAAAAAAAAGATAATTTTGCCTTTTAAAATTAAATCTTTCCTAAACCGTGGTCCATGCAGAGCAAGCTAGAAATTATCTTGACTTCTAATTCTTTGACAGCTGATCAAACTGTGTTGTGCAGAGAAGAGCCTTAGTGCCTGTAGAAGCAATTGTCAGCAAGCTAAACAGCAAATATTGCTGTGCCTATCAGGAACAGTCAGTGTTCCACATGCAGCAAGATGAGAAGAAAAATGTCACAGACATAGAATAACTGTACTGAAATAAACGGGATTTTTCAAGAGAGTCTCCCTTCCTTGTTGTTTTCCCTTTTTCTAGTTCTATGTGACAGCTAGACCATATACTGTCAGGGAGAGAGAAATGGTATCACAGTTTGATCCACAGAAAAGATGTGTAGCCTATTAGGGAGATATGCACAGAGGAACAGAGAAAGAGGAAAGACAGTAGGGAGAAGAGGATTAAATTAAAAGCAGAAAACTGTTCTTTTAACCTTTTCAGTGCAGACAAAGCTGCCTTGGGCTTAAGTTGACATAAAGAGGGAAGTGCTTCCACTCTTCAGTAGCTGTTGCAATTACTGAGTGGGAGACATTGCTTTTCAGATGAAAGATATTAAAAGAAATGTGTAAAGTATGGTATATGCTATGCAAAAGCTGAAAAACATTCTAGAGTCAACCCAAGGTTGAAAGCACAAGCTCATTGGTATACACTATCTGTGGGGAGGATTTTGCTTTTTCTTGTGGGAAGATGGGCCCTAAGTCCACATTTCTTCTGTGGCTGAACAGCCCTGTGAGTTGTTTCTGTCCCCTGTTGGGGTGCTGTAGAGGGTTTTGTAGCTGTCTGGTTATTCACTTCCTTTGTAACTAACTGTTTGCTTTTTGTATTGCCATTCCATAACCTCCTGTCTCTCTGTAACTTTTCGTTTTGTGTTCTGTTTCCCCCCTTGCTTTTCCCTGCCCCGGTGCCATCCCGCTCCCCCGAGCTGTGTTCTGTTCTGTCCTTGTCGGGGGTGTTTGTGACTGTGCCTTCCCTCAGAAAGCACGGCTCCCGCAAATTGCACCCTCCCTACCAGGTGTCGGTCCCCGCACCGCAACACGTAGGGGGGTTTGTGTGGGACTTCCTGGGAAAGTGAGTGCCCTCAAGGCTTCTGTTTCCTCCTCCGGGCTGGAATGTGGCCGCTGCTGCCCGGCTGCTGCTGCTGCTGCTGTTTGGGGCTGCTGCGATGGCGCTTCTTTCAAACAGGACCTGCCCGTGTCGAGTACAAGCGCTGCTTGTGACCTCAGTGCAAAGGAAGTTTGCTGCTGTTCTCCCCGATTTAAACTCGACAGAAGCTTTTTGTTGCTTTTTGATTCTAATTCTCTTGTGTGTTTTACCTTTGGTTCTAATCTCCTGTTACCAGTTCTGCCTGAACCAGCTGAAACTCAGTGTTTTTCAAGTGTTCTAAAATGTGTCATTGATAGAGGTCAGTATTGACTTACTGTTGAGTTTTATTGTGATGACTATCCTGTAATAAGGAAACAAACAAACAAAAGGTAATGCTCCTTACCTGGGACATGGCCATCACAGCCTTCAGAGCAGTTTATACACAGCTCTATTGGTGTGCACATGTTTTGCAAATAAGAACTGGCTTTGTGTACTTGAGAGGTGGCAGGAAGTATATCTGTATGTGTTTCTTCTGAAGTGAGCACTGAGTGAATATATATGGAAGTCCTGGTTTCAGTTGCAGGCTTAAAATTGATTTTCATTTGGCACACCCAATATATAAGATAGGTAGTTCTTGTAAGGACACAGGGCTTGTTTTTTTCCTGAAGGAAACTTTGCTTTGGGAACAAAGGAAGACAGCGCTCAGCTGTGGAATACCAGCAATCCTGTTTAGGACAGCTGGAATTAGTGGCTATTTTAAGAAAGAGAATTTGGAGAGTTTTCCCTAAAAGAATTTAAGGATGCCTTTTTCAAAAGAAACCTTCCAACTTTTGATTTGTAGCAGGCAAAAGCTATACTCCTCATCTTAAATATTTCTTCTCAACAGTAAATAAAAGATTAAAAAACATTGGGGGATCTCAAAGGAGTGCTGAAAAATGTGGACAGTAGAATGCAGTATCCTATTTTGTCTGTCTTTAAAACAGATATGTTTGTGTAGTGTTCTGTGAAGGATAGATGGAGAGAGAAATTAACTGTATTTTCCATCAACTTTACAGTTTCCTAGAATAGTATAAAGGAAACTGTACTGGTAAATTATGCCCTAAGCTTAAGTCAACAGTTTGAAGCTGAAATACTTACTTTCAAACTGCTACTCATATCTGGGAATAATTGTCTTTGGTTTTCAAGTTTGTTGTTTCTGTGAGTTTTTAAATAGTTTTTTAGAGCATTCCTAAGCAAGAACCACATCAAAGCATATAAATAATTTAAAGTAAAAGATACGTTGTCAAACTAAAGAAAGGTGTTTATAGAGTCATAATCATCACCATTAAAGTTAACCTTGAGAGATGGTATGGCTATAATTCTGTATTTTCTTAACTGACTGTAGTCCTCCAAAAATAAATTGAACTCTGATTCAGGCATTGGAAAACCTGAAACAATTAAATTTTATTTTAAAACACTTCAATCCGTTTTGGTGCCATAAAACATAAAAGCAAATATATTTATCTTATAGTTGCATGATATTATTACAAGGCAGAATCTGTTGTTGTAGTTTAAGTGAACATTAAAATTTTAAGGTAAATCACTCAAAATTTAGGAAGTTCTGAAATGAAGATTGCCTTATAACTTTAATTCACATCTTATATGAAATGATACAATCTTTAACCATATATGAACATTTTTTTTCCATAACAATGCTGCTTTTGTGAAGGACACAGCTGAAATTCTCCATAAAAATCCCCAGTTAGGTTGAACCTGTCATGGGAAATAGCAGCACAACTTCTTAATATTTGGCAAGCAACTGAGGACAGGGTTTTGTAATGGAAAGAAGTGGTCAGGCCCATAGTTAGTCCAGCTCCACCTCTGAGCACACAAATCTGTTGAATATTAAGATTTTCATCATTTCCAAGCTAGGAAAGGAAGAAGAAATTTCTTTCTTCTCAGTCTTGCTTTATCTTCATACAACATCAGCATTACACCTGAAGTCCTGTATCAAGTTTCACAGGGGGGAAACTAAAAACATTTCATATCAACATAACTTCCTTAAACATAAGAATAGAAGATGCATGCACATTTGTTTACAGGTATTTAACTTCAGTTACAGTGAAAGTGTGCTGATTTTCAGGAAGGGTCTGCCCTCTGAGGGCCAGCTTTGTTGAAGTGCCTTAAGAGCAACACTCAGACTCACTAATCGCTTTTGAACCTACATCTAAGGAAAGAAAAGAGACACAGAGACACTGCCAGTAATTGCAAATCCATCTGTAGAGAGCACCAGATAAAAACCCCATCACTGTGATTTTACGGTGACTCCTCAATCCATCCTCACCTTTTTCATATAATGGGATATCCTTCTTCGATTTGTTCTTTATTTAGCTGTCCTTTATTTCCCATTCTTTTCCTCTTCCTGTGTTTTGGGAGTAACTGAAACTTGGTGATATTGCAGAAACAGCTGTTATAAAATACAAGGTCAAAGAACCCCAGTTAGGCCAGCCCCTGCCATGGGGAGAGGTCAGGGCTGGCTGAATGAGCTCGCTGTGTTATCCCCACAGTGAACCACCTAAACCTGGTATTATATCTGTGTTCAAGCAGGACTGACACTGTTCAGCAGAGTGATTTGTGTCCACAGAACAGTACAGACCAGCTCCTTTGTTAAGTTCAGCAGTGGGCTGGCTGGCTGAAAGCATGGTTTGTCTGCTAATCTAAGAATAAGGATCTGACCTTGGGTCCTCCAGGAAGGACCCTGCACTAGAGAAATACCAGTAATGAGAAGCACTGATTGTCAACTTTTTTGAAGGCTTCCTTTCCTGCCAAATTTTCTGTAGTGCTGAAGTCCTGCTTGTTTCTATCATTAAATCAAGGTGGTTTTCAAGCACTCCCTCTCATGCCTATTATCTGTAATGAGTACAGGAGTTCTCATCTGCCTTATATTGTAGCAATAATGATTTTATTTAGCAAATATCTCCTAATACAGCTGTTAAGATCAGTAGAGTGTAAGAGCTGTGATATAATTAAAATAATTATAAACATGAGGAGAAAGAGCATCATGTAAATAACAAGCCTGCATATCAGTTTTCATTGTTACCTGCCTTTACTACATCTCTTCAAAAGCTTTGTTTTGTAGCTTTGTTTCAGTCAACACCTCTGATCAATATGGGACTATCCATACTCATAACCTAGTGTGAAAGGAGTAAAAAAAAAACCCCTCCAAAACTGTCTTTTATATAACTGATACAGTAAAAATAAAAGTGTCAGATCCTGGCATTGTCTTGGAGTACAGAAAGAACAAAAGGAAGATGCAGTAATTGCCAGTAAGCCAGTGAAATAGTAATTTTAGTGCTCCATTGTGGCCATCTGTGGCTGGGTCTGTGCTCTTAGATCCATGCATACATGTGTGCATGGATGCATACACAAACCTTCTGTCTCTGCCTCTCCATCTCTTCCCTATCCCTCTAAATACCAACCTAGAAAAAAGGAAGAGACCAGCCATCATTCTTTTTATCAAGAAAATGTGTCAAAAGGGGTAAACATAAATAGCCTTTCTGCTTTGACAGACACAAGGAGGATCAAATGCCTATTGTTCCCTGTCAGACTGCTTTGAAGGAATGACAGAGTAATAAATATACACAATCATTCACTGTCAAACAAGGGGAATTCAAAGGTTGACTGAAAATCGTTACATAAACTACATCCTAAGTACATCTGAGACAAATGTAGCACTCATTCCACTCCCTGTAATACACAAGCATATGGAAAAAATTGTAGCTGGAATAACCAACAGCTTTTAAAATATAGATTTCTTAATTAAAATACTTAAGCTTTCACATCTCATATTTTTTGATCTTCACCCAGTGATCAGATTTCAGTCGGCTCTATCTTTAAAATTAACGAGATGGTATTTTAAAAGGAAGTGGCTTTCTCTGAGACTGCCAGTTGGCATTACCATTGTCTTGTCTCCCTGTGTGACTGTTGCATTGGAGTACACAGTTAATGGGGCTGGGCAGGAGCGCTGCTGCTGGATCTTGTAAGGAATGCTGCAAGTGTGTGCTCTTGCTCGAAGGGAAAGAGTGCAACCTAAAACTTGTGATTTTGCTCTGTAATGAGCATGTCTCGGTGTGTATGTGGTCCTGCTTGCTTGGGGCTGCTGCCTGGGGCAGGTGCTTGCTGTGCTCCTCTGTTCAATTTCACTGATGCAGCCCATGAACTGAGGCTTCACCTCCAGTCCCTGGCAGATCTTTTACTTCCTAATACCTTACAGGTTCAGGTGTCTGCCTTGGTTTTAGTTTTAGTACACTTTAGCACACTTACAGATTTTTTTTCTAATTTTAATGTGCTTTCAGACATAGTCCTTATTTTTGTTTGGATAAATACTATGGTTATTCTAAAAATCCACACTTCTAAAAAATATTTTGTGCCTCTGTAACAAAAACTTGGAAAAGGGGCTAGCAATTACACAAAATGTATTTTTCTTTGGAAGAACAAATTATTCCATAACAAAATGGAGATGTAGCAATAATTATTCTCTGTTTAAAACCCGTGCAGCTGGTTAAATAATACTTCTGTAGCACACAGAAAATTGCAAGTGACCTCAGCATAGTGTTATATGTACTGTTTTGCCTTCATCCTGTGCCAGCAAGATGCTACCTTTAACAGCAACTGGAAAAACTGTATGCTTCATTTAAATTTCTACTGGGCTGTTCTGAGTTGTAGCCTGAATGATTTTCACTATTAAACTGAAGAAACAATATCACATCATTACAACACAATCAAAGGATCCCTGAAACAAAAATTGAGAATCTTAATTTTTTCCCCTTACTCTATTTATTCCCATATTTAACTGTTTATTTTCACATTTTTGTTCCCTTTTGTTGAATTTGTTTGTATTTGGATTTCAGTCAGAATTGTTACTTACACGTTTTTCTGTATGAATTATCCAAGGCTTTTGGAACATTAAAAGTTACTTCAAGTTCAAACGCTGAAATGTGGTATTTGGCATTTTACAAGTCTCATCTTTCCCCAAATCCCCAAATAATTTAGCCTTTACAACAGCTGTCCTTGAAGAGCTTGATTTGAAGAATGTTGGTTCAGAAGCCAAAGAAAAGCACCTTTGCAGTAGTGAATCTGTTACAGACCAACAACAGCTGCTTGTGCAAATTCAATACCCTACATGGTTGATAGTAAAATTTATTCCATAAATAAGGACTTCAAATTTCATTTACATGCCTACATATACCAAGAGTAATAAAGAATATAGCAGTTAGCCTGTCCTATAGAAATATTTTTATCCAGCCCATGTCCTGCCTTTTTAGCGTGAAATTTTGCCATGGGAGAAGTACAACAAATTTTGTAAATTTGGACAGAAGGACATTTCCTTTGCCTCTCTTCTATTGACTGAAAATGATCCCATTTAAAACCAGATTGAAAAGATCTGTATTTCTGGTTCCTTGTTGACTTACCTTGCTGTTATCAGTGAAATTGGCAGCAGATGCCTATGAAAGATACTGGAGACATTTGGGAAAAAAAAAAAAAAAGCAATAATGAACCTATGGGCCCTCATGTTATACAGGGGAACTCCAGCATTTTGTCTTGGTCAGTTCTGCTGTTGAACAATGTTGGAGAGAACTGTCCAAAAAATACCTGTTTGGTCATTATTGTTTTTAGATTGCACCTTATACAGGAGAATTATGTGGCAGGAAGAAGAGGCAGCTGCTTTTTTTCATTTCTCTTTGGAAGGAGTGACTTCAATGTCAAAATTAAAAAAGATGAGCTTTTAGCTTCGACAAATCTTCATGTCTCAAGGACTTTACTCAGTGGTTGGGATTTTTTTTCCTTTCTATTTAGTCCTTTTAGACAAGTTTGGATTATCTGCAGGAAAAGTGAAAAAATTGCATGGATTGCTCATGGAGAGAAAATAAGCCCTTAGAAGATGTTGTAAAGGAAGACATTAGGTTTCATCTCAGATAGTCAAACTCTGTATTTTCATACATTCATTAGAATTCTGGAAGAAGGGTACTTGCTACTGATGTGATGTAAATCTAGAGTTTTCTTGTAAGATGGCTTATTTTCTTTTTCCAAGAACTGTTACATATTGGAGACTATTTTCTCTACAGAAAGTTGCCTCTAATTGAAATGGTGTAATCTAATCTAAAGGTCCTTTTTTCTCTTATTTTTTCTTCTT
>VYXF01004881.1:35470-200426 GCA_013397295.1 Polioptila caerulea | reverse complement strand
TTTTTTTTTTTTTAATTAGATGTCTATAAAACATGCAGCTCTGTGTTTGTGAATGATTGTGTGTCTGTGTGTCATTACCTGATTTATATCTGCTTGTTTTGTCCTTTATTCTTGAACTGCTTTATCTCTGGACTCTGTTTTCACAAACTCTAACTCTTTCTCTTTCGCATCTCCTTCCTGGATTTGCTGCTCCCTTCAGCCTCACCTCAAGGTCAGTATCCACTTTTAAAAGGGTGTTTATAAGACTGTCTATTCAGCTAAGATTGAGATCTTACAGAAGATTGCACATCCAATTACATGATTGCAGAATAAAAGATCAGAGATTTGGTCAAGTCTGTGTAGGAGGATGGGTTGAATAGGGTGCATGTTTAGAAGGAAAGAATTTATATCAAACCATTGTAAATCAATGCTGTTGTGCACTGGGAAGAGGGAGGAAGACTAACCAATGAAGTTTTTAAAGGGAGAAAACTCCAGGAACAGGAAGCTGAAGCAAGACAGTTTAAATATTACTGGTTTTATCTGTTACTTTAGGAAGAGATTGGCCATTAGCCATGTTCTGTGATACACATGCAGTGGAGTGCAAAAGTGGTTCCTTTGAAATACTGATTGTACAAACTTTAACTGCTGGATCTTTATCATTGCATCTGTGCCTGAAACCTTACAGTGATGTTGCAGAATTAGTTTTGGTGCAGCTTGAATGTTCTGTGCTGTCAGAAAGAACCGAGAGCTGAGGGTTAAAGATAAATGAATTAGCAAGAGGATGAATTTGTTGAAGACACAAAGTGATAAATCACCGAAAAAACCCGACCAAGAGACAGTATGTTTTGATTGTTTCAGCCATGGCTCATTTTTCTGTTTTTATATTTTAAAAGCAGTTGCTAACCATAGATTTTGGGATTTCAGTAGAGTAGCTCGGACTAAATGTCTGTGGCCTAAATAATACAAGTAAGCGTACATTATCTAATGACTCTCATTTGCCTTTGAAAGCTCTGCAACCGTGTTGGATTTTAGTCTTTGCTGATAAATCTGTTGGTTGAAACCATCTGTGACTCCTGAAAAAGGAATGATCGTAATTGTTTCAGGCAGAGTCTTTGCCCAGAAAGCCACTACTTAATGACTAAAATTCTGAGTTGTCGACCAACATCCGACTTTGCTGTTCATGATTAGCTCTGAAAAATGTGGTGGTGGCTGGAATCCCCCAGTGCTGCGATGCTGCTGACGCCTTTAACTTGTGTCAGCATTGTGACCTTGGTTTGGCACAGGTGCTGCACTTGTGGCCTTGGGTGCGTGTTTTTCTTCCTCCCACAAGCTGGAAAAAGAGTGGAAGTTAATCATGCTGTTGTCATCCATCAATACCTTCTTGTACTCAGTGTGTCATACTGGCATACTTGTAATTACTGGGGAGAGGAGGTCTGGCCTTGAATGACCCCCTTCACATCCCAAAAAACACAGCTGCCAGGAAGCTTTTCCTGCCCTGTGAGCCTTCTCCTCTGAAATAACCACTCTGCCTTTGGCTGCATGAGCAGGACCCTGTGGGCCAGTTTGTATTTGCCTGTTGCCACCATGAGTGCTTGGTGTGCCCTGGCTGATGAAGCCCTGGATGTGGAATCCAGCTGTCAAAGCTCTTCTGACTTCAATCCATATGGCTACAGGGTTTTATCAATACCTGTGCCTATGCTGGAATTAATGATAAGAGGGGAAGCAATTTTAGGGTGCTGTTTGGTTGTGGTCTTTCTAAGACCTGGTGTGATTTCTCTTTTCACAATCAATGTAACCATAAATTTTTCTTCTCACATTTAGAGCATATTGTAAAATTTGGCTAGAGAAGATATGGCTGTCTTTTGAGGTGACCAAGTGTTAGGATTAGGAGCTTGGAAGAGTTTTCTAAGATGCTGAAGAGATTGTCCATTCTGTCCTCACAGTTTCTTAGTCGGTTTATTGATTATTTTTGGTTACTTTTTCTCCATTTTAAAAATTATTATGGTTAGTTGCTGAGGTTTTCATTTATTTGTTAAATTAAAAGAGTATAAGGAAATAGATGGAATGACTGCTCTTGGAAGTACAAAATCTCTGCTGGCCAGAAACAAAATAAAAAGATTCTCCTCAGGGCAAACAGGAAAATTATAGTGGTTGAAGTACACTAGTTTTTCTTCCTAAGCATTTCAGAGTTTGCCTAATTACCATTGATTGCAACATACGAAGAAATAGGTGTTGTGTGAAGTTACATTCTACCTTGGAAGCTACTTTGGGAGGCATAACTATTTTTCTCTGAGTGATGTAAAGCAATTTTTTAAGACATCAAAGCAAATATGTCTCCTGGAAAAGAATTGAGCATGTCAAAAATGTGTTAGGTATGTCTGTCTTCTAACAGGAAGAAATCCTCTGAATTATTTCTGTTCTCATCAAGAACACCTTTGCTTACAGTAATCAGTGCAGTACCTCTGAATTTTCTGATCTGTCCATTAAGCTTTCATCATCTCTCTCCTGTTGACAAACTCAGTGAATCAGGATAGAACCGTGTAATCCCCATCACTGTTGCTGTTGTGACATGTACTTACTGCTCAGAAGTCTTAAGGATCTGGAGTGGATGTCATGCTGATTCATAGTAAATAAAATTGTCTTGGAAGGCATGGGGATTAAAGCAGTTTTCTGTAAGAAGTTTTTTTGCTAAGCATCTCTGCTGATGACAGCTTCACATAAAGAACTCCCCAATGCTGGCTGAGTTCAAGAGTAACAAGCCAAATAACACTATACTGATGTCATTGCTGCAGCAGCAGGAAAAAAAAGTTAAAAAAAATCCCATCAATTCCTATGCTCGAGTTCTTCTAAGCTGTTCTTTTGGATATGTGGCACAAAAGTTGAAGTAGATTAAGATAAAAAGATTGACAATCAGGTGCTATAGTGAGCAACTGCATGTTTTTGAAGGGAAGAATGAGCTGTATTGATAATGCAGAAATAAGATTTCCAGACTCAAACTAGGTGACAAACAGCTTAAGTGGACAGGAGATATCCCTCAGGAGCCTTGTCTTTTAGTGTTCTGCTTTCTGCTGTCAGATTTTCTATTAGTTTAGATCACATAATTGATTTTATTGTCTGTCATATTTAAAAGCAAGTAATCTCGTTCTTAGAAGAAAATTTTCTGGATTTTTTGCTATATCAAAGAGAATTTGATGCTCTAGGAAGTATTAATGAAATACTGTAAACCTTATTTCCACAAGCAGAGTGGCTTGGTGATTAGATGAGTACAGGCTGGTGGCATGAATCCAGGTGAAAGTCTGCTGAGAGTGTGTCCGTGTAAAATTAAATGTCAGTGTAACAACTCAAGAGTATCCTTATAAAATCAAAGTAAAAACAAAATACTAAATCTGAGGGGATTATTTCAGTCCTTTTTGCAGAGTCCTAAACATATACTAAACAGAATATGTCTAACCACGAAAGAAATATTTAAAATGCCATCCTTCTATAAGAAAATAGCTGATAATACGGCATAGAATGTCCAGCCAGTACAAAGAACTCAGGGAGCTGTTCAATAATTCTTTTTAAAAGCCAAATCAAAGCAGCAGAGTACTTAGTGGCAGGCATATAGTCTCTGGTACCTGTGGGCTTTTCCCTGTGCTGGAAATGCCTTTGCACACTGGCTCCAGGAAGCCGTGGATCTGAGCTCTGACAGCGTGCCAGGGTGGTCAGGAGAAATTTCACTGCAAGTGTGGCTGGCTCTTTAGTTTCATACCTCCAGAAGGCTCCATGTCTTCACTCTGCCACAATGTCGGTCATTAACCATGCCAGGAAGTGATAAAAATTTGAAGCTTGTTGAGTCAGCAGTGGTTTTAGCTCAGCAGAGACAGAAACATTGTCTTCAAAGAAGTTTCCATTTAAATTTCCTCATCTGTCTCCAAAAAACAGCAATCTGTAGTAGTTGTTTTCTGTTCAATATATGTTTCCTGTAATTCTACTTAGAGAAAAAACGACTTTGTGGAATTATTTACACAAAGAAGTACTCTTTTATTGAGAGTTATCTGATCCTTTTAAGGGAGGAGAAATACAGCACCTTAGAGATGATAGTGGGGAAGGGAAAAAATGCAGGCATCAGGCCTGGTGATAATGAGCAGGTCACAAAATAGAACTCTGGTTTTCCTTAAAAGAAGTCAGTGGCATAGCCTTTCAAATTTGCTTTAGGTATAGTGATTAGCAGAGCTTTCCTTCTATAGATGAAGTGGAATCTGTACCTTTTCTCTCAAAGGTCCTCTTTTCTTGCCTCATTTGACTGCATCTTAATTAAGCAAAATTATTCACAGCTGTACATCATCTCAGAATTCTCACTCTTCTGTAGTCTCACATGGTCTCATTAATTTCCTACTACCTGCTGAAATTAATTTAATCATGTGAAAAAATGATGAGTTGTTTTTCTCTTTGTGTTATTCCTTTGTTTTCAGCAGATAAATTCACAAAGTGAGCAGGTTTCCAGTGGATTTTTGAACTGAGATAGCATTGGAAAGACAAGTGACATGGCAGTAGGGAGGATTCTTGTGTGTCACAGTATCCTGTGAATTTTGAAGAGGTACAAGTCAAATGCTCTGAGAGAGAAATCCTTCACAATTTCCTTTTTTTCAGATATAACAAAAAGGTGGAGTTTTTACTATATTATTTGAAAGATCAAAAGACTACATTATTTTTAGAAGACATATTATAATGTGTCATTATCTTCCTCTATCCCAAAGCTAACAAATTACATAGCATGTCATCATCAGGAGATTAAATGAAATGATCACTCAAACTTCATGCAACATTAAACATTTTGACTAACCCATATGTGTCACATCACATTTAGTCTAAGGAAAAAAATCTGAAGGTTATTTTTGCTCTTTAATGGCTAGCTTCTGTGCAAAATTTTATCCCCCTAAATGGCTCAATTTTATTTTTTGTTAAAATTCTAAAAGCCAGGCAGTGAATGTGTATATCTATGGTAAAATGGAATTGGTGCAAACGATTCCATAAGTGACAGTACCAGAAGCTTTAACAGGTCCTGCACTCCACAATAATATGATATTTACAGAGAATGCAGTCGGGCAGGACTTTTTTAAAAGTTACTGAAAAGGATGAGGAGCTCAGTATCTGTTTTCCCTCCTTTTTTCCTGGTAAGGGCTCATTTCAGATCCCTGAACATAATGGTAAAGTGTGCAGGAGTGAATCGTTACCCTCAGGATTGTTAGACCGAGTAACAGGCCTTTGAAACAAATTAGAAATATGCAGGTTGATGGAATCAGATTAGATAAACACCAGGTTGCTGAGGGAGCCACCTGATGTCATAGCAAGGACTCTTTCTATCATCTCCAAAAGCTTGTGCTTGTCTGGGAAGGTTCCCCTTGACTGGCAAACACCACACCCACCTTCAGGAAGGAGGAGGATCTGGGGGATTGTAGGACAGTCAGTGTAAAACTTCATGTTCTGGGAAGTTTTTGGAGCAGATCCTCCTCAAAGTCACCTCCAAGAACCTGAAGGAAGAGAAGGTGATAGGGAACAACCAGTATGGGATTTACAAGGACAAATCATGCCTGATCATCCTGATGGATTCAGTGATGTCTGGCTCAGAATCAGCAGTGTTCAATGTCTTTGTAGTGATGTGGATGATGAGGCAAAATACACCTCCAAAATTTCTGGAGTCAGACTTTTCTCAGCCATGTTCAGTAAAAGATTGAGAGGCAGCAGACACAAACTACAACTTGTTCCAATATAACTCCCCTTGAGATAATTGACAGGAAAACAGGGATCAGCCAGGTGCTGATAAACTGCCCAGGGAGGCTGCAGAGTCCTCAGCACTGGAGAAAATAAAAACTCATCTGAACAAAGCTTGGAGCAACCTGCTCGAACTTGGCCTTGTTTTGAGCATGGTATTGAACCAGGTGACCTTCAGATGTCACTGCAAAGAGAATTACTCCATGATTCTGACTTTGTATGGTAAGTTAACCTGTATTCTTGGCTAAGCTCTACAGTTTTTGTGTGGTTTTGGTAAGAATTTCTACGTAATAGTGATCTTATAAAACAGGATAAACAAATGTACAGCTGTAAGGAAAGAAAGAAAAATTGGGGGGATGGGGGGTCCACTGCAGTTTTATTTCTTGCAAAATTCTGTATGTATTCTCAGTTTTTAAGCAAATTTGGAAAGAATTGCTGCTTTCTGGAATATAGCATCACTGTGATATAGGTCAGAGTGGTCTTAGTAGGTCTGTCTAGTAGTTTACTCAGACATTTTTATTTCGTGATTTCTAATACAGCTCTCCCCATCTTCCTCATCCCTAAACACAGATATTCTGAAACTTTAGTGCTGTGAATAGAATCAGAGAAGATAAAATAGGGAATTCTGTTTCACAAATGTTTTTATGTTCTCTGTAAGCTTTTCTTGCTGGTGAGACCTGACAGGGAGGGGATTCAGTTTCACCTCTGTAGTTACCAGGTTTGCTGTTATGTCTCACCATTTGGGCTGAAAGAACCATCTTCCATTTGCAGTTTTCACATCCCTTTTTGTCACATCGTTTATCTTGCTCAGGCTCTGGGCAAATGAAACAGAGCATAGTTGACCCTGCATTTTCTTCTCAGCTCACTTGTTGAGGCAGCATTTTTCTGCTGTGAGGTTTTCAGCTGGCTGGGAAGTTTCTGGTCTCATGTCGAGTCTGTGCCAGAGCCTGACCTTGAGCCTTTTGTTCTTGTGTTGCTTGTGAAGCTCAAGTCCCATTTCTGACCTGCACACAAGGTGTGCTCAGAGGAGGACATTCAAACCCTCCAGTTTCAGATGTGCCTTTCAGTGCTTTACTTATCAATTGAGAGCATTACTTCACTGCTCACTTAGCTCATGTTTTCCACCCTCATTCCTGTGAAACCAGCTTCCCTAACAGGCCTATGCATCATCTCTGCAAACAATCCCTCATCTTTTGCATGAAAAATATGTTAGATAAGCAGAGATATTTATTACAATCATGCAGTTTATAGATTCAGTGCACAGTTCTATTGCTATCAGTCAGTTAATTGGAAATAATTCTTAATCACTTTACTGTAAAACAAAACCAAAATTTCTTATCCATGAAATCCCAAGTAGGCTATTAGAGATACTGCAAGATAAAAACATGCTTAACATTCTTAGGCTAAAATTAAATTAGAAAGCTCTTTTTTCCCCTTTCCCTTTCTCTTCTATGGCTCTCTTCCATTTCATTGTTCTTGCAGTGTGGTGTATTCAAGTATTCCCTCCTTCTGCATAACAAGTTCTTCATCTGCAAACAATAGAGGGCCCTTTCATATTAGAGTATGTCAGCTTTTCTAGATAGTCTTCTTGAAGTACCCCAGGCAATTCAGAGATTTAATCAAGCTCTCAGTAACTTAGTGAATTTCCTGCTTATCCAGCAGATAGGACATTCTTCTTAATTAAAAGAAATTGATTTTTTTCACTTCTTTTGAGAAGAAAATATTTCCAGTTGTCACTTTCTGTTCAGGGCTGAGTAATTAACTCCCATCTCCAAGGGGTAAAGTGCCTCCTATCCCTTTAGTGACCCAGCACACTCCTACCAATGTCAAGTGCTTTTACATGGAACATTCTTATGTATCTGTTTACAATACTGAACAGATTTGACAGAAATTGGGATCAATCATGTTGGTAGTTTTGGAGTGGCAGTGGGGTTGGAATGATTCAGTTCTAGCTCCCTTCCTTCAAGCACTTTGGAATGAACTTTACCATTACAAGTAACTTAATTCTTTTTATGCAAAACCAAAAGTGACCAAGAATTACAAACTTGAGTTGCAAAATGCTCTCTGTAAATGCACAAGAGCCTTGTTTAATCCTAAAAATTACAGCTGCCAGCAAGTGGCAGTTGCCAAGCTGGAGTGCTCAGGGCCAGCCTTGACAGAGAAAGCAAAAGTTCCAACCCAACACAAAAGTGAGGCTGCTTTCCTACTAGTTCCTCCTCTCCTGTATTGCTCAGCCCTAGGTTTTTTAGTGTCCTGACTTGTTTCTGCCACCTTTGATGAAGTCCCAGAGCTAATTTAATTAGCCAGCCTTCTGATCTCTGAGGATTTCAGTGAGAGTTTATTTCAGATATCTGACACATGGGGCATCTTGTCGACAGAGGTTTTTTTAATGTGCTCCTTCATCATATATTAAAAATTAAAGTATGTATTCATAATACTCATGGACATACTTGTTCTGTATCATACCCATGTGCTGTGGAATCCTGTGACCTTGTCCATGGCTTACCAGGGCTGTTAGAGAGACCTCTAATGAAGAGAGACTCATACACGTTCCTTTACAACACTCACTGAGTTCTCCAGAAACCCAGTGGTGTTCTCT
This sequence comes from Polioptila caerulea, assembly GCA_013397295.1. Classification (NCBI taxonomy): domain Eukaryota; kingdom Metazoa; phylum Chordata; class Aves; order Passeriformes; family Certhiidae; genus Polioptila; species Polioptila caerulea. The sequence continues at coordinate 192,094 of VYXF01004881.1, read as the reverse complement.
TAACCTGCAGAATATTCCTGGCTGTGTTCTGTGTGTGCCAGGCTGAGAAGGCAGAGTTACAGCTGTGTCAGAGGAGGAGGACTAAGCCATCTGCACTCCTCAGATAGGCTGTGCAGCCCTGTGTGGGGGATATTTATTACAAATAGTGCTGCTGTCCCCATTTGCCAGGCAGCCAAAAGTCTGTAACAGATCATCTCAGCAGGCACTCATCATACTAACCTGATCTGGGCTGTCAAAGCCCAGGATGTATTTCAGAAGAAGATACCTCTTAAAAACTGTTTGCTAAGCACCCAAAAGAAATACACCAGGCCTGCATTCTGAGAGAGTCTCTGGTCTGTGTTCACTGCCAGAAATTGGTCTCAGCAGTGGATCCCCAACAGAGCTGAGTCCCTCCCATCTCAGAGTGCCATGGTGAGGGAGATGCTGTAGCAAGGGACAGTTTGATGTGTGTGATAACATGGCTTTTCAAACAGCCCCATCCTTTTGTGTACTTTTCCTGGTATAGTCTCTGGCAATGGCCAGCTTTGGATCAGATTTTGTATAACTGCTTTGTAGCTAACAGAATCAACAGTTTTCAGTTCACAGCTGTATAGAGAATCTTTTAAAAAGATTCTTCTTGAAAACAATTTTTGTTTAAAGTAGATAACCTAAATTATACCAGATTTTTATTTGGGCATCTCAGTGATGTACAATCATTAGGTTTTTAGCCCCGAAATCACAGAATCACTGGGTTGGAAGAGACCTCCAAGACCAAGGAGTCCAACCCATGCCCTATCACCTCAACCAGACCATGGCACTGAGTGCCACATCCAGTCTCATTTTAAACACATTCAGGGATGGTGATTCCACCACCTCCCCAGGCAGAACATTCTAGTACTTTATCACTCTTTCTGTGAAAAACTTCTTCCTAATATCCAGGCTATATTTATAAATGGACAGGTTTACATTATTTCAGAATCCTCATGCACTGAGTTACTGCATTCATGGAGTTACTGCTTTTGGTTTTGTCCTTAGCAACTGCTTAGTTTAATACTTTTTGCTTGAAGAGTGGATTTTCAGTATTTGTCAGCTTAAATGTGTGAGACATCTTTCTTTTTTAAATGTGTGATATCTTTCTTTTTTAACATACAGCTATCAAGAGGACAGAATAATAATGTTCAACTCTTATCCCAAATTCCTGCAGATTTTCAGAAAGGACTTTTCTCTCTTCATATCCTGTTTACATACATATAGATGTTTTAAGCTACTCTAGCATGGTTTTTAAACACCTAATTTTAAAATTTTCATCTCCTTACATTAATTTTTTGTTTGGTTACAATGGCCAATTTTTAATTTTGATTTTTGTTTTTAATTGTTGTTTGGATTGGGTATTGTTCTAGAAGGAATTAAAAGATTGCATGCCTGTCTGAAAGAAAACAACTGCTGTATTGTGATTTATTTTCTCTTCTGCCTAGTGGGACTGCAGTTCAAAAAGACATTTGTTATCTTAGATCACAGAAATACCCTCTGAAACCTCAATAAAATGCCATTCATAAGGAAGATTTTATTGCTGTTTAGAAAACACTTTTTTCCAGCCAAATGGTGCAGGTCTCTTGAGCAGAGAGTGGCTGGCTGTGTGTGATCTGTTCACAGGGCAGTTGGTTTGTGAGCTGGAGTTAAAGAGAACAGCACTTTTGGGACTTCTTCCCACACTGTTGGGGCCAAATTCAACTAACCCAGCATGTTGCAGGGGGAAGGAATCCACACCAAAGCCTAATCAGCCATTTTATAAATGTAATTTTTGGCTTTGCATCTGTTTGCTCAATTAACAAAAACAGGAAAAAAAATACAGCAGAACAAACTTATTTGTTGAACTACTGAATGCTTTTATTAAGGTCCTTAAAGTATTAGTATTTTTCTTAACAAAGGAACACCCATACCTCTATGCTACAGGTTTATTTCAGAGTTCACCTGAAGTTTGTGTTTTTAATGTTCCTAGCAACAATAAAAACTAAAAGTTGTAAGGTTTTAAGGTTAAATGATTCTTTTCTAGTTCAATTGCTCTCAGCTTTTAAAAATAGTTATCAAACTTGACGTATAATTAATTTGATATTTATCTCTGAAGTTTGATTTAAAATTTTACACCAGTTATGAAGTTATGGTAATATATTCATTAGTTTCATCACAGAACTTGCTTCCTAGGAAATAGGTGCTGAGAATTTAAGTAGCTGAGAAGCTGCATATTCATTTTACTAGAGTTTTTTTTTTAGCTGCACATTGGCTGGAGAAATGCATGCAAAGGATTTTAACTACAAAACTGTAATTAGAGATTAATAAAAACATGAGGTGCTATAGATGTTTACCAGAAATATATTTATTTCTGGTAGTATTTGGCCCTGTTTGATTTGATATGGACTTGTTGCACTAAAACAAAGACACTTTGTTTAATCTCTGCTGATAATCCCTCAATTTTAGCGAGCTGATTGGAGCAATTGTTCTTCTCTTACTTTTTTTTTGAGAATAAAAGACAGCAGCATTTGACTTTACCATTGTATGGAGCTGGGCTTCTGTCTCGTGACTAGAGAGCACCCTGGTTAATTCCAGTGTTGTTTTCTTTAATTTCCTCATTAAATATTCCATGTAGTAGTGATAATTTATACCACCTTATTACTTGGTAAACCTCACCTGTTGCTAGTGAATCAAGTGATAGATTTCTTTTTCCAAGGTGTTTCTAAATTGTAGGAGAGTTGGGATAACATTTTTTTTATTATATTGAGTTTCTAGATTCATGTGGTGTGTGCTCCCCTATCTTGTATCTTCCCATCAGCTGTTTTTGGAAGAACATCTCTGTGTTGTTTCAGTTACAGGCTGTGCTGGCTGATGTGCTGACTGCATCAGGAAATGTGCATTATGTCGTGCAAATAATTCTTACCACTGAAGAAAGGCAGTGGTCGGTGTAAAGTCAAGATCTGCTTGAAGTCTTGACTTTAATACCTCTTGATTCAGTGTTGGGCTCCTGTTCCTAAAATTCGGGGCAAGCGAGTTTCCCACAGCCTTCATCCCTTGCCTCCTCCAGTGCTGACCTGAACACACGCTTTGTTTTTAGAAATCAAAGTTTCCTAGCCTCAAGTAATGAAGTCCACCCCCCATCTCTTAAAGCCACCATGGGACAATTTGACTCACATGCAGCAGCCCAGTTAAATTTTCAGGATCTGTTAATATTTTCATTGGCATTCCTTACCTTGTCATATAAGTGGTGTGGAACAGCAAGAAACAGTGTAATAAAATGATGAGAGGTCTTGGGAGAAGTTCACAGGCAGAAGAGGGAGCTGAGTGCTGTGCAGTTGAACAAGAGCAGTTTAAGTGTGGTGATTGGTCTTTTAGCTTGGATGCAATGAGCAACAGAGGTGGTAATATTAAACCAAGTTTCTAAAGCATAGGGAAATGATTGTTTCTTTTTGGTAATAATTTAGTGCACCATTTTTGATCTTGTTATAAAGTTGAAAGGCAATGACAAACTAGTTGAGAAGCTGGAACTGCTATGTGCAGCCAAAGCCAAGGAAAAGGCCCAGATAACACTTAGAGTCCTTAAAAAAATCCAGCCCAGCCATGCAAGCTTCCATGTAGATCTTCAGCAGTGTGTAAGTCCCCTGATACCAATGTTTGAATGTGTCAGATGAAGAACTTTGTTCAACCCTTGGCAACTTCCCTTGGACTGTCAATCACACATCCAGTTGTGGCGATGGGGCTGTGTGATGTGGTCAGTCCTGTTTCCTTCCTGCTTATTTATCTTCCTTTCATCACTTGCTTTTTCTTGAGGTTAAGCAGTTTGGCTTTCCAAATACTGCCATTATTCTCCATGATTTGGTGACTAAACCTAGCTACGCTGAAGTGAGTTTTGAGCAAGTAAAAGCCAAATCAAAACCTTTCAGAGGAGTTTTTTTTCTTATTTTCAAAACAAAGTAGCATTTTTTGTGAAGAGTCTTTCCTTGGTTTCCTTCTGCTGTATGCCCCAGAATGTAAATATTTTTCTTTGAGTACTAAAATGACAAAAAACCTGCAAAACAAAGGAAGAAAAGCCAAACAACTCAGCTATGTCACTGAATTCATGACCTTCTAAATTCAGAAGTCATGGTTAAGGACATGACCAGCTAAAATATTTTGTGAGGGCAGACCTTAAAAGCAAAGAAGCAACGAATGGAATTTTGGGGTAAATATTGTAATTTGGACACTTGTCTATGTCTCTTAGGACTACAAAGTGCTTGGAGATCTTGGGCAATGATAGCACCATCCTCAAGGAGGATAGTGGAGAGGGGTGGGTGCTGATCTGTCTCTGGGACCAGTCTTAGAACACGAGGAAAAGGAATGAATTTGGATCAGAGGAAGTTCAGGCTGGGCATTAGGAACAGGCTCCTCACCACGAGGGCACTGGGGCAGAGGAGTGGTCACAGCTCCAAACCTGACAGGGTTCAAGCACTGTCTGGACAATGCTCTTGGTGGTATGGTTTAGTTCTAGGTAGTCCTGCAACAAGCAGGGAGTTGGACTCAATGATCCTTATGGATATTTCATAACACAAAGTATTCTGGCAATTCAAAACTAAACATGTTAGGTCATTGCATCCAGTTTTTAGTGCAGTCACGTTGACTATTTTATCAATTTAAGTCATGTTGAGGAGCAGAGTGTTCTTTAAAGCATGTGAAGTTCGTCTGTCCATCAGGATTAGTAGCTGCAGCAGCAGTGGAGTGTCCTGTGGGTGGTGGTAATGCTACAGCAACGAAGGCTCGAGCTCAGCAATCCTTCTGACATGGCTGACAGACACAGAAATATTCCTGAGTGCCTACATCAGATGGGTAAAAAGAGCTGTTTCTATAGCAGAGTTCCTGGTGTGTGATTCATTGTGGGAAATGCAGCATGTGTGTGCACACTTCATATTGCAGGGAAGCTTCTGTGGTGGTTCAAAGGCGTTCTAAATGTTTGCTTAACTTGGATTGTTCTAAAAACACTGTTGTGTGTTAGCCACATAAATGTGAAGGAAAAGTATGTTAAAATATAATAGTAAAATTCAAATTAACTTATTCATATTTTCAGTTAATATTTTATCAATTCCTATATTACAAGAATAATATCTGAAATTATGTCAAAAAAGATAACCTGATGCAGGTAATAGCTTGCATTACATTAATGCATAGCATGAAAATCCATATGAGGAGAGAATTAGCAGCTGTACATATACTGATGTGCATAACAGTAAAAGATAATGAGATTAGTGTCAAAATGAAAAAAATATTGACATTAGTACAGGAAAAAATGATTTCATAAAGGCCTTAATAAATAAAAGGGCCGATGTTGGTCCTAGTTGAGGAAAGGTCTTCCCAAAGACTGATGCTAACAAAGTAACTTGCCACTTTTCAGAAATGCCTGATACTCCCCTGGTCTTCTATTGTTTATATTTGTCTCTCTTGTTTTGAAATAATTCTAAAATGTGAAATCTTCTCATTTGAAATTTTTTATTGCTTTTTGTGATTGATTGACTTTATTCCCCATGGTGCTGGGCTATATTTCATCACTGGAAATGCAAGAATTTCATAGGGAAGTGGAAAGGTGTGGCTTTTTTATAGTGATGCAGCTTTGTTTCATTAAAGAAGAAGTAAAGCCATAGAGATGAACAGTCCAGATTAGGAAATCTTAGTCCCCTAAGATCTTTTTTCATCAGGCATATGGCCTAAATTTGGCACCCAAAATCAGAGGATGTGAAATGATTTATTCTGAAAATCTTGGTCTGTCTTTAGTTGAAAGACTTCAGGGTATATATTTTGAAATCAGAAGCCAGAGCTTGATTCTACTTCCTTTTATTTAATACATTACACCATAGCAGTACTTGGTGTGACATACTGTGAAATGGAGAAAAATTCCCAGTGATGGAAAAGGATTTTCACTTTTGAGGGCAAAATGTTTTAGGAGCTGCACTCTTAAAAAAGATAGTTATCTTAAACTTGCTATTAAAATGCAAAAGAAATTATTATTTCCAAAATTAATTGGATTCTTCACTGTAATTCAACATAAACATTGTCATTAGATTTTTCTTCTTTTATATATGACTATAACATTTTTATTTTATTATTATTTGAAGTGACTCTGAGAATAAGTATCTTCTGAGATGAAGTACTTTTGCTTTTGTTAGTTTTGTTGTTGTTTCTGCTGGTTCCAGTCCATAACTTCTTCAAAGCTTTATCTCACTGTGACCTGATTAGAATCACCAGAATTCTTTCTGTCTCTTATAGTCCTGTTTTGCAAAGATGTTTCAGTAGGAGTGTGTATTTCTGGTAATATTTAATGCACTGTATCTCTCAGGAGTTCATTAGCTCTTTATTTTATGATGAGAAGCCCCATGCACATTGCAAATAGCTGTTTGCTGTTGCTGTACATGCAAACAGTAGTGCTGTCTAGAAAACATTCTTAAACATCTAAGCTCTTGCCATCACTGTACGTAAACCATAAAATTCTCTTTTTACTGTCTTTAATCTTGTGCAGGGTTTTTCAGTTTTGATAAAAATACTCCTAGAAATTAAGGATTTTTAAAACTTTACTGTGCCTTTGATAGGGATATGTGCAATTGCATTCAAAAGAGTTAAAAGAACATTAAGCTTACAAAATGAAACTCTCAAATTGAGGAAGTTGCAGCGCTTTGTTTCTTTCTTTTTGTTTCTTTCTTCCTAATAAGCTTCGTTGTGCACATAAATTATGAAAAAATTTCCTCTTGACTGTCTCCTCATCAAATGTACCAGTTGCAGCATGCTCACTTAAGTCACGTAGTTCCTGTATTTGATTTTATTGTTCCAGTTCAGTATATGGTCCAATTCTCCACATTGTGCAGTGGTGGTGAATATGAAACTGTTCTGTAACAATCATCAGTAGTACTGCAATATTTAAAATAGCAACAGAACTGTCTTATTGAGCAGTGAATGGGATGATGCCTTAATAATCAAGCTTTTGAGGTCCCTTGATATTAAAAATATGAGTACATATTTAAATATTTTAAAAGACTGCATATACAAAAAGATGATCCTCTGACTGACTTTGAAGACTGAAAATTATCTGGCAGAGAAGGAAGAGCATTCTTTACAGAAACACAGTGTGAAGTCTTCAGAGCTTCACAGAACTTTCATGGTGCAAACGTCAAAGGGCTGTGGACTTGTTTGTGCGGAACCTTTTGTATGATTATCTATGTAAGGTATTGTAAAAGTGGGAATTTTCCTTTGGTACCATGGGCATTGAGATGAGATGAAATGTGTTTTCATGTATCAAATTACTCCAAGCCTTTTTGGGTTTATAGATTTGGGATTTCATGTGTCCTTCTCAGATTTATATAATTAAACAGTTGGGGAAATGTTAGTTAATGCCACAGATATTGTTTGAAAAGTTTATGACCCAACTTCTGTTCCTTTTTGATATCAAAGATACAGAGGGATAGTTGTATCTTGCACATGATTCAAAGCCAGGGTAAATGGAGCTTTGAGCAACCTGCTCTAGTAGAAGGTTTTATGGAGACTGATCTCAATATTGCAAGCACTAGGTAATTTCCAGACTTACCTTTAGTAACGTTTGTCTTTGTCTCAAAACATCTACCTAATATATTAGAATGTCATTAATTTTGATTCAGACATGGGAAAGGGGATGTCAGTAGTAGGTATCCTAATAATTACTTCTTTCTTTGAAGCACATATTTTGTTTCAAAATATTTTGGACCATGTAGGGGATTATCTATTTCAGACAATTTTGATGATGGTTGGAGCTTTATTAATATTGTTGTCTCTTATCTAACTAGTCAGTTATAGTAATAAAGATCAGTTTCCCAATGTGTGAATCTAGCTTTGCAAATTTATAAAAAAATACTTAATTCCTCTAATTTCAATTTGAAAGTTGAGTAAAAATTCTCATATGGAATTGAATGTGTTGGGCTGACATATTTTCATTTTTTGCGTTGACTTAGCTGTACTTTCTGTATTTATTTTATTGGACAGATAGCACCATGTATTGTACAAGCTGAGTTGGTGCCAACATAATATTTCCAATAAGTTGTTTAATCACTGAGCAAGTCTGCTTTCACACTGGGCAATGTGCCCATTGCCAGCGTGCAGCACTGGGTTAGAACAACTCAGCAATTACACTGGTTGTGTTTAAAAAGCATCCTGACTCAAATAAGCTGTAACTCTTGGACAGGGTAATTAAGAATGCCAATAATTTTTTAACATCATCAGAAAAGGACTTTCCCTTTTTATTGGTCTCCAGAGGCCATCAGCACTTTTTCACCCTAATAGTTTGTTTTAGGACCAAGGAAAATTTGCTGTCTTCACAAATTTCCCAGCGTCACTTGGCCTACACTGGAAAAAAGCAGATCTCAGAGTTGAACCTGTGTATTTTTGGAGGAACTCAAAACCCTGACTGGTCATATGCCACATAATTTGAACATAAATATGTCATAAAGAGATACGTTCTTGATCATACTTTTGTTTTGAGTTCTGAGGAAAATATTAAAGAAGGGTTGTTTGTCATCTGTTCTGAAAATATTTCTGAAATGCTGAAGAAACATTCTTCCCTGTCTCTGTGGATAACATACCAGATCTGGAGCTGGTATATCGTTCTGTTTTCTAAACAGTAGATTAAAGAGCCGTCTCTACTACTTGCATGATGTTTTGGGGAAATCCTGCAACCAAAGAATCTGTCTTTTATTCCAAAATCCAAACTCAAGATATAATTATGGAGAAAAGGGCTGAGGAAGCAAAGCTAGCCTGTTTTGTTTTGATTGGACTAAAAGTTTAGACTTAAGTTCTCTGTGGTCAGGAGGCTGAGATTAAAGGGTCTGTAATTAGATTCAATACTCCAAGTGTCTTAATGCCCTGAAAAACCAAACTCTGTCTGCAGGCAATGGTCGCTGCCAGGATCATCAAAAATAGTCCAGAGATGCAAGAGGAAAGGAAATTATGCATGCTTTCTCAAATAGTTTGTTCTTACTTGTTTGTGTAAAAAGGCTAGGAGATCCCTCAAAATATCAAGAAAACAGGTAGATGTTGAGGATGAAAAGAAATTGTTTTTCTTCTGGAAACAGATTCCCTAATTCTTGTAGGCAATCCTCTATATTCCAGTCATGTTTCAGTAGTTTTTCCTTCCGCTCCTTCTGTTTTCCTCATACAGATACAGTGGATACCCAAAGCAAAATAGGTTATTAGAAGTCTGTGGTTTTATATGTTCATGTGTGTGTATGTGAACAGAGAAGAGTTTTCTTCACCAAAGTCAGAGGAGGACAGAGGTGCATCTTTTGATTAATAGTTTACACCAAATAATAAATATTGCTTTTGTTTCAGAAATTCTCTAGTTGAGGTTAATAGTAATGAGCAAAATGAAGCCACCTTTTGGCTGCATTACCAGTGGAGGGTAATGCTTGAGGGTGGGTTTGGTGCTGGTGACCTTGTGCAAAGGAAGTGGTGGCACTCGATGGCCCCACCGTTCCCTGGCCCAGCGCTCTGGACTCTGGACCAGGCTCTGAGTGCTCCTCTCTTTTGCAGGCAAGTTAAAGATCAAAATAAGAAAGTAGCCAATCTGAAGCACAAAGAGCAAGTGGAGAAGAAGAAGAGTGCACAGATGCTGGAGGAGGCCAGGAGACGAGAGGATAACCTTAATGACAGCTCTCAACAGCTTCAGGTAACATGGGAATTGAGTTAATGCAATTGGGGTAATGAGCCTGGCTCTGCACTCTACCTCCTGGTCTGTTTTCATAGCTGTTACCTAACAACTTTGATACTGATTGTTTACAAGGACACATCTATCTACAGCATTTCAAAGAAAGCAGCCTCTCTCAACTGCTTTCGTATCTTACTCAATTTTCATAAGAGGAAAATACACTTTTAACTGTTGACTTGGTTATGAAGTGCATCGTTGAAGTAATTATATCGATTCCATATTGAGATTGGTGTGACATTTCTTTCTTCTCTGCTCTTCTAACAGACTTTTTCTTTAGCTGTTTTGTGTATTTTCCCAGCTGGTTTTACCTTATACTGGCGTGTTTTCTTCAGTAAATGAAAGATAACCAAGTAAGTATTTTTAGAGAAAGCTGGAATTGTTGTGGAGTAACTGTAAGACCATGTTTTCTATGTGTAGTCATCCTTGTTTACCTCATGAATTCTTGATGTGCTTACTGGTCAGTTTGCTTTATTTCTGGAATGATCATGCTGCTGCCCCACAGAGTTCTCTGGTTACCTCAAATCAGCCCAGGCATAAGAAAGTCACTGGTACAAAAGCAAATCAAATATTTCTCAGTGTGCTGTGTGTTGAGATTAGCTGCAGGAGGTTTATCAAATGGTAAGTTTTCAATTGCTGCCATAAAAATATTAAACTACTGGCGTGGAGTACAGCAAGGATAACATGATGCTAAGTGTGGAGATAATAGACATTTTGACTGTGTTTTCTTTAATTCACAAAAATAACTTTGTTGGGTGAAAATAAACATGGAAACTGCACCCTACCCTGTAGTCTTCCATTTTGTAAATCTTGAAAGAGCAAGGTTTTCTTTGATGTTTTCCTTTGTTATCCTAGGTTAAATCTTGTTTCTTTTTATCAGCCACATATCTTAATACATCTACAATGAAGACACAGAATACATACTAACAGTTCTCTGGTCAAGATAAATTCTCTCCTTATTTCAAGCAGATACTCCTATACTTTGTTCTGTGGGATGCTGGGGAGATGTTTTCAGCCAAAACTTTGAAAGAACCACAGAAAAGTGTGTCCATGGGAAATGCCCTCAGATGGACCATTTTGTGGTTTTCTCCATCAACTCCAGTCCTGTATGTACAGGACACTGAAATAGTTAAGTTCCAAGTGTATGAAAATGATTTCATAACTGCAGAGCTCCCTAAAAAGCGGGAATGTGGGATTTCTCCATCTGCTAATGGGTTTTGTGGCTGTAATGCCATGGCAATTCACAAGGCTCTCGTTATATGGCAGCTACGTCTAAATAGCACAATCCTCCTGGTATTACTGAAATGTCTTCAAAAATTCCTAAAACTACTACAATATTTGGTTAGATTTCTAATCTGCATTTGAGTAAATCTATATTTCAAGTCTGAAAAGACAGCTAGTGCTTGACATTTGCCTTGCAATGACCTGGATGGTGTATTTATTGAATGACACCATTCCATCAGACCATAATCTTTGTTTTTATGTAGCACTTCCAGATTTTAAAAGGGATGGCTTCCTTTTCTGGCTCTCCCTCCCCCCCATACTATTTTTTTCCCTTTTCATTTTTCTATCTTCTTCATATCTGTAATACACTGAGAAAAGCCTGAAATTTGTTTTCTCTCAGCTTTTATTTGCATACTGTTACCACTTCTTTTTTTTTTTTTTTTTTTTTAAGAAACAGTAAATGATGTAAAATGTTTGTACTACATAGCAATGAAAGTGGGTGATATTTCAGTTACTGAGGACTTTAGGTCCTCTTAAAACTAACACCAGTTTCTGGTACATCAAGGAGATGGTACAGCTTTGGTGGTAGCACTGAGGCAGCTTTTGCTCAGAAAAAAATGGTGCTGCTTTGTATCAGAGCTCATTAAGAATGTATAGCTGCCTTGAAATTTCTTATCCAATTCTTTACTTATGAAGGGTTTTAAGCAGTTGAGAGATCATAGATATAAAATAATGAATAGCATGGATATCTTTACCTTTTCCCATTCAGGTTTTCCAACTAGGGATCTCTGTAGAGCAGTACATACTTTTTTGCACTTTGTTTATGCTGTGTTTTATTCTGCACTGGTGTCTGTGCTTTCTATATAATTATATGCAAGTTTTTCTGACATTAAAAATAAACATTATTAAATAATGTAAGATTGAAGTGTGATGTGATAGTCAACATTGAAGTGTGCAAGTTATCATGGTATTAATGTTACTTGGTTTTCCCTAGTGCTTTTCCTGCTTTTGTGAACATGATTGTCCTGTTTGGGTGGGCTCGATTTTAGAGAGCCTTTCCCCACATTCAGCACAAGGCTGAAGGGAATGCTTTCATTCACAGATGAAAAAGGTCTGTATGCTCTAATGAAAATATCAGGCTGAGGTAAAATATGGAGTGTTTAATGACAAGTGACAGGTTCAATAAAAGCTCCTTCCTTTAGAAGAGCCCTCTGCTTATAGGCTCTCTCTCTCAAGGACTGCAATATTTTGGTTTCCTGGAAGTAAAATTTACCCAGGACCACATTTCAGTTTGTTAGTTGTGGAGACCTGTCTTCTCTCTAGACTCTTAAAGGGCACTGCCTTGTAATCGATTAAAAAAAATTAAACCTGAGAGGACTGGAGATATTTAACTTTTTTTTTTTATGCAACCATTGTTGGCTTTGGGGTCAGGACACACAAGCACCAATTTAGATAATTTTGGTCTTGGTGGTTTTGGCTGGAATTAATAATAAGACATTATGAAATGCTTAAAAATACATGATCTGCATGCTCTTCGGTTGACCGTCTGCAATCCAGTCAAATAAACACGCTCCCAAGCACACAGTGCCCTCCTCTCCTCTCTGTCCCTAACAGCCCTGTGGTTTCTTTCTTCCTGAGTCCAGTAACAAAATGTTCGTTTATTCACAGAGCTCTGATGATGGAAATTTGGTATTTTGGGGAGTGGGGGAAGAATGAAAACCATAATGTCTCAATTCTAGTGAGATGGATAAATGGCTTTCCAAATTTGTCTTTTCCTCCTGGGTTCCCTTAAACCACAACTCTCCAGAGATCTGAGAGGTTGATGAGTGTCTGGTCTATAAGCAGGATAAGAAAACAAAAAAACCTGTTGCATTGGAGTAGAAATTTTTTGCTTGAAGTAACTAAAGCTTGGCTATCGTGAATAATAATTTATATGCTGTTTAGTCCTAGAAAGGTAACATTTAGGGAAATTTTATTATATTTGAATGGATACTTCAAACTGGCTTCTGAAAGCAAGTATGTGTATTTTCTTGTTCTATTACTCTAGCATCTTCTGGAGTTTTCCCAGAATTTTCAGAATATCTGTGCTGTGGGTTTGTGTACTAGTGAATCTGTGTTGCAGCAGGTATCCATCAGTCTCTCATTGCTGCTGACAAACTTTGTCCAGATGATGTGTAAAATGTGTTTGAGTGCTTTAATGAACAACTGTAGAAAGCAAGTTAGTAGTTCTTTTTTTCTTTTTCCACACCCAAATTTAGATAATTTAATGTATATTCCTAATCCATGAATTGTAGATGCAAGTATATGCTGTTTGTTTCTTGTGATAGTCTATTTCTTTTATCATATTGGAAGAACCTATCCTTCCAGTGGAAAAAGGTCTACATTAAATCTAAACACATATGCAGCTTTATGTTCAGTAATGTTTTTAGTGTGATCCAGGCAAAGCTCAGTGAAATTGATTGATAACTAAATAGCTTCTCATCAAATTACCCTCCTAAATTCATTAAATATCAGCCACAATGCCCCAAGGTTGCCAAGTGTTTTAGAGGCATTTGGGCAATGCCTTCAACAACATTCTTTAGCTTTTGCCAGCCCTGAGCTGGCCAGGAGGTTGGGCAGGGTGGTTGCTGGAGGTCCTTGCAGCTGAAGTAGTCTGTTGTGATTAACTGTTTGTTGTGAGGCACACAGCATGTGCACACAGCCAGTGCCAGCACTCAAAAATCTGAAAACCCAAGTGAAGCCTGGTAAGTCTGAGCTTAAAGTACTGAAGAATTTTTTCTTGATATGCCATGATTGGATCTTGAAGGTGGGGTGGATGAAGTTTTTTCATCTCATCTCTTGACAGTAATACTATGCTGTAATGAAAATTAGGTTGTGTTCTCTTTTGGCTATTAGTAAAGCAAGATTATGCTTTCCTAATTAATCTCTGAACTTTCTTTTGGACAGTGAGTACAAAATTTCTGAAGAAATGGTTTAAGTAAACCTTTCCAAGCTTAAGGTTCAAGATCTTCTCAAAAACTTCCTAGGCATCATCAGATTTGAAGCAAATTGGTTATGCTAGTTTAATATGTTCAGTGTTTTCCTGAGATAAGTGACTTTCAAGTGTGGAGTTCCTGGCTAATTTCCATATAGACCACTGCCATATCAAATTCCAGCCTTGCCTGCCAGACGAGTACAGTGTACAGCTCAACATGTTACAGCCCACAAAACAGCCTGGCAGAAATCTGTTCTTTAAAGCCATCTTGCATCTGCAGGGTTTGTTCCAGAGAACAGTCTGACATATCAAACATGGATCTGCTCACTGAGCTCAGAAGCACCTTCGGGAATTGCTCAGATCAAAATGTTCTTGTTCTCTCTCTTCCTCTCCCAGTCCTTTTTAGACATTAATTACATCATGGAGAGGCTGTGGCCTCCCTGTCTCTGGATAATTCCCTGTGCTGCCCAGCCTTGGAGGTGTTAGTATTCCTTGGGCCTGAGCGGGTGCCATCAGCACTTACACCAGTGGCTCTAATTTCACTTCAGGCTACATTCAGGTCTAGGTCATCCTCATCCTGTCCTCCAGGACAGAGCTCATGGCGTCAGTTGCTGAAAGAATACTTTCAATTCATTTTTCATTCACTTTGCAATTCATTTTTAAAGACATTTTTTAGTACTTTTTGAAAGGATGAATTTTTCTTGTCAGTTACTAAATAAGATGAAACTTAGTATTGTTACATGATTTCAATAATTTTGCTAAATGTGGTTCTGAGGTAATGTGAATCACTGTTTTACTGTCTGCTTCTCAGTGTTGTGTGGGACTTTTGTTAGTGAAAGTGCAGCAAGTGTGAACAAATACAGGCTGTAAAGGTCAGTTATACCTCGTAAAAATCTAACTGAAATAATTGTATGCAAATTTTTCCTCCTATTTTATTTGGGCAGTGGTAGCCAATAGTTAGTTTTGGAATCAACTTACCCTCCAGCTCTTTTTGTCAGAGATTCTGTGACAGCTGGCTTTTCATTACAAAACAGGATATACATGTGCAGTAGAGACATCAGTATGCATCATGATTCATTAGTGATGTAATATTCCAGTAGGAATTTTCATTTCCATCAGCTTTTACAATACGTTACAGAAAATACAGCATTCACAAACTTTTCATTCTCTGTGTATTTGGAGGGTTGTGATTTTCAGCACAGGGTGTTGCAGTTAGTGTAGATACAGGCACATATTTAACCCTGGCAGATGCTTTGAGAAAAGCTAGCTCTTGTTCTGGTCATGTCACAGCCCTCTGTCAAGAGAGCTTTTTCTTATCTTTCCTGGATGTCTGGGAGAAGTTCCAAAAATGATGACCTTTTAACTACACATTTCTTCACTTAGAGCAAGAGGAGTTTCCTTAAGGGGAGATGAGGAGGAATTAATTTGAATTGTAGCCCCTTTTTGGGAATTAAAAATCATAATTAAGCACTCCTGGATACATCTACTTTCACAGCATGGGTAATGCATGAATGATGAATAGACAGCCTCACTTCATTATATACATGTGAAATAATACAGTAATTATAGACAAGACTCAGTTTTTCTTCATTTTTAATGAAGCTCTCAAGCTGAAGAAAGGCTTAGATATTTTCACAGAGTCAGTGCCTTAGTAATTTTTATCATTCAGCAACACAGAAACAGGACTGAAAAGTTCATTGGACAGTGGAGGAATACTGCACAGTGCTAGAAATCAGTGCATAATATAAAATAGCACTATTGTGACATTATATTTTCATGCAGAAGTTGCACTGTTGGGTTTCCATCCCAGCAAGACAGTAGTGCACATACAAATGAGCTTCTGTGTTACAAAAAAGGTTTCTCCTCTTTTCTCTATTGAAATGATAAAGGACAATGTGGATTTCAAGGAAGGGCATGGAGATTTGCTAACAGACTGACAGAAAGGAAATTCAACAAGGTAAGAAAAGCATCTTGGCAAACAAGAAGCCCCACAGCATCTGCTTAGATGAGGTCCTGTTCCTAGAGAGATCAGTCCATTTTACCTCTTATGCTTTCCCATGTGAGCCTGGTGGACCTGGCAGGGCAGTAATTCTCCATTTACTTCAAGGGAGCTCATCAACACAAGCTTTGATACACATTAAAACGTAGGAGTATTTACCTGGGTCTGTTTCTAATACCAGTTTTCAACTTCTCCTTATAGAAGTCAGATACCTATTTCTCCAAAGAACTGCATACAAACTTTATGGTAGTAGAGGTGACTATTAAAAAAGTTCATATTTACCTCTCTCTTTTCCTAGTTTTGTTGGATTTGTCAGGCTTTGGTGCATTAATGTTCTTACCATGAGCTGTGATCCACAAGCAAACTGTGGGGACAGTCGTGTCTCCAGTTTTATTAAAGCCATTTTTCTGGTGAATATTTGCAAGGTCTAACTAACTTGATTTTTGCTCCTAACTAACTTGATTTTTGCTCATGCATGAAATATTGCATGCTGGACCACCAACAAAAAATATATGCTTTTGAACATGGAGAACCATTTGTCTCAGGAATGAATTGTAGAAAGAAGGTGCAGCTTTTTTCTCTGTCTAAAATAGAATATCAGAATAAATACATGACCTTGTTCTTAATTTGATATGGCAGTTCTTACAGAGACAGGGTCTGTCATTCTGCATGATCAATGTTTATGACATTAAATCCGTTGTTAAGGAATTACCTTCTCTTGTGTCTGACCAGGAGAGAGTGCTCCATTCACAATACTTGTTACCATGACATTTACAGAAAGGAAGCTTGGAGGGCCCTGGCAGTTGAAATGGAGAAGCATTTCCCTGGATAGACAGCCATCTGCTCTATCAGTTTTCACTTCATGGTTTGGTTCAGTTTACCATGCTTTTATTATGTTCAGGTTAGATTAATTCATTGCTTTCACATGTTAAAAAAAGATGAACCATTTGACTTTGTCTTCTTATGTAAAGTAAAAATGCTTTACAGTTTTGAACAGACAGATGGAAAAATCTCATGGAAGTCAGTATTTACAACTAGCATTAGGCAGTCTCCCAATTATCCCAGTATTTCCCTTTACTGCAAATTGAGATTTGTAGTGACAGAAAGCCACTATATGGCCTGAGAGTTTTTAATAGAGGAAAGAAGACTCCCTGCATCCTAACATTTTTCTGTGATCCATCAGGAATATTATTCCCCAGACACACTTTCACCCAGTCTTTTCTGCAGAAACATGATGTGTCAGTGGAAGATGAAACCTGCTATTTGTGCTCTTGCCTGGCTAAGGGAAGGGTTGGTGCCCTTCATGATATGCCAGAAACTGAATACAGTGAGGACTGCACAGCTGAATGTGTGCCAACAGCCTTAACCACTGGATGTTTTTTGCATAGGCTTTTTTCCCAAGATTAGTATCTGAGTTCAAACTGCTTTCCTAAAAGCTGTCAGAGAGATTAATGTATCTGTTGACAACATGGTGTGGTTCCTGTGAGGAGGTCTCTCCTGAGAGTAGAAAACATTGAGGGCCAGATTTAAGCAAAACAATAGGAGCACATTGAAGGGGAAGAACAGCTCTCTTTTCATTTTGGTGTCTTATTTCATGAGCCTGAGAAATGGTAATAAATTTGCATTTTTCCTTCTTCTTGATTTTTTTTTCTGTCTCTCTCATAAGGTTTTTTTTTTTTTACTTGTTGTATGGAAAGTGTTTCTAACTCATCTCTCCCCAAGAATAAAAATGCCCAATTGCCGTGGCTTATTTCATAGTCTCATTGTTTAATAAAATTGCTGTTCTGTTTTATTCTTCTTTTGCACAGTATAAAAAGAAAGGGAAATGCAGTGATGATGGGGACCTCAGACAGAATTCAGAACTTATTTTTAAAAAATAAAATGTGGAATTTTTTTTTTAGTTCTATACTGTGGGAACAAATACTCAAGCATTTCCTTAAAAGTATTTCTTTTAATTCATTTCAAATAGTACTAAACCTAATTAACTTCATTCTAAATCATTAATATTCTCTAATCTTGCTCACTAAACTGTCCAAATTAGTATCACCCTTGAACTATTTTTCTATATAGAAATCAGACTATTCTGTCTTTAATTAGTAGTTTTCCTATTAAATTTTTCTCTTTGTCTAAAATTCACACTTCATTAGGAGGTATCAAAACAACTACTTACTGTGATGTACAAATATTAACTGGAATTGAGACTTAGGCTGCAAACTGTGTTCAGAACTGACAGAAGGTTATAACACACTGAAAGTCAGCACCAGTGCTTTAATCTCCTTAATTTGGTTTGATGTGCACTCAGATCTCAGTGCAGGAATGGGAAAAACTAAACTGTATTGGTATCACTGACTCTGTTACTGAGGATTAAAGGAGGATGATATTAACATTCTAGAAGATGTCTCTAGTCAGCTAAAAAATTCCTTTTAGAAAATTGCGTTGGTTTTGTTGCTTGCATTTGAATTCTTCCTAAATTTTGATAATCAGTGCAGTCAGATAATTTTCCAAAGCAGGGTATGAAAAGCAAGGAAATAAAAGCTGAAGGAACACGGTGTCCCAACAACAGGTATCCAAGTCCTTCTAGAGCACAGCCAAAAAAAGGCAGATGTACTATTTTCTGTAAATGAGACTAAATTTTCATGCAATTCCAAATTATATTTACTGATTTATTCTGTATATTTAAGGGAAAAATAGCTTATATAGCACTACAAGTATCTCATAACTGGAACCCATGAATAAAAGAGCAGGTGAAATTCAGCATAAGTATATATTTATTTATATATGGCAGGAGAAACAATCTTAAATATATGTGCACAATGATGGGTTCTGATAAGCTCTAGTACCATAGGAGAGCAATCTCAGAATTAGAATAAATAGTTTCATGGCAATGTGATTGGTTAGGAGGAGTATTAAAAGGCCATTTGAGAAATACCAAAGAGCAAAGCAGAGAATGCTGCTGTGCCAGTGTGTGCATGGGCAGTGCATTCCCCCTGTGAACAACGTGCAGTGATGCCAACCATAAACCACAGAAAAGGATGTGGAAACACGGGAGAGGTAAAGGCAAGGGAGAAAAGAGTAAACACAGGGACAGGCTTCGTTTCAGACAGATATTAAACAAAAATTAAATACTTGAACATGGAAAAGACAAGAGCCAGGGAGTATTTTTTCCTGCTTTGCAGACTGAGAATAAAAGAGGATCTTTTTGGGATATTTGGAGCTAAAAGGAAACAATAACTGTTTTTCCCATTCCTCTGAACTAGCTCAGGCTTCTATGGAAACAATTGGAATTTTCATTCAAAGGAGTGAGAATTTCAGAATGTGAAGTGTTTCGATTTTCTCATTCTTTTGGGTTTTAAGCCAGTTAATTTTAATGGTGATTTTTATTAATGTTATACACTTAAGTTGCCTGTTTAAAGCTATTGTCAGTGTAACACTGCAAATAAACAAATGAGAAGCTTTTATTTTCAAATACATTGTTTTGGTATTTTTAAGTCCACTGTTTTCTGATTATGTTACTATTTAATTGTAAAATTTTTACATTTTCTGTACCATATTCTGTTCCCATTGTCTTCAAATGTATCCTTATTCTCTGGGTACAGTGGAACAGCAGATTGGGCATTTACTAGTAAAGATATTGAGAACAGCTTTTGGTATTTTAAGTCAAGCATTTCCCTAAATTAATATTTCTCTTTCTGGTTTGTAGCTGAATCCGTGTTGTACCAAGGCATATCTTCTCCCTGAAATTACCTTCACTTGATGCATCTGGCTTTCAGGAGGATTGTGGGTGCATTGGGATGTTCCTGGATGGTGTGAAAAAAACAGTGATAATTTATTTCTGATGGGAAATTGTTTTACTGATCTCTAGTTTGAAGATGGGGAGAAGGGAGAGTGTCTTAATGGAGTGAAATTAAGAAAGGGATTTTTTTAGCCTAAAATGTTTGGTGGTTAGCAATAGGATCTTGATAGATGGCTGCATTAAGGGAAGCAGTTCATAGCACAAATACAAAAGCTGCTCTACTGTGATGCACATCAAGAAAGAGGCATCAGAGGCTAAAATAAAAAAAACCAGAGATGATTGCAGGAATTCCCTTTAAAATTGAGGGAGTAGAAGAGATTCAATGGGATCACCTGCTCAGTAAGCATTTTGTCAGTGGTGTTTTTATCAGGAGCAATTTTTGTCATATATTCATCTGTGAAAAAAAGAGAAAACAAGAGAAGTGTTCTCTTATAGCTGTCCATGCTGGTGCTCTGATGGTCTTGTCTGCTGAAGGATTAAAAATGAGCAGAGAAAGGTAGGTCTTGTGAGTTGTGATATATTAGTACAATGATGATGACAGGACTGACATTTACAAAGAGAGTTCAGGCAAATAAGGCTCTGTCAAGGGACTAACATATGGATTTGAGCCTCGTGTTAATAGTGCAGTTAGTTAGAACTGCTGCTGGTTTTTTCTGTAACCCCATATCAATTTAGGAGCCTTGAGTCATTGTATTGATTTGTGAGAGAAGAACAAATCTTGTTACAGTAGCATTTCTCCAATTAGCCTCTCCAAAAAACACCACACATCCCCCCAAAAAAGAAAGACAAACGAAATAAACAAAAAACCCACAAAGCCCCATAACAATTAGAGATATCTATTGCTTTTGCTCACTTCAGATCATTTTCACAGCTGTACTGTCAGCTTTGGGTCCCATTTCAATAGTCCGTGCAGTGACCTGCTGGGGTTTGATAGAAACGTTGTCCCTCTAGGTTTTAAAAACTACAAATGTGGTAATTTGCAACAGCCTGAGCAAAATGTTAAAACTGCTGGCACCCCGTGCAGCTGCTAAATGGTGAACCTGGTTGTTAGTGTTGGCAAGGTGCTTGGGTCTGTCTGGGCTGTTGCTAATGAAAAGTGCCTGTACAAGCCCCAGATTCATAACTGATTGCTGTGCTGGGAGCACCAAGCTTCCAGCAACAGGAAAGAAGTGCCAAAGAGATGGCAGCTATCAGGAAAGGACATTGCCAGTTTCCCACAGGGATAACCACTGCTGCCTTCCCTTTCTGGGCCTATGGAATTGTGTCTAGGACTGTCCTTTTTCTTCTTTCTGTCCTCCTTCAGCTAGCATTGATTAGGATCCTTTCTTACAGGCTCTGTATTTCACTTTGCTCCTGATGTTGAACAAAAGTGTTGCCTGTTCTGGAAATGCTTTTTGAAAGTAACACACCTGGGTGGTAAGATGTAAAACATTTGGAAGGAAAAAGTCTGAATGGCTGGAGCTTTTCACACATTTTTGTGTACAATTTAGCAATCGTCAGGCAATAAGGGCAATATGCATGAGTTTTATTAAGGCTTTTAGGTGTATCTAAGGAAAAGACAATGTGAAAGATTAAGCCTTTCTTTTCATTAAGTTTTCACTAGGATTTTTTTTCCCCTCCCATTTCATTTCCCTTTAAGTTAGATCCATTGGTAGTAATTTGTATTTATCTGGTTATTGTCTATTGCACTCTGTCACTAGAGTTGATACAGTTCTTTTCCAGCTTTCATGGCTTTGGGTGGGTTTCTTCCCGCGTAAATACATTTTCATGTGCATCCTTCCCACGTACAAAAGAGCACATATTTTTCTTGTCAGTATCATTCATAGTCTTGCATCACTCCTGAGTATTTTCAAAGGACAGTATAGTTGAAACTGTACTCCAGGGACAGTGCAGTTGAAACATTACTCAATTTTCTACCTTTCTGTTGTAAAAGAAAATTTCACTGGCCATTTCTCATAAAGTGTTGGCTTCTGTGCAGTTTTTTTCACAATGCTAATTTTAATGGGCTGGTTATATTAAACCTATCATGTCTATAAATAATATTTATCCATTTTTTATTTTCACTGTAAATATATTTTTGTTCTTTCTGCAACTGATGATCCACAAGTGCACACAAACTCTGGATGTACACACATTCTCTTTTTCCACTGTGGTATTCTCAGAAAAATGTACTCATCACCTTCTGCCATTCCTCATATTTTCAATACAGCATATGCAGTGCTGTGGCCAGCTTTGATTGCACTTCCCTCTCAACTCCTACTGGAGTGAAATTCTTCTACTGCAGTCTTTCTCCTTTTGTCTCCTGTAGTTATTCTGTTTTTCTGTATTTATGTAACTTGTCAGGCTTGAATTCCAATCCATGTGTCTTATTTGGCAGAGACAACCCTCCAGATGCTGACATATGTTGTTCTAATGACATAATCATCATGTATCTCAGGTCTGATCTCCAAGGATGGGGAAATGTTGATCAAGGAGCTCCTGCTTGGCAGTTTTTTGCCTTGTAGCTCTCAGACTGCTCCTTTCATTCAGCAACTCCTGATAATTACATCTGCTGTTGCTGTGCTTACAAAAAACCCTCTTCATCTTGCTTTGTGAGAAACAGGGACTTTATATAAATCTAATACTTGGATGTGCTCGGCTTCTGCCTAACAGCCAGAGATTTCCCCCTCACAGATAACCCCCAATACATTGGTTTTTAAATTTTCTCCCATGAGAGCACCAAGACAGTTGTATGCAGCCAGCGTTAACATCCGTGGCTATTGTAATTGTTTGTGCCCAGCAATATTTATAGTAGCAGTTTTACATGGCAGTTTGCCTCTCTGTTACTTTCTTTTCAGAGGCTTTAGTGTTGGATCTGTGTTTATTTGGGCTTTATGCTACATCTTGGTCCCAAGCTATGCAGTACCCTAAAGGTATTTCCTTCTTCAGGAATTTATAAACTCTTCTTTCATTCCAGTTTTCAAGCAAATACATTTTTGGAGGTTTGGAGGTTTTTTTGTATTGCCAGTTTCTTCAGGAAATGGTAATGAATTAAATTATTTTTTGTGGACATCTGTTGCTTTGGATGAGTTGCAGAAGGACCCCAAACATTTCTTTTGGCCTAGACTGTGTCATAACTACCATTTGGGTTTTGTACCATGGGGTTCAGGCCTTCAGCATCTACCTGATGTATATTCTTGAAAACCCCAAAAGTCAAAGTATTGTCTCATCAGTGTAAGAGGTATTTCCCCATTTGTGAGTGACAATTTTGTGTGCTTTTCTTGTTTGGAGACTTGAAGTAGTTGATCAGCACGTGGAACTGAATGAGGGAGATCCAGCATTCTCACCTGAGCTTGAAGACTCTCTGATTGTTTGCTCCTGAAATCAAATAAAACTGTAATATCTCCTGTTAATAGCACCACATGAGAACCTTCTGAGGAAAACATGCAGGTTTTTACAGATATTTTTCAGAGAAAAGCAAACATTATTTAACTAACTGATTTATTTTCACCAGTTGTCCTCTTCTGAAGAGTAGGGATTTGGCATAGCATCTTTCCTTCTGGGTTCAGTAGTTCAACCAGCACTGCAGAAACCCACCCTCAATAATTGTGTGAATCTTTTGGCATCTTTTGGTAGATTCCTGAGATTGCAAACCAGCAGTCCTCAGTAATGGGCTGACGATAAGCAGAACCAATTTTTCTTCTTCATATTTGATTCTGGTTATGGCCAAAAAGAGAAAGCAAGGGAACTTTATGGAAGATTTTGGAAAGTCTTTGAGGAAGATTTCAATTTTTCATAATAATTAACCAGTCTGCACTTTAGAGTTACTGTTAATCAGGCCCTCATATTTTTAACTGGGAAAAAAATCTTAACATTTGTGGATGGACGTGGATTCCAGATGTTGTTGAAGAATTTGTTGGCTCAAGAACTAAAAGATTGTATCCATGAGGAAGCTCTAAGTAGTACTTGAAGCAGCTGATAGTCCTGAGTTCCCAGGTTCCACTTACCCAGTAGAAGGTCGGTTCACAAAGGAGGAGTTTTCTTTCTAGGGAGAGTTTTATTCCATCTGGAATAGACTGAGGTCATTAAGTTCTTTATCCAGGTCATGGCTTCTTGAGGAAATACGTGATAAGCAAAAGCAATAGTTCGCAGGAATAAGGGCTTGTAATGATGTGATAATTTCACTGTTTAAGAAGTAATTTATTCCTAGTGCAAAACACTTCCAGAATTGCGTTCTTCCCACTTGATCTATGAAAGTAAATGAAGGTAAAATGTGCCATTGCATTATTTACAGGGTCATATGATAAAATTCTTTCCCTACCTAGGTGATTCTGTAGTCCTAGACATACTTTCAGCAGTTAAAAGAATAATTTCATTGCCTTCTCAAACTGTTAACTAATCTTTCCCAGGAGCTGACTAGAGAAATCCACCTTAATTCCAAAAGTGAAATTAGGCCATAAAGATCTTTACGAGTGTAGTTCAAGACAACGGGTATGAAGTTTGCCAGGATAGCTCAGATTTAATTTAACCTAATGCCTTGGTGAAAGCATGTATCCCTTTTCATGCACTTGCATAAAACTTCATGGCAGATTACACATCACATGAATGCAGGGTAGATTAAATTGATACATCATTTTAACATGCATCACTTGGCCATCCCACCACTTCCTTCCTGAAGTGAAAGGAAAAGCCCAGAAAAGTGCATCAGTCACACCTCCTTTTCCTTTCAGGCTTTCAGTCAGGCATGTGTGGAATTAGTTTTGCATGCGAATCAGCAACTGGATCACAGCATAGGTAGCAAAAATTTTTATTGTGCCTGAACTCTTGGCCCTCCCACAGTGTCGAATGGGTTTTTCATTTTCTGTGTGCTGCCACCAGTGAGCAGAAAGGCAGAGCTGTTTCCATCCCAGTCTAATTCCATCTCTGCTGTGCAATCTCATGCACATGGGATGCAGGAGGGTGAGGGAAGGAGGGCCACGGAGGTATTTGGGTAGGTAATAGACATTGAAAAATGAAGTTACTGTACAGGTAAGTAATGATTTTTTCTTTCTAAGTAGTCATCTGTGTAAGATTTCAGAGAATAGGCTGTCACTGTTTATCATTCTGATGTTTTATCAAAATACAGGAAGATTTACCATTGGTGTGATGCTCAAAGGTATGATTGCTTCAGAGGAACAATCACTGCAGGACAAATGTTAAAACTGAAGTTAAAACTGATAGATTTTTTTTCCAGAGTTTAATTCTTATCACAATAAAGGTAGAATACTTCATGTAATTAAATGGAGGAAAGCAGCAGCAGCTCAGGTCAGCATGAGCCTGTCATGTTTTAGAGTTCAGAGCCAAACATTTGGAAAAACATCCTGGTGTGTCAAAAGGTTCACTTCAATTTCATCTACTAATATGAGACAGCAGCTTGTATTTTTTTAAAAAATCATTCAAATACTGATCAGTTTGTCACAAATCAATGAGCTAGAAACAAAATAATTCTCTAAGAGTGTTTTGAGACCATGCAGCACTAATGGAGGTGCTACCTGATCAACCAACAACCTGCTGCTCCTGCCAGGCATTTGTGTGGTTTTTTCAAATGGTTACACACATCATGACACCATTAGAAGAGTAAAACTGCACATCTTTTAACTAAGTTTGACTGAGACAGAAAGGAAAAACTTCAACTCAGTTTTTCCTTACTGGGTGGGTTATTTGTATTAAAGTTCACTATTTCTAGGCAATTCATTCAAAGTCAGTCTGGANAGAGTAAAATTGCACATCTTTTAACTAAGTTTGACTGAGACAGAAAGGGAAAACTTCTACTCAGTTTTTAACTTGTAACCCTCTATCATATATGTAAAAGTTTAGGTATTATTTTAGGAAAAGTGATTATATATGAATATAGATTTTTCAAATGCAGGTAATGTGGCACAGTATTTTTGGTATGACCAGTTTTTCTTCCTCCTTTCCCTCAAGAGTTCACCTGTCTGAATGGAGCACTATATAGTGTCATTTTAATACAGTGTTGAATTCACCTCTGAAATGTTTGCCTGGAATGAAGAGTGGATATACCTATGTGTTAGAATGTTTTTTTCTGCATTCTTATTTTAAAGAAATTTCCATTTTAAATGCTGTTGTTCAAATGTACAATTCTTACTTCTGTTAATCGACATAGAGAACTACACATTCACTTGTCTGTCCATGAATGATATATCAAGGAGTAAAGTTCATAATTACTCTGTAATGCAGATAGGCAAGTAAATATTTCCTGTGTCTGAAATGGTCAGTATTCCTTGCAGAGCTTTTTGTAACTTTGCTATTCATCTTTTGATGAGACTTCATTTACGCTTATCATAACCATAAAGTCGTTTTGGAAGAGGTTATCAGTGTTCCTAAAAGATTCTGAAAATATCAAAACATGTTAAGCAACTCCTCTTTTTGAAATGTAGATCTCTCCATTGGTTTCTTTAGAAAACAGCAATTACTTGTCCTGTGAATCCACCTTGGAATGTAACCATCAGCAGAAAGCTGCTCTGCTTGCAAAGCCTAACAATTCCTGCTGCCTGTGCTGGTGGCTGAACACCAGCCTCACTCCTTGCTGGGGTGTGGTGCCAGATGTCCTGCACTGGTCTGATACAAAGCTTTGCATTTCTGCTTTCACACTCTCATTGAAAGGGGCAGGTTTGAGACATTTTTGTCAGAAATGTCATACAACTGTCTCTGGGGATATGGTCCTAGAAAGCAGGAATCAAGGAATAAGTCAGATTCATTTGTTAAACTCCAATGACTAATTTCTTCATTATGAAGGTTGCAAGGACAATTTTTTTCCAAGTCAGTCTTCTTTTTCCTTATTCTTTATATGGTACAAAACTTTCGGTGTAAGTGGAAAATTACAATCCTGAATAAAGGACAGAAGCCAAAGGGGTACATCTGACAAATAGCAAAATGCCAACAAATAAAAGCATTTTTGATTCTTCCACTTCTACTGAGATGGCTAAAAAGCCATGTATTAACTTCAATATGCATTAATATCACATTGGAACTCTATGATCTTAACCAATCTGCAAGACAAATGCAGAAATCTTCCATCAAACTGCTCCCTTGTGTTGGATTTGTTAAGCAGCCATAGTCCAGGGCATTCATGTATGCACAGCCTGCTTTGCAGCCTTCTGTGAAGCTGCTCCTGCAGAAGGAGGAGAGACACATTTATTTTCCTTGCAAGACTAAAATTAGGAGAGTCTCCTTTACAAATAACAATATCATTATTTTGTTGGGGTTTTT
The DNA here is from genome assembly GCA_013397295.1 of Polioptila caerulea. NCBI lineage: Eukaryota > Metazoa > Chordata > Aves > Passeriformes > Certhiidae > Polioptila > Polioptila caerulea. Next base: position 165,141 of record VYXF01004881.1, on the reverse strand, counting down.
TTAAGTTATACTGCTTGTAGAAACCAATAAAACATATTTTCTGAGGAGCAGTAAGTTATCTTTAGTGGTCTGAACATACAAGGCACATCTGAACTCACAGCTGTGAAGATGGTCTTAATCAAAGAGTAAGTTTTTAGGGAGTCTTAATACTTGAAGGTCTGAGATACAGACATCCCAGATGAATCCTCATACTTCCTGGAGAGCCTTGGGTGTAAAACTTCCTTTAAGACTTAATCTGAACAGTGGACAACTCTGTCGGGTCAATGTTTGCTTTTCTTCCTCTTAACCTGAAAATGGTGAATTCCGAAGTGCAGTGCTGTTTCCCTTCTCACCATACCTGCTGCTGAGTGTGTGAGCAAATGGGCAATTCTGGATGCCTGCTACCTTCCTGCCACTTCTGGCTTCTCTGCTTCTTCAGAACTGCTTACTAATCCTTATTTTCCAACAATCCTTGCTTCTCTGTGCTGTATAATCTGACAGGACTGTGGTGTATCCACACCAGCACTTTTGCTTTGTGGTCCTGCTTTGCTGGCTTTCTCCTTCTCTTTACTGTGATCTTCCTCTTACTCTTGCATCCCTTCATCATTCTTTCCTTTGGGTGAAGACTTTTTGCCTGCAATTGCACCTTGGGAGGGAGAAACACATTTTGGTTGGCTTAAAACTTGGTTGGTTAAAATAAGTCATCTTCACCTAGTCTCCCGTCATTTTCCAGGACAATCTGCGTAAAAAGGATGATCGGATTGAAGAATTGGAAGAGGCACTCAGAGAAAGTGTTCAGATAACTGCAGAGCGGGAAATGGTGCTAGCACAAGAGGAGTCAGCCAGGATCAATGCTGAGAAACAGGTCTGCAATCTTGTAAAGTCACTGGTAGCCCTGCTAGGAAAGTAACCAGACAGTAAAGTACTAATTTCCCCGCTTCCCTGCGTGAAACACAGCTGGCTTTCTTTGACAATCCTGTTATCTGTTCTGCTGTTAGGTGACAGAGCTCATAAAATCTGCAAAGCCTTCATAGTATGTTGTATTTCATAGGTAAGATTTTCTTGAAATTCAAATCAAAATATAAGGTATCCTGAGCTTTTGAAATATTGGTTTAAGTAGTAGCTCTTCTGATCTGTCTTGCCTGTCAAAGCTGCCTTCCTGTGTGTAAGGTATACCCAGATTTACTGTCTTGTTCATTGAGTGGTTTTTATTAGCCTGGTTGTGTTTATGGACCACAATCTCCTTGCACTTGCAAAACAACTGGTTAAAAAGACAACTCCCTTGGCTTGATCCAGGCATGCAAACAGAAAATCCCACTTGTGTACTGAAGCACAAGTAGAAACTTTTATGCATTAATTGATTTTGTGCCACTGATAACTTTGAAGAATCATGGATATGCCTGGTTTTAGCTCAGGTAAGTAATCATGAAGAAAGCATACCCTGAGTTATGAATAAATCCATGAGATTTTGATAAAGCTTGTGAAGCAGTAGCTGAAACTGGCACTCTTATTTTTGTGAGCCTCTTCAGTGTTTTTCACTGTTCTTAGGACAGTAATTTGCAAACAGGAGAATTTGATTAGTTGCATTTCAATGGAGGAATCTCCTTGTCTTTTTTACTTACCAACACTTCTGACCAAGTGCGCTTTCAAACATTTTAAGCATTTCTTATAATGAAAAAGAAGTAAAAATCCAAGTTTTCCTGGAGAGAGCAATTGTTTCTCTATGACCTAGAGTCAAGCTCAGCTGTTTGCTGACAGATGTATTGAGGATAATTCTGGTTGCTGTATTTTAGGATTGTAGACAGTGTGATGGAACTCACTTTCAAGAATGCCTTCTTTCCAAACTTCTTGTAGCCTTTAAAAAAATTGCATGAAATAAAAATGTTAACTGGGTAGTGAATGCTACTTTGAAGATTAGATCTCCTTGAAAGGAAGACATATCTGACAAAGCATTGGGTTCTATGATGAGGCACAAAAATGATCAAACTGGTATGTTATTTGATGCCTAGGGTGTTATAATGTTTTAATTAATTACAAGACAAAGTGACTATTTTTATATTCTTTGAGCATCTAGAAGCTGGTGCTCTAAGAATATTTTTAAAATGTAATTGTAAAAATATATTGTATATATAAATATAAAAAATGGATTGTTGGAATTGGGTGTAACATCTTAAAAATGAGACAAGGCAGGGAAATGCACAGCCAGAAGATCCATAAACCATCAGGGACAAGAGAGAGATTGAGAAGAGAGGAAGAGAGCCAGGATGAGTAAGATTTGTGGGTAAAGATTGGTGGAATATGGTAGGTAACAGCATAAAAAAGAAATTAATTTGGATGTAGCACACAGAAGTGAGGAAGGGAAAGGAGGATGGAATAAGAGCAGCAGTATTGGAAGAGAAAAAAGTTGACATCTCTGACAGCAGTGGCTTATTGCAACAGAACTAAACTGCCACATCAGATCAGTTATGGATTTTAAAATACGAGCAACAAATCAGCACAATGGAAAAGGATCCTGAGGCTTGTTCTAGTCAGCACTGGGAGACCTGCTGTGCCTCACTTTGTCCAGCAGGATTTTGTTCTGCATCAGGTAAATACAGTCAGGTGTGTTTAGGGTGGTGGCAAGTAGCTGTTTTTCCAAGGTGCAGAGGAGACTTCTCTTCAAATGTTTTCCAGTGCATATTCCTTCAACTACTTTTAAAGAGTGCCCTCTTTGTTTTGTTATGTCCTGTGGAAGTTCTTTGTCGAATTTTGAAAGACAAAATTTAAAGCTTTAAATGCAAGACTCCATGTTCCATATACCATCAATGGCAAGTCCATTGACTTTCACAGACCATGTAATAGGCTATGGATATTCTTAGACCAAGTGTGAGTGATATGTGTGACTTTTAAAATGTTGATGTTTTTCAAACTGATTGTTATTTGCTTTTAATTGCATGCTTTTTCTTTCCTCTCTTGTTTATCTTGTTTTCTACCATTCTGCCACTTCACTGCCTGTCTGAAGCTTTTTAATGAATCAGTGCATGAGGTCAACCATTTTGGCTTTAGGTGGTTCAAGGTATGGGGACATCTCATTTTTGTGTGCCTCTTTCCCAGTATTTAGTGTTGTTACTGTAGCCTTGTGTTATGTAATCCTGCCCTCTATCATCTCATGATGTGTGGTGTTGTGCTGTTTTATGGGCTTCACATTTGAATTGCAGTGTCCATAAAGCCACCCTGGATTTCATGGTTCTCATATATCATTATAGATTAAAATTTTGCTCTCTTTAATCCAGTGCTTGAAAATATCCTGTCAGTGTGTATGAACTGTGACAGTGAGTTAACTGTGTTAATACACAATCTGTGTGTGCAAGATGTCTCCTGCTGACTGAAGCTTTCTGTTTATTTCAGGGTTTTAGACCTGTTCTTTCTTTCATCTTTCCCAAAAATAAAATCAGGCATTCCCTGCTGGGAGCAGTGCTCTCATTGAATTGGGCATAGTTTTATGTAGGAGTTCTACTACTCCTACATGACTGTCCCCTGATAGGGGAGGCTTGTCCTTCAAGTCCTTGTTAAGTAAAAAATGAACTGGACTCATGGTTGTTCTCGTTCTCCAGGTTGTTTATTCTTTCCTTATCAGCAATTTCTGCACACCAGCCTAGCGTGAAGGAGAAAGGACACCAAAGAGCTTCTAACACACAGAATCAAGGTTCTCTCAAANTCCTTGTTAAGTAAAAAATGAACCAGACTTGTGGTTGTTCTTGTTCTCCAGGTTGTTTATTCTTTCCTTATCAGCAATTTCTGCACACCAGCCTAGCGTGAAGGAGAAAGGACACCAAAGAGCTTCTAACACACAGAATCAAGGTTCTCTCAAAGACAATTCACCCAATCACCACCAAAAACATACATAATTTCTACTTTTCTACCAATTACTAACTAAACTTGTGTTCATGTAATACTGCACTAATTCTGCCCAATCGTCCTGTGTCCCCCACACTGCAGATTATGGAGAAGATGAAGAAGGAGAAAGAAGCCTGAAAACGACAAGGATCCTCCATCTTGTCTTCGTCTACCTACCATTCTAACAAACCCAAAAATCTACATTTCTCACCCTGTGACAAACCACCTACCATGCCACCATCTAACGCACATTCCCGAAAAATTCTTTCTCATCCCAAAACCTGGGAAGCCCTTTCCATGGACAAAGGTTAAAAGCAGTATTTGTCAGAGGGTTTGGATCCTTTAAAACATGCAGAGAAATATTCTCTGCATTCTGGATTCCAACAGTTTTATTATCCCTACTTGTCTGTGTTAGCAGAAGCCCTGCCATACAGAAAGCAGATGAGGCAGTCTTGCATAGATGGGAAGGCTTGAAAGTTCTTCAAGCCTTTCTTTCTAATAATAGTCACCTGGATTTGATGGTGCACCTGCTGAATCCTGTGTGTAAATACCATTGTGAATTCCTCACAGCTGTGGGGTTATGCCCACTAGTTCAGCCCTCTGTGTGGAAGGTCAGAGGGTGTATGTGGACTTCTTTGTAAGTGCTCCCATAAGGCTGAAGGTAGGATTTCTCAGATAAACACTTCTATCATAAAGGTTTTTTTGTTAGAGATGGTAAATGTAGTTTCAGGCACTACTTCTGCATTAACCAAATCTGAGTTTATTTTAGAAAAGCTATCATTATGTTCTTTGGGGGGAAAAAAAGAAGTACACAGAAGTTTTTTCCTGCTCAGAAATACAGCAGTAGTTTTTGCTTCCTAAGAAAAACTGTTGGAGGTTTCCTTTGACAAGAGGCCCTGTCTTGTTCACAAACCCTTTCCTTGTCCTGGTGCATCTTACCATCCCTTCTCCTGCAGCAGGAGGTTATCCTTCATATGAATTGAGTCCTAAGCAGCAGCATTCCCAGGACAATGCTGTAAATGTGCCTTGAGCTTCATGAAAGAGTGGGACCCTTTTTGTGAAATAAAATGAAACAGAGGTTCAAGTTCTGTGGCTCAGCATTGGTCAATAATTAGCAACATGTTCTTGTCTCAAGGAGCACAGTATGGGGATTACTGGCATTTTTAGCCTTCCTTATTGGAGGGCACAGTTGACAAATGTTCTCAGACCTAAGATACTCCTGCTCTCCTTTTCCTTGCTCACTTTCATCCCCATACTTGAGTGCACATCCCTGCTGTTTGCCCAGCTGGGGTTGTTCTGGGGCTCTGTTGTGAAATGGAGCAGTGACCTAATTCATATTAACAACTGTCTTATTTTTTGAAGGGATTTTTTTCATGTGAAGCACTTCACTGTCCTGCTTCATAAATCCCCATGCAGAACTTGAGGACATCTGACCTGTTGGGGCAGGACTGAGAAGTGAAGGCAGGACTTGCTTAGTATTATTACTAAAAATATTTTTACCAGAAACTTATTGCAGCCTGTACAGTGGGCTCCTCTTTCTTTGAGTGAGATGGTGCATTACCTGACCACAACATACGTTTCTCTAGCTTGTTTTATTTCCTTCAAATCTGAAAAGCAGAAGATTTTAGAAATTTAAATAACCTTCCTGCTGATGGTAGTGCAGCTCTGCTCTCCCATGAATATCTGCTCCTGCTTAAACACACTCTCTATGTAGTACCAGCTAACATTTTTATTCCTTGCCCTAAAATGTAATGGCAAATAAACGCATAAAATAATGGCCATTACCTCATCATTCCTTCCTTCCTTAAGTAGCTACTTAAACTGAAATTTGGAAGTTGGCAGTCTGATCTTGACACCTTCCATCAACTTTTTTTGAAGTTATGGTTCTCAGTGGGACATTTAAAATGAGATTAGGTGTATCAACCTATAAATAGCTATATCTGTGTTCATACACTCTTTATCCTACACAGGGCAGATTTTTCTGCTTCCCTTTTTTAAGGAAAATATAAAAGACTGAATATTGTAGGAGCAATGTATTGTTTAAATGTATTTTCTTACGCTCATTCCTTTCTCCCACTCTCTATAAATTATTTCAGCAGGATTTAATATTATTTCAGGTACACATTACATGTAAAATATATTGATAACAATACTCCTGAAATTCTCTATCATGTATGCCTTCATCAAAATTGGTATCTGTTTGTTAAGGAAAAAGAAAGATTAAATAGGTTAATAATTCAACCAGAACCTCCTTCACAGTTCTCTCCCATTTCCCTACTGTAAATACAAGATCTGCAAGGGTTTGAATGTAGAGTAGAACCTCCAAGACCCTTTTGTCTTATCTGTAAATTACTGTACAGAAATTCTCAGCAAGTTTTGAATGGTGCCTCTCACTTGCACTTCCAGCAGAACACCATTCTGGTTTTAACTTTCTAGGAAATACTATTTAGACTACAATTCATTGCAAAAATAGAATAGAAACTACATTTACAACAGATTTACCATATATTAATGCTATACTATCAAGTACCTTCTAAAAATGCAAAATAAATTTAAACACATCTCTTTTCTGCTGAGCATTCTGTTACTGAAATAGATCTGAAATATTTTCTCACGTATGTTGAAAAATAATTGGAATTATTTCACAGCACAAATTCTGACATACTGAGTTACCTCCTGCAGGTCCCTGTAAATGAAGAAGTATAAAAATATGAAGTGGAATTTCTCAGGTGCCACTTACCTGTAGATGTCTTCTGAGCACTTCTGAGAAATGTCAGAGTTCTGACTGCTCTGTAATACAAGCTGGACAGTTTGCTTTTAATGAATGTTTTTGCCTTTCCTTCTGTATCTCCTAATGAGAAATTTGATAAACTAAGAGTTTGGAGATCAAGACAGTAATCCAAGGTATGGCTTGGGGGTGAAGGTGCTGGAGGCTTTTCCTAAGATTTTTCTGGGGAATCTACATTTCTTTGGCTGAATTTCTTTTGAATATCTTCTGAAAAGCTCTTTTCTGTAAAAGTCTGCCAAAATCATTTTGGCTTTTGAGTGTGTATATATATGTACATGTGCAAAGTAATTTGAGTGCTTAGTTCACACTAAGTAAAATTCTGTGCTAAAGATTTGTATTTTAATTTGTTTTACTGATATAAATTTTTAAGAGCTTTTAAAGTCAGTGTCAGCCCAAAGTATAATCTTACCATTGTTTTTCAAGAGATTTACTTTATTCTTCTATCTGATTGTTCTGCTTTGGTTAGAGAAAGCATTTTGGGTGAGTGAAGTTCACTGTGCACTGTGTCCCTCTCAGTGAATATGTTTGCAGTAATTTTCAGGAGCACTGCCTCTCCCTAATGTTACTTCTTTTCCCTGGATATTTAAAAGGATTACATAACCTTTTCCTTTAAAAATACGCAGATTTGTACTGAGTCACACTCCCTGCAAGGAAGGGGTAATTTGGTATGTAATTCCCTCTGCTTTCAGTAATGTACCTTTTAAGAGATGGAAGAGTGGAATTTTTTCTGTCTTAGTTGTGTTCAGCTGTGCTGAGCTGGGGGCTTGGGAGGGGTTTTTTGCCTCCAGATGGGAAGAATGAATAGAGAGAGAAATGATGAAAAGAAAATCATGCCTAATGACTGAGGCAGAGATTTTTTTTAACATTATAGACAAAAAAGAACCAAACTTCTAAATCTTTTAGAATCTTGGAACTGTTTAGGTTCAAAAAGACCCCCAAGATCACAGACTCTAACCTGACATTGCCAAGCCCACCACTAAACCATGTCCCTAAGCACCACATCTACCTGTCTTTTAAGTTTCTCCAGGGATGATGACTTTGTTTTTTTTTCATTTGTTGCTCTCATTCAAGGTTGCAAAGCAGTCAAAATTTGATGGCTTTCAGGAGAATTGGGGACACTGAAAGCCTAATTAACTTCTGTGCAAAATATACATTGAGCATTTCTCCATGTACCTCACCTTTTCATATAATGAAATGAGAAATACTGATGGAAACTGTTACGTAAAAATTTGGTGCAAGTGCTGATTTTAAGATCACTTTGTCTGTATTTTTATCTTTTTTTATTGTTTAATAGAGAAATACCCATTTCACGTTATGTCTTCTACTAAGTCAGATATTCCAGACAAGGTTTTATCTTGGCATCTCTCTGCCTGTTATGTTATTTTCTTAAGCACCTACCTCTAGACAGTATTTTATTTGTTGTGACTCAAGAGAAAATCAAATTCTTGCAGCCATGGTTACATTAATGCTTGCTTGTAATTGTGAGGACCCACGCAAATAGTTGTGTTAATATTTGTTTAAGCTTGTCCTGTTTTTGCTTTTTTCAGTTTAATTTTCTTTTCTGATTGCAGTCTTTGTGATCTTAAATGCAAGAGTGATACAGTAATATGTAGATTAAAACATTAGAAAATCTCATTAGACTTGAACATTAGATTCACAAATTGAAAAATATATGTTCTTTTTCTGTCATAATTGATTTTTCCCCCAAGTCCATGAAGCGCAAGAAAACAAATTTTCCTTACTATAGCATTCTCCTATGTAGAAAAACAGAAGAGTGACAAGCTTGAGATTCATTAAATTGAGGATGTCACTTCATCTGAAAAGCTTCCAAAATTTCCTGTACTGCTGTTTACCATCAGTTTCCTTTTCAACTGAATTTCAGCCTGAATTCAGTTGGCTCCAAATAGTGGAAGTTCTTTTTATTTATTGTAGTTAGATTCTGCTATTTGCTCTCTGTTAACTACAATGCTAGAGATCTGCTTCCACCAGTTTGTGGAGGTGGAAACTCTCCTGAGTTTGCCAATGAGACTGTGCTTTTTCAGTTTGCCACATGTTCAACCTTCACATGGCAGTGCATGTGCTTTCATTTATTTATGTTCATGATCCTTAATGTCTTTTGGGAAAAGAGTGTTAAAGTTGTGTATGGAATCAGCATAATGTTTTTCACTGCTTGTAGTGAGCTAATGCATCATCTCAGAATTTTTCTCTTTGGAAAATCAATCTGTACTATATAAATTGACAGTCTTTGCAGTGCTGTGTAGCACAGCATTAAATATTTACTTTGAATATTATTCAGTTAGGTCTAAACTGTCTGCCTAGTGGCATATCCTGGTTAACCTGAAACTATCTAAAATGCAGCAAAACAGAAATCAGCATGGTCTGCAGAAAGCTGAAATACTGCTCAAATACTTGGGCAATTAGTCTCACTTCTACCTTAGCAGCAGCAGATGTAACCTAAGAAAGGACAATTTATTTTGAAGATGGCCATGTTTAGAGTTGTGGCTGGAGTGTCATGAATTAACCATAGATGTAGAGAATTTTGTTTGGATGTGATAAATTGTGCCAAATGAGCGTGTGCAGCACTGCATGGTATGTGCTTCATGTGCTGCATTCTAGTGTCATTGCCTCAGTAGAGAGTTTGAAATGGTGATCAAAATCCATGTTTTTTTCAAGATGGATTGTTGTTCCTAGTGATTTCTGCTGTATTCCCAAGGTCTGGGATTTGCTAGCCATGGAAGATAAACACAAGACAGTTTCCAGAGACTACAGATCCATGTAAAGTAAAACAGGACAGCTTCCTTTGGTATGGTTATGTGGATTAAAAAACATAATGAGAATGTTTCATTGGTTAATGGTTTCACTTGAGGAAAATGTGGAAATAGAATTTTAACTTGTTACAGTCTTCAGATACCAACGACTGAAAGATTTCTTTTCCTCAGTAGAAATCAGAATTCAGTTTTCCCTTACTTTTTTTCAAGGCCTGACTCAAATATTTTGTTTGTATTAAGCAGAGGCAATTATTGTTTCCTTCTCAAGAGCTCTTGTCCCAGCAGTAGGCTACTGCTTATTTATGTAGGTTATAGCCCACATTTAGGAGATACAACTGTCAAAGCCACCTCCAAACATCCTAACAGGACACAGCTGTGACCTACTGAGTCCTGGAGGCTTAGGAGTTTACTTGTTTCTAAATATCTGTGAATCCTGATTCCTCTTTCTTCATACAAAAACTCAGCCCTCTCAGAGTATGAGCAAAAAGCACTTGATGAATACTTAAGTAAGAAACCCCTTGACAGAGACTTCTTTGTTGATGTTTGTGTGGCTTCTGCAGGAGGAACATGATAATGTCACATGTCTGGTCAATCTCATTAGTGCTCTTCCTTGCCTAGAGCCATCAGTGGAGGCAGCAAGGAGCAATACAGAGCATCAACTCCTTTTTATTATCTGATGCTCTTTTTATAATGAAGTTTTTGTTGGGAGACCAGCTCATGGAAATGAGAGACATCAGCTGTCTAAATATCTCCATTTTCACAGTGATAAGAAAAATTGCATTCGTCTGCAGTATCCTGCAGGTTTCTAGACCATAGGCTTTTGTTCTCTTTGTCTTGCTTCTCTCCTTGCCATTTAATAAGGTAAGAACAGCACAGTGGCACCAGTTCTGTTAAGCCACCAAGAGACTATTTTATCAGGGATGCTGAATGTACAAAATCCAAATAACCTAAAAATCAAAGGCACAAAGACTTAAGAAAGCCACGCAGTAATGTAAAGAAAGACAAAGTTCTTCCCTAAAATTACTGCTGTATATTACAGATGCTCAAAAGACCCTGCCTTTTCTCTGGAGAGCCGATAATTCCACCAGCCATTTTCACAGCTTCAGTACTAACTCCCCTTTTTACTGCCAACAGATCTCCTCCATGTGCAGGTTGCCACAGTCCTCTAATGCTGTACACAGCTGACTTTGGCAAAAGGGTAATGCAAGTCTGGCATCCCCTTTGAGGTGCAGGTAGGAGAAATGTATAGAAACATGTTAATTCCTGCATCCTGTGCACTGGTGCTGAAGAAGAGGGGCTTGGATTGAAGCCAGAGCTCCAGCCTGTGTGGTGGGACAGAGCCATCCTGCTTTACACCCCTCTGCTGTCAGTGGGGTGGAGCATTCAGCTGTTCTATGGTTGGGGGCTGTCCTTACCTTCAAATCAGACATTACAGTATAATTTTACTGAGGTACAGGAAGATTTTTCTTGTTGTTGTTTACTGATTTCTCTCCTTTTCCTCTGACATTTTTAGCTCTAAAAAAGCTATGCCTAACAGCCTTCCCAATATCTATAGGAGTTTGAAGTTTTTTCCCTTAATTCAGAATAGCCAAGAATTTAGTTAAGTGTATTGGATATAGTCTTTAAGAGTACCTTAAAGCCATCCTACTGCTTTAACAAAAATGGGGCTATGATGGAACCATAATTCATTTCCCTCTTATTTTGTGTAAAGGTTTATTAGCTTGTGATTTAAGCAAACCATCTGGTCCTGCTGGCAATCCAAGTTAAGTCAGAGTCAGTGCTTTCTCCCTGTAATATGTTACTGGAGGCAGTTAAATTACATGCCTAAGTCCCAAGTCTGGCCCGTGCTTTTTCCATGTCTTAACATCTGTTCTAGGAAATTTTTCTGGAATGCAAACAAATTTACACTGAGCCAGATCTCTTGTCTTTGCCCTTCTGTCTTTTCATGTCTATTTCTTTTTCTCTCTGCAGTCTAATCAGTTCAACTGAGTAAAAGGTAATGCAGAAATTGGAAGTCTCTTTATCATTTCAGCAATGTGCATAGTGAGATAAAAAATACTCTAAAAACTCAAGAGCTGTAGATAAATAGGAGACTGTCATCTGAGGGTGACACTTTGAGAAATGTTAATGATTTTTTCAGTCCTTATGATATTCTTTCTCCTGACTTTTAACTGCAAGACATTTTGCTTGCCTAATTAATTTTGGGCAAAAGTACAGATTCTTATTACATTTTGTCTTGCTATGCTAATTTCTTGTTTATACAAAACAGGTCTGTGTTTAGAAAATAAATAATTTCAAATATACTTGTTAGCCTGCTGAGGTGGTTTGGAAAAGATCTCTAGTGATTGATTAATACACAGATCATGGAAAATTACTTGTTTGGTTGGTATTTGTACCTGTGCCCTCTGAAAGTTCAGCATTTTGTTTCTGCCTTTTGAGACACAATAATGAATATAAACAGCTATCCCATAGCCTACTGTGTCTGTATGTGTATTGAAAGAACTATAATTTCTTTCCTTCAATCAGAAGCATAAAACCAACTCTGATTCCAGGTGTGTAATTAAACCTTAAACTGTGTTTCCTACGATTGACCTGAAGTACTGTATCTCCAGCTTAGGAGAAGGGATCTTGGTGTAACAGTCAGGTCCCTTTGTCATGCCCTTTGAGGGCATGGTGAGGTCGAGGGAGGGGATTCTGCCCCTCTGTTTAGCTCTGGAGAGACCCACCTGAAGCATCCAGCTCGAGGGACCCCAGCACAAAAAGGACATGAACCTGCTGGGGCAGAGGAGGCCACGATGACCAGAGGGCTGGAGCACCTGTCCTGTGAGGAAACCCTGGGAATTTGAATTGTTCAGTCTGGAGAGACTTCATTGTAATTTGGAAGTACAAAGAGGGGACTTGAAAGAGAGAGAGACTCTTCCCTAAGGTCTCTAGTTACAGGACAAGAGTCAATGGTTTTAAACTGAATGAGAGTAAGTTTGAACTGGACATAAGGAAAAAGTTCTTTATAATGAGCACAGTGAGGCACTAGAACAGATTGCCCTGAGAAGCTGTGGGTGTCCCATCCTGGAAGTGTTCAGGGCTGGGTTGGGTGGGGCTTTGAGGAGCCTAATCTGGTGAAGAGCATGGCAAGAGGGTTGGCCTATGTGCTGCTTAAAGGTCCCTTACAAGCCAAACCATTCTATGAAAAAACAAAAACAAAAAAAAGATTACAGTCTCTTCTGAAAAGATTGATAATCTACAGGTGAGAAAAAGCCTTACTTAACATAAAGTATTTTTTATAAAGTGTACCAGTGATTTAATGCCAGTCATAAATGTGAATTTGGATGCATTCATATCCTATCAATTGAGACTAGAACATTTTGTTTTGTAGTGTCTATGCAGAGCATTCTTTAGCCTTTTCCTCATTCTTGGTATGCACACAGCCTATAAACATGGATTGTGTGGGTCACCATTTCAGAATAGAGCCTCTGCCCCTGCAAGTGTTTTTTCAGGTGTATAGCATTGTGCTCTTTTTTCTGTCTATATTGATGACTCTGCCATTGCCTCTCTAGAGTTGCACAGTCCCTCTGTAGTGAATGACAGTGTCTCACCAGCATTCATGGTGCATTTGTGGCTTGGATCATGACCCAGAATTGCTCTGCTTCTCTGCAAAGGTGCAAGCAGAAAATTAAGCTCCAGAACTATCTTCCTGAGAGGGCTAGAGAAGCCTTCTCCAGTTTTCTGTGCAGTGGAAAAGTTATCTTCAGGTGATGCTTTACCACTGAGGAGAGCTCACAATGGGAAGAAAAAGGTAGCTACCACTAAATGTAAACAATCTGAAGTGTTTGGGGATGCTGAAGTTCCATTAGTGAGCCATCTGTCTGTTGGAGTCTTTGGGCTCTGATTTTAAGAGGCAAACAATAACAACCACATCACTTGATACAAGCATTCCTCCTGGCATGAAATAGCGATTGTGTCTCAGGAATTCTTCGCAGTGCATTAGTTCTCATGTAACAGGTGAGGGAACTGGAACTATCCTGATCACCAGAAATCATTCCCAGAGCTGGTATAGAGGTTGATAGGATTTCCAGCCTCAGTAATACTTTGTATATACAATTCCTTTCTCAATTTTGCTGTCTTTTTACTGGCTTTTGGGGAACTTGACCGAGCTCTTTGCAAGTCCCTGGCTTCACATTACCCAGTGGCCAGAAAGGTTTACTGGAACCACTACATATTTGGACATAATGTAGTATCTCTCTGTCTGTGCAAAAGCCTGGGTTCTGATTTGCCAGCAGGAGCCTGAAATAAGTCTGTAGGAGCAGGGAGGTGAAGCTGGTAGATAGGCTCCTGAAAAGAACTTCAGGGTTTTTTGTTATTAAATCATGTCTTTACAGGCTGTCATTGACATGATAGATAAACTTCTCCTGTTGCATTGCTGTTTCTCTCCACCTTGCTTTCATGTTTCTTAAGGAAGGAGATGTAATACTATGCAAAGTATTTGTCTTATCTTGACATTTCCCTTTTCTGTGGCTGTGAATCCCATCCTGATCTAATTGACGTTCTTTGCCTTCTTTCACATAGTTTGTTCAGTCTCTCAGGAAATCTCTACTCTAATGGAAACTTATTTCAGCTTGATGGTCATCCTTGAAGATGAGCTGTCACCTGGTCAGGTCACTTAAGGCCTAAAAACAAGTGAACAAATAAGTTCAATGAACAAATAAGTCACCATTTAAGTTCTCTGCACAGAATACATGAAGACCTTTCTGGCCTGTCTACAGAGAACTGAATTGTGGCTAAGTCCTAAGGAGTCAAAGATACACCTTGCTTTGTATATATATTGTTATTTGAGCAAAGAGAAAAGAGTAGCAAGAGTTCACTCTTTGCATCTTCTGAAATGGGTGGAGACTTTCTAGCTACAACTGACAGGGCACAAGCTTACCCACAGCGAAATTGAAAATGTCAACAGCATGTCTCTGAAAATGTCTCAGCGTGCCAAGAGCTCTGGTTTTGGCAAATATTTTTTCTTTATTATATAATTAGCTACTCTCGGGGGACAAAGTTCAAGAGTAGATGTGAAGTTTTTTGTACAGACTAAATTAGATGTGCATTACAAGTAGTTTGCTTCCAGTGAATATTCCTCTATGATTTCTCACAGGACTGCTTACAGGGACAAGTCTGCACTAAGATTCAGAAGCTGCCAAATAAAATGTTTTGTTTTGTAGAAGTTTAATTGAAATAGACCCATGGACTATCTACAACCTGATGAATCTGAACCAAGTCTTTACTGTGAATACAGTCATCACTGTTTTGGTGAACTTTGTCTTTAGTAAATTGCGTGACAAATGGCCCTTGCTGGAGAGCTTGGAAGGTAATGAAAGTCCTGTAAACCAAGTTGTTGGCACAATTTAAAAGCCACTCACACTCCAGCCATTCCTAATACATGATTAGATCAATTTTCTGTTGGCCTGCAAAAATACAAACTATAACCTAAGAATTAAAAGAGTAACAATGAGAACAAGTACCTGCAGTAAGCACTACTCGGAGATACTCTCACAGAGTCAGCCCTTGCCACCTCTCTCTCGGAGCCTTGGCCCAGGTAGCAGGCTCCAGTTTCCTTGTGTCTTCCAGACAGCTCAGAGGTGTCACACTACAGCTCTACACCAGGCAAACCAGTCCTTCAGCATCAGCATCACAGACCTTGACAGCTGGCAGTGGGAGGAAGCCTGTCAGAGTATTTCTAACCTGATTATGGAGAAGATGTTGCTTCAGAGCTTGTTTTATCTTGGCAGCTGACAGATTGACACAGGCCTTTTGACTGTTGCAGTTGGCTGGAGGCTTGTTGATTTGAGGTGGTTTTCTGTTCAAGCCCAGGGGTTTATAGTTGGCATGCCTCTCTTCAGTTTAAAGGAAAATGTCTATGGAATTGGTATTTCTGATCCACCCAAAGGAAGCAGAAACTGATATCCTAGCAGCTGATGCACAAGTGCACCTTCATTACCACACCATTTTTCTAAGAATCAATCTCCATCCTAGTAGTATTTTT
This sequence comes from Polioptila caerulea, assembly GCA_013397295.1. NCBI lineage: Eukaryota > Metazoa > Chordata > Aves > Passeriformes > Certhiidae > Polioptila > Polioptila caerulea. The sequence continues at coordinate 149,705 of VYXF01004881.1, read as the reverse complement.
GCTATTCATTATTTCTGTAGTTCTTCTTTTCATTCTTTCCTGGTATATTTTCTCTATTTCATTTTATGGAGTTTTTTCTTAGTTTTAAAAATTGGCAGATTTTCTAAACTTGTCTTGCACACTCAGCACTAATAAAACAGGGAAAGTTTGGTTATTATATCCATGCTTGCCAGTTTGGACTCTTGTCACTGAGGTTCACCTTTGGTCTGTTGATTACTAGATGAATTCTTGGCTGTACATGGTGAATAGTTTATGACAATTACATATTTTTATTTTTTTTATTTAGTCTACTAAGCATAAGAATACCACCTTTTGGCAGCTGCATTTGAATGGAAGTAGGAAGGCTTTCTGCAGTAAACACTGCACAATGTCTATGCTAGATTTTTATAAAGCTTCTAATTCTCAATTGCAATGTTTCTTGCTCTGTCACTGAGGATGAAAATCAATCTTATTATCCATGTTTGTCCTGAGACATTAGCTTTGCCTTTAGGACAACAGGATTTATTAAAGCATGTTACATGCTTCCCTCCTACAGCACCTATATAGCAAATGACATGCTCAACTCTCCTTGTAAAAACATATAAGTAGGAATTGAGCTTGTTGTAAATTCAATAATTCACTTCCAGGATGGATCACAAGTTGACTGTTATGGAGGGCTATAAAGGCAGTGTAGTGCTGTGTTTGCATACTAAATTTGTACAAATATTTGATTTTGTGCAGAAGTATCATCTGAATTTCTCTCATTGAAAGCACATTATAAAATTGTTTATGAACGCTTGGTTGTGATAGAAAGAGAAAACATGGAAGAAATCAGTGAAAGTAATGTGTGCCACTGAGTTTTATTATAAAATTATTAAAGCACATCCAGAGGTTTTTGAATGCTATATGTAGCTAGATTTAAACATGTATTGTGATTTTGCTGTTAATTAGTGATAAATTTTACCTAAGACAGAACCTGTTCCGAATGCAAAATAAAATGACTGTTCATTGGTGTAAAATATATGGCAGAATTTATAATCATGTTGATTCTGAATCTTTCCAGTTTGCTGAAGAGCATTGTTCTGCTGTACTTCTCTGCCATCAGCGACTCTTTGAATGTCTTCTGTTGCTAAATCCCAACACGTGGCCTAAAAGCATTGTTCAAATGGTATTTTGAGGGGAGTAGCCTCACATCTTCATGGAACTCATTCCTCTCCCTGCTTCAGAAATGTTACCTTTGTTCCTAAAGTGCACATGTAATTTCTCTTTAAGCATCATTGACAGTGAAAGTTTTTTTTATCCTTTTGGTATATTATCAATCTGTTTTATTTAATACCTTGTATTTTTGTGGGTCAGTGTTAACATGCACAGACCAACCTCTTATCCCTGTGGTACATTCTCTAAAACAGAAATACAGAGGAGTGGAAGGTTTGTATTGTAGTGGTTATATTGCCATGACCATACTAAGTTAACTCCCAAGCTGTAACGTTGCTTTGTAGTGTAGACATCCTGTCCACAGCACTGGATGGTGTCTCCAGCCTGCAGAAGTTCTGAGTAGCATCCATGCCCTGGTAACCTTTGTGCTCCCATTTAGTTGTGACATTTAGTAAGTTCCAGCTGGTCACACTGCATAATTTTTCTCTTCTCCTGTCTTCTCCAAAAATGTTTTAGGTAGAAGAGCTGATGATGGCTATGGAGAAGGTCAAACAGGAGCTGGAGTCAATGAAAGCAAAATTGTCCTCTACACAACAGTCTTTGGCTGAGAAGGAAACCCATTTGACCAACTTACGAGCTGAAAGAAGGAAACATTTGGAGGAGGTCCTGGAGATGAAGTAAGTGTCTTCTTTTATTATTTGTAGGCGTGTTTTATTGATGTCTCTGCATTCCTTTCTGATCCTTGTTGTTCTAAAGACAGCCCCTACATGGATATGTCTCTGCAGATGGCAGCTATCTCTAATCAGTTCAGCCTTCAGAGGCAACTTCTGATCAGGGATTACTGACATCACTTTCACACTTCCTCTGGAGCTCAAAAACATTTCTTCCTTTTGATTGTTTACAGTAGACGTATATTATTTGCACAATAGTATCTTCAAAGATCCTAAGCAGCTCTTGGGACTCAAGTATTCTATGTCTGATGAATGTGCCATCTTGCTTTGAGCAGCCTGTAACTACTTCAAGGTAAGGTGCAAGGCAGTGTAGCAATTGACAAAAAAAGAGGGAAAAAATAAACATAATGCCAGGTATTTGTAATGTTAAAATCAGACTGCAGATGTCTGGTCTGCTCAAGTATTTTTCAAACTCGTGCAGATGATTCATTAGCACTGCAGCAGTTTGAAGTTCTCTATCAGTCAAACTTTTCTAATCATCCTTACACAAGGAAGTCTGGATAAAACCAAGCTTTGAGGAGGAGGGGAGAAGAGAGGGATTAAACTTCTCAGGCTTAAGTACTTCCTAATTTCTGACTGTGCATTACAGATAAATAGTTATCCTTAGTTTAGGGAGACATGAATCCATTTAGTGCAATGATGGATAGTGCTGCCAGCAGTTCATTAGAAACACTTTCAGTTGTTTAGCCAGCCCTGAAGAGAAGGAACATTTTTATTGGCAGGTCTAGCAGTGGTTCCTCCACTGTGGTTTAGTGAGCCATTATTTATTTATTTAACTATTCTACACTGGTCTCTTTCGTTTGCTTTTTTTTTTTTTTTTTAATGAAAGGATAGAAAAACAGCTGTTACAAAATGGAAAGAGGTGGCTTAGATCTTGAAACTTTAACTTAGAAGTGCTGTATAAAGTGGGCCAAGCCTCCCCAGCTTCATATTCAGCTACAACAGTTTGAGCTAGACCTGGCATAAGGATGTTGGAAGACTACAGTACTTAAAAGCCACACTTTTTATTTTTAATAAAAAAATTTATTGAGCTATAAATTTGACTGCCTTGAGAGTTACTGTATAGGGGGATGGGAAGTTAATAGCTCTTTAGGTGATGTGGGAATCCAAAGCAACTGGAGATGTATCCCATATCCAATCACTTGACAGTACTTTCTTCTGCCAAACTGCTCTGCCAAACCCTCTCATTAAAATCTACACGCAGTGTACTGCATATCCTGAAATGTATTTGGAATTGTGTAGATCCTTTAATATAACTACTCACTGCTAAATGATGACCTCTCTTAGCTGTGTAAGTTATTGTTGGAAAGTTTTTGTACTGAATTGTGGTATGAGGGACTGCATGAACTGGTAGATCCATTGTACCTCAGAAGGAAGAAGAACACTGGAGAGAATGGTAATGCTGTCAGTACATGGAGAGAAAGATGGAAAAAGCATTACGTTTGTATAGTTAACTAGCTGAGCATGTTTTAGTCATAGCTGCTCTGTCCTAAAGTTCTATAAAGCTGCCAAAGGCATCCAAACTTCAAAAACTCGCCCTCACCATGAGGCTCTGTTGCAAACAAATCCTCTACTGAGGACTCCCAGTCAATTAAATATTTTATATACAGAAACTCCAGTATATTCTTTGTTTTACCCTGCTTTCCCATCCCATGTCTTTTATGAAAAGCACTCATTTGTTTTCTAGTTTTGCAAAAAATTTCTCATGTTGTTAAAGCATTTACTACTATTTCAACTGAAAAAAAAAAAAAACAAAACCAACATTAGTTAAATGAGTGGTTGGTTTTGTGAAGCAATTAGCTGCTTTTGGAATTCTGATGGAGAAAAACAGCTGTTGTACAGATAGTGTTCAAAGGGATGTTGCAGCAACATTGTTTCCGAAGTTTTAGGACATGCTTCAGTGGGAAAAGCTTGAGGTGCTCAAAACCAGCACTGATTAAATTTGGGATTTGATAGAGGTGTAGATTTAACAACCTAGGCCCTGCAGTCAGCTTATGGTGCTGGGGAGCAGACAAGAAAAATAGCTTAGGAAATGCTGCTTTAGGAGATTCTAGATATGGAGTGAAAGAAAGTGTTAAAGCAACAAGGGGACTCCAGAAAGTTACCTCTGGGTTTTAATAGGAAGTTGTTAGATATAATGCTGGTGAAAATACATGTTTAAAATACTGTTTCTTAGAGTAGAACTTGTGTTTACTACTGACTCTGTAACCCTGAGAAGATCATTTCACACTCCTTAGGGATAGTGTGGCACTAGAATAGCTCAAGTGTGAATTATTCTGAGCAAGAAATTTCACTACTTGAAGAAGTACTGTGTATTTTGAAGCCCTCTTCCTTTAAGTCTAATATTTTCATTTTCTTTAAAAAAACTTTATTGCGAATAATTATGGGAGAGGCAGATAATGGTCTCTATTTATATCACCAAACCTGATCTACTGTAGAGAAATACTAGTGAACTGCTAGGATTTTTGTTTTGTTATGTTTTCTTTAAGTTCTAATGTTTCCATCATTCACAGCAAATCTTTTAAATTAGGCAGGAATAAAGTGCTGTCTACAGAGAAATCTCTGTTCTTTGTCCCATAAAAACCTGCTTAGGCTGAGCTGAGTTATAAACTGTTGAAAATCACCAGCTTTACTTTCCTTTTTTTTTTCTTTCCTGGTGTTGTCAGCAAATTTTGGCAGTGTGTGAAAATAACCAAGCACAAACAGTCTAATCTGGGGCCGAGCTCATGCAGTTGCCACATGTGTAGCAGCGGACGCTGCACTTACAGGGAGGGGGGACAGACACAGTGTCTGCATGGTTTTTTTACTAGATAGGCCTTTTGTTATGGTCAGAAGGACCAGAAGGGTCATCCTAGCCATGTGATTCAGGATTGCAAAGTCCCAGTTGGGGCATTTCTCATGCTGTTCTTTCAGACCTGGAAAACCATCCAGCAGCCCTTTCCTGAATAATGCCTTCTCCTGCTAATTGCAATTGCTGCTAGCCCTATGATTCAAGGTATGCAGACTTACATAATGTAGTTGGCACTCCAGAGTTGAATCTTTCATCCTGCTGGCTCACAACAGAAGGATTATTACTTGCCTGAGAATAATTTACTATCCTCTTGTTTCTTGAAAAATAATCAAGGATATTGCAGATGAATTAATTGTTATCACAGAAAATAATTTGTTTCGAAATCAAACTGTCAGAAAACAATCTTTTGATTTCTTTTCTGACTATACATGAGTAATCTTTTGAGTATTTATCACAGTGGTTTCTAATGACATGAACTCATCCCACAGATAGTGTTTCTTTGATACAGAGTGGAGGCAGTGATCAGCAATGAACCAGGCCTGTGGGGCTGAATGAGGCTGTTTATTGTATGCCTTCCTTTCTTCATCTCAGGGCTGGAAGGCCTGCTGAGAGCTATAGGAGGGCTAAGCAGGAAGACTGTTCACCCATGTCTCTGCTACAGTTTTCCTGCGTGATATGACTTAAAAATATTTGGTAGGTGGAGAAGTCCACATCATTATTTTCTGGCTCTCAGATAAGAAAAATACAAAGGCATGCACATGAACTCTCACAACTGAAAATGAAGTCAGTGGAAGCTGAGGTTGTTTATCTTCTGAATAGTTCATGTTCCCGGCAATAAAGCAGCATTGTCTGGACGTATGAGTATGAAGCTGAAGCTGAAAGTAATCCAAAAGAAATTGATTAATTGATACAGTTTATTTACCAGAAAAGTAAAATCAGTTGATCCAGAATGAGGTGGGAAGTAATTTCAAGCCCTGCAAACAATTTAACCAAACAAAAATACTTCAGGTTGTGTACACCCATGGTGAACAGAACTAAAAGAAAACTAAAGTATCAATGTCCATCCAACAATAATTTGTCAGCTCATCCACACCTGTCTTCTAGGAAATTAAGGAATTTCCTGGTCTTTAAAGAAGTTATGGTTTATGCATATGGATTAACAACAGTCCTGCAGAGCTGATGAACAGCTGTGTCTGTAGTTTGAAATCCCCTTGTGTTTGTTGTCAGTGCCACAAAGCAGCAGCACATTACCTTCACATCAGCAGGATGTGCCCACCGCGGGCTCTTTGTCATATTGAACTGGACTTGCAGGGTCTGGGGGTCACTTGGTGTGTCAGACCAGCCCTGATGGCAGCAGTGGTACCTGAACGTCTCCTGAGGTTGCTTCATGTGCACTTAAATCAGCTGAAGTCCCACAGGGGGCACTCTGTGTCTGTAGGATTCACTGTCTGGGGCAAAGCTGAACAAGTGCATCCGTGTCAGTCCCTTTTTCCTTCTATTAGCTTTGGAATTTTCTTTTTAAAATGTCTTTTTCAGGGCACACAGTGAAAATTTAAATGCTAGTGTCCTGTTACCATTGTTTTGTCCTTTCCAATTTTGTTTTGTCCTTTTCAAGTATAAAATATTTAATTATACATATTTTAATTCTGTATTGTCGTCTCATTAAATTGTAACTGCTTCAGTTGAAGTATGAAAAGTTGAAATATGAAAAATAATCCATTTCTAATTACTAAACAATACAGACCTCATGTTTGAATAATTTGAAATAGACTGACGTTGGAACTGCTGTTAATCTCCAAGTGAATAGTACAGAATCCAATAGGAAAGCTGAAATACAACGTGCAGATATATTGTGTGTCTTTTGAGGCTCAAGTTTATTGAAGGATCTTGGTTACCTGCAAATTTGGTGTCTTTTGCTACTATTTTTTTAATTCAGGTGAAAACTCAAGAGAAAACATCATCTCCTTTGCAGTTTTCTTTTTTCCTTGGTGATTAAGGAATGAGTCCTGTTATCCTCCCTGTCCTCCTGTGTTGTCCACAAGCCCTCTGAGCACTCTCGAGTGTTCTGGCAGCACTAGAGACTGCCTGCCATACTGTTTCCAGTGCAACTCACACTAGCTGGCCTGAATTGTGGAAGTGAACAGAAGAATTTAATCCATTTTCGGGCAGCAGCACTAAACTGGTCAGTCAAATGTTTCACATAAGTGAATCTTGAATCTCAAAGTATCACAGAGCGATAAAACTGCAAAGCAAAGACTTGAGCCTTTAGCAAAGCCTATGTAGACAGAATGTTCCATATGAGTACACACAGAATTAGATTGCTGTGGTCTACTCTGTGTCTTTAAGTATTGGTAAAGTAAAAGTAAACCTTTTCTAATTGGTTTGTTGTTACTCTTCACCTGCCTTGAAAATCTTCTGTCTGTAGCTTTTTGGATACTAAAACCTTGGCACGATACGTCACAGTCCTGTTCTGGTCTTGTGATAAAACCTCTGTATCTCATTTTATCTTGAATTCTATGGTCCCTGAGAACAATCTTGCAGACAGAAAGTCCTGTACTATCTTAATGAGCCATGACAGGCCTGGAAGCAAAACCAACTGCTGAAAACTACACCAGGTGGTGTTAAAGCATTTTAGTCTACTCAGTAATTTCTAAGACTATTGATGTAGGGAGGAGTTGGGAAAAGAGGTCCAGTCATTAACTTCTGGAAAATGTAGCTACACTATCCTCTTGTTCCCATGCCTTTCCATGGGAGATTATTTTTCTGGATATGTTTTTCTGGGGACTGAGTTTAGTGTAAGTGATCCCTTCACTGTCAGTTTTCTAGATGGTGAAAGAAAATTAAACCTCTTTCAAGCGAGAATGTGAAAAATGTAGCATATAGCCTCAGTGTTGAAAATGTAGAGGTTTTGTCATGCTTTCATTTTCTATTAAGAGATTGCAACATTCTTACAGAAATTGCTCTGACATATCTCATCAATAGAGATATTGGCATATATATACACAGAGTACTAAAATGTGTGACTTTTTTAATGCTTACTCAATCCTGACTCTAGAGAATGAATACCCTTCTTGTCTCCTCTCAGTTTTGCTAGTCATTATTGCAAACTGTCTTAGGGAACAGGTGCAGCACAGGAAAATGTCATGTTCTTTACTGCCCAGAAGGCATTGATTTGGTAAAAGTTTGGTTTTATCATAACCTGTGTGCACATCATGTTATCTAAAAGAAAAATAATGGGGTTTTTTCTAGATAACCAAGTGTTAAAGTGGTAGAGGAATAAGAGAGAGTGATGGTTTTATGTTGACTAATATATAGAACAGGTTGCTTGTAAGGTAGCTTTAAGGGCACCAATATACTGCCCTCTGCTAATTCTGTGTGCCTTTATTTTGTATAACTAAGTACACTCAGACATTCTGTCAGAAGTAAAAGTTTATCTGTTCAAGGGAATCTGTGTAATTTTCCCTTGGAAGTATAAATCCTCCACATCACTTAGTTCTAGAACAACACTTGACAAAAGTACATTTCCAAGTTTTCTGCATGCAAAGACATTGTTTTTGTATAATTCTATACATGAAAAGCATACATACGACTGATTTTTGTTTTAAAATATGCAGGAGTATTTTGGCTCAAGGTTGATAGCAAAAGTAGATTTCCTATGCTGGCTGGTTCAGCTGCATCAGTGATTCCTGTCGCCATCCCTAATCCTGCTATAAGATTCTGGGGCTTCCAGGGGTGTTACTGAGCTAAAGCAAATCAGGCACTTTTTAACTTTCTGTTCAAGTCAAAAGAACCATGAGTTCCTTAGGGTGCTTTTTCCTCTTTTATAAACGTGAACTGTAAATAGTAATGCATATAAATCAACTCTATGAGCACTACATATTTCATTAAATACAGTCAAGTTGCGAGTTAATAGAAGTTCCAAGTGAAAATATTATGGTATCTCATTGCATATATTGTAGATTTAATGTAGTGTGAACAATAGTAGCTTTGAGCAATTGTAAATCCCATCCGGACATCGTCAACATAGTTCAAAATACAGGGAGGGAACTCTCAAAGGGTGGATGTGCTCACGTGGTCACTGTGCATGTGCAAGTCACTTTTTTATTGGGTTTAAAATAACAGTGGAGCTTTGCAGGGTGTAGGGAAGGCAAAGTCTAACTCCAGTCTGTTTTCTGGAGTGGAACAGAAATGCCTTTTTTTTTTTTTAAAATGCCATCAGTTTGCTTTAATTACAGAAATAACCTCTGAAGCAAGTAATTGCTTCCCTGCAATCCTGGAGGACAACAAGTGGGAATTGAGTAAGAAAAATTGGAGAACTGAGTCAAGTTGTTGGCAGAACATGCAGTCTTTGTCTTTATACTGTAGGTACTGCCAATGACTATATAGACTGTCTCTATACTGAATATCCCTGATGTCTTCTTTTGTTTTCTTCCCTTCCCAAACAATACCTTTGATTTCTTTTTGGCAAAATAAGAAGCATCATCTGCAGGTCTGTGGAATTTCAGAGGAAGCTCCATAGCGATGGGATTCAGGAATTGTTGGTTTGGGTTTGTCTGGTGATACCTTGTGTGCAGTGAAAGTGATTCCATGTAACTGCAGTCAAAAACATGCAAATTGACCAGAACTGTTCATTTAGAAATCTGAAAAGATTACACTAAGCACTATGAAAGTGTCTTTCTTTGAGGTATGATGCTGTCACTGCTATTAAATCAGTTCTGCCCGATCCAGTAGTTTTATAATAGTTTTCTGCAGATTGCAGGATAAAGAGAACTATCTTCCTGTACTGGGAAACCCCTTTTTCAGGCCTGCCTCAAACACTAAATAGATATGGCTCTAGCTTTCTCTAGACCTATAGCTCTTTTTCAGTCTGCTGGCATTCTACAGCTTTAAAATTCATGTTGAGCTGAAAACTACAGGATCACACTAGTTTATTTCCACTGTGTAATCTAGGGATCAATCTTTGCATATGAGGATAAACTAAATTATATCGTTTGTATTTGCTGTACAATCAACTAGTTTGATTATGTAGTTTAATTTCATGAATAAAGATTTTAGTCCACTGAGACTGTTGTGAAAAGATGACAACTGCAAGTTGCTTTGAGCAGCGAGGGATTTCATCAGAAAAGAATTGGAGTAAATGCTCAAAGATATATGTAAATATTTAGAAAACAGTTGAGTGTTGAATAGCAGAGAAATTAACTTGTTGAGACTAAATCATGACAAATCAACCAGGTGTCCCCATATGCCAAGCCATGGTTTGGTAATATAGCAGTTTTAATCCCAGGGGGATTTGTGTCATCATCTTGCAGAACTGTCTCATCAAGAAGTAGGGATTGTATTCCTTATTAAACCACTGTGAAGGGAATAAGTCAGTAGCTGGGAAAGAATCACCAGTAGTTTACTGTTGGAATGGAAACCTCTGTTACTTGGTGTCCTTAGAGGTGTCTCTCAAGCCTGCTTCTGTTCCAATGGTCCATAATGAAGTGGCTGACAAGCCAAAGCCAAAGGGTGTGTATTGCCAAAATGCTGTGGTGGCTGGTCAGGTGATCTGGGGAACAAGATGAGAATTCAAACAGATCTCAGTAAAGTGAGAGGAGTTCTAGGAAGGTTTTTACATCAGCATATCACAAATATCTTAAATACAGCTGAATGTGCTTTGGAGATACTTTTGAGGATGGAGATGGTGTCATCTTGCAGTTTTTGTGGTTCTTCAGCACAAGTAATATACTTTCCCTACTGAATGTCTGTAAGAATGAAAAATGTGTCCTGTAAAAACCTCCTTGAGTTTGTTCCTCATGTGATGTGGGCTCAGTTCTGTCTGTTAACTCTGTCTCTGGCTTGCAGATTCAATTTCTAAAGAGAAACTTGGCTTTTGTAGGTAATTCATGTTAAATATTCTCCATGCAAAGGAAACTTCCTTTTTTATTGGAAGGAATAAAAATAATTCAATTCATTGGTTCAAGGTAGCTGCAAAACTTTTGCTGCCTTTCAAGTCATCATTACGCAGGAAACCTGAAAGGGTTAGGACTCGCTAGGTTATAAAGAATGCCAGGGATATCTTCTTATATTTGAAAAAAGCCTTTATCTCATCTAGCCACACATTCATCAAAAATATTAATAATGCAACTATAAATAATAGTATTTTTCAGTTTAGTTCTTTTCACTGAACAATTTTGCATTTCAAAGTCATCTTTTTTTAATAAAAATGGAGAAATGCCATTGTTGTTCCTCAAAGGAGTAAACTGAAAAGCAAAACATGAAGTGACTTGTTCACCCATGGCCACAGAACTTCAATGATGTCAGGAATTAAAATCTGAAGATACTGGGTTTGTAGGTTTTTTGATGTTTTAAGAGTTTGAGACACAAACATTCCATGAGAAGTGTTGTGCATGTAAGATATATAGTTCTTCATGTATTTCTCTCTTCTAGCATGTTCTCATACAGCTCCTTTCTACAACTTCATTTTTTGTTTTTTATGTCTGTACCATAAGTTGAGTATGCATTTCTTGCCACTTCAGTGCTGTAATTGGAGAGAAGCAATCTGCTCTGTTCTGCTGAGCTGATCTTTGCATTTATCTTGCTTACTAGAATCTCATCGTTAGCGAGGGCTCTGGTTTTGAGTTTGAAAAACTAGATTAATTTAGCCAGGAGATGTTAATTTCAAAGAAAAACAAATACATTTTTGCTTGCCCTTAAAAATATGAAGCTGGCTTTGGACTGCAGTTTCATAGGTTTTGTGACAAATGAGGCAAGAAATAAATTGGCAAACCCCCGATGTCCAAAGTACAGTGGTGCAGTGTGCTCTCTAATTCTCAGCCCCAAAGATCTCAACAAAGGCCACAAATTAGACAAAGTCAAAATTAATCAACTCTACAATCAAAATACACGTATTAAGGCTTTCACTTACTACAAAGAAGCAGTTGTGAAAGAGGCATTGGAGCAAGTTCTTTTGTGCAGTAAGGGAAAATCAACAGCACGGGTGTCGAACAGAAAAATGAAACCCTGCAGGTGAGGCTGTCTTTGGAGCCAAAAGAAACCAGCACTTAGGCAGAAATGCAAGTAAACTATTGGAGAAGGGAAAAGGTATTTGGTGCTGAGCTGCAGAGGGTGTCAGTGTGGCACTTGGCCCAAACAGAAGAAGCCTGTGGACTTACAGAGCAGTGAGCTGGGGTCAGGCACAGCTCCTTGGAATGATATCCCAGTGAGGCTCTCCTGCAGGCTCCCAACTGCTGGAGCTCCTGCCTCCTTTGCAATACAGAGCAGGGAATAGCACTCCCTGTGTGGGGCAGTTGGATGGCAGGGGTGCCTGGACACACCACAGCTGACAAGACCTCTCTTTATAGGTGTTGTGCCCTTGTTTTGGGGAGACAGGGTGCTCCACGTTCCTTCATGACATGCATGGATACATCCTCATTGTCTGTATCTGTACAGATGCTGAATTTCTTGTTCTGTTTGATGGGCAAATACGATCTCAGCACAACTTAAATACAACTAAGTATAAGAACTTCATCTTTAGTTGCCTGTTCCTGAAATAGAACTTGTAGGCTTTTAATGAAAATGGTTTTAAAAGGACAGAAATTGCTTTGGGCAGCTATATGGTTTTCATCTCAGTGCTACAAATAGCATGGAAGCTTTATTCCCATACATGGGAGATGCACTGTCTTTTAATAGATCTCTATTCTACTTCCATTTTCTTTTTACTAACTCTTAAAGTAGCAATGTGCTATTTATATGTAAGTAGTGTAGTAAGTTATGTCTAATACTTTTTGGAGTACACCTGCCCTAGTCCAGCTGTGGCTACACATTTTCATGGTGCAGACACTCCCATGGCTGCAATGTACATGCATCACTTGTGTTTTGCTTGACTTTCCTTGTGTATGGGTCATTTTATTTTATAAATAACTACAGTTAATTTTCTCTAGGCTCTGATAAGCTCTATAAATTTCTTAGCAGACTAATGATTTAATGAAAATGTTATGTATTTTCAAGGTAAGAATACTTTTTAAGAGCTGTCAAATTGTAGTCTGATGCTGGATAAAACCCTCAGCTCTTTGGAGTTGCTTTACCCCTGTTCCCACTGCCAAGTCGTATTTGAAAGCAATTGTACATAAATCAGCAGACTATCATCATGAAATGCCTGCTTGGTAAAGATGGAAAATGTAACTCCTCATGACCAACAGTCACAGATTTTCGGTCAAACTTTCATTTCCATTCTGTATGATATGACTGGTCTGACATTGATATGGCTGGTCTGGAACATGCATAGTAAAAGACAAAATCTACCTTTCAAGGTGCTCTGTTCCCAAGGAAATCCTATAAGTCTTAGAAAAAGACTTTTAAAAATATTAACTGTAGGAATGTACAAAAACAAAAAAAAAAGCTCTCATTCCTCTTTGGAATTCATGCAGTGCCCATTTTTCTAGTTTATGCCTTAACTATGTGTTTTGATTTGAGGTAAGAGTTAGGGTAGCCTAGTGGAAGTATTTCATTACCTAACTTCTCAGCACTTCACCTGAGGTTGGTGACAGTCTGGAAATACACAGCTACACCTTTATGAACAAGAGATCAAAATGGGTTACAATAACTTGTCTCCACATTCTAGGAATAGACCTTTTTTTTTTTTTTTTAAGTTGTGCAGCCTTCTGTAATTTCAGTGTATGCTATGGCCCTCAGTTCTCATCATGATACTTGACAAGATATAGCACTTTCTGTCTGAGAATGTTAAAGCAGTTACAAAGTCCATGTTAACTCCTGAAATAAGCCTTTGGGGGGAAAAAAAAGTTTATCTCATTTAGGAATAAGGGAAACTCAACACAGAAAGATTCAAATGGCCTGAATAAATCGTCTTAAGTTGCTTGTAGTAGAGTGACTTTCAGACCACACTCAAGTAATTTAGCAGTATCTTGCACTCCCAAAGTAAAATTTCATTTACTGTCATGAATTAACAAAGGGCTGTTACTCAAGTGTTGTTTAAAGGGCAGTATTGAAATTAATTTTCTTGTTCATGATAGAAAATTGTTTTGAATAGGACAGAGACCAGGAGATACCTAGTGAGGTTCTTTCTTATTTCTTCTGTTTGTCAAGTCTCGACTTCCTCTTCCTTAGCTGGTCTTCAGAACCTTGTTCTCTGCCTACCAGTGATGGTCTCCAATTTACATTGGACTCCAAAAAATGTTATTTAAGACTTCCACCATTCTACACAAAGATGTGTGCTGGATAAGAAAGGAGCTCGTTGCCAGCTTTGAGGCACCTGTTGATCCCTTATTTGTTGGTTCTGAGGAGAATAGCACTGTGCTGTCTGAACTTAGGAGCCACTTCTGGTGCACTGCATTGCCCCACTGGACTTCCAGGTGCCTCTTCAGAAAGGCAAGGATCTTCCTTATATTTTGTTGGCCTCCTGTCTTTTGTACCCTAGGGCAGCTCATGTGAAACTGGATACCATTCATTGGGCAGTGCAATCCCAAGGCAGGCACCAAGAAAAACTGAATCCTCATCACAGTTGCCATCAGCATCACTTAGAGAGACAAGGCTGCAGCCTGCTCTGGCAGCTTCTCTCAGCACTGACAGAACATTCACCATCACTTCAAGATGACTTCTGATATCCCAGAATTGGACACTGCAAGCACACTGTGCTTCAAGATGTCACAGCTTCCACAGAGCTTCTGTCATCTCCTTGAGCCCCACGAAAAGGTCACGTTCTGAGCCAAGGCCCTCTGCTCCTCATTCAGGAGCACAGATCTTCCCAGGCTCACTGGGATTAGGTGTCATTGTTTTCATGACTTTGGATCACAGACTTGCCCATAAACTTTGGAATTATTAGTCCCAAAACACAGTCAAGCCACTTCCACACCACAGGGTAGTCACCATCACTGAGGCTGAAAGGGTCTTTTAATGACCCTTTTTCTTCTTCATATTCTGGAAGAATATTTTATTCCTAAAACACTGCTAGTTGCTGACTTTTTCACTGCCTCCTCTGAAGATGCTACAGGGTATTTGATAGCTCATTGCATGGCTGAACTGTGTACTTGAAAAAAAACCCAAACCTACACTAACATTTTTTTCTTGTGTAATTTTAGGACATTATTATTTAACAAAAACCAGCAGATTCTCAATGTCATTCTAAGATTTTTTTCTGGTTTTGCTAGATAATTTTTCTGTCCTTGATTGTCTTTTCACTGGAAATTCACAGAATTGTGACAGCCACATGCACAAATATTTTCCCAGTTACACTAAACTCAGCTATGTTTTTGTCTTTTTGATTGTTACAGTAATCAGCCTTAAGGAAAAGCTAGCTTTGAATGTGTTTTTCTGTAGTTACTGAGCTTTTCAGTGGTCCCTAAAGTTGTTTGGGACTTCTGGTTTCATTGGCCAGTTGCCAAAACCATCCTTCTCTTGCTCATGGCTGGCTGTTCTTCTATTCTGTACCAGTGTCTAAACCTGCAGGTGTTATCTGTGTTAGCTAAAGAGCAAAATTATAAATTTCAACAAAATGATACTTGGAAAGCCAATTCTGTGAATGGAGATGTGCACTAAATGCATTGTGGTAGTTAATGATTGGGATGTTATATATTCCTCATTCATAACCTTTAGAGTTGTCAGTTATTAAAGCAAATGCAAAGTCTTGCAGAGATTTAGCTTAAAATTTGTGTGTATGCTTATTATTGAAAAAAACATGCTAAGAGATGGCCACACTTTTCTTTTGAAAGATGCAAGAGCAGGATGGTTTTTAAGGGGTTTAATCAAGCATATTTGTAAAAGTGATAAAACACTTTTTTTTTTTTTTTTTTAAAGCTTTATTTTTCATATTGTGCCTGTCAAACTCTCCTGCTTTCAGGAAACTGGTTTCACTTAGGCCCTGGGGTAAACAGGAGTCATTGTTTACATGATACAGGGCAAGAGGCTAATTGACTCTTTCAGTTCTCCTCTTGTATTTCATATACACGTAGGAAAGGTACAAAGGAGAGGAGCTGCAATCACACAACTTCTGAGGCTAAAACAGCCTGATTGGGAGAAGGAGGATTAAGCTGCATTTATGCTCCTAATAATTCATGCCATATGCTGATCTGTATCCAGAGCTACCACTTTGGGATTTTTTCCAGGCCTAGCCCTTGGGTTTGCAGATATGCTATCATTTTGTTACTAGGCTTTGATTTTGTTCCTCCTTGTCTTTGCTTTTTACACATAAGGTGCTACATAATGGCAAGACTGAAGGTTCTAAATGGCATTCATAGCTTCTTCTAGGTGCATAATTTTACCTTAGCCAAGACCCTTTTTAGGTTTCCAAGCTCTAAAATGAGTATACAACTAGTTTTTCTTGCTTTTTTTTTTTTTTTCATAACTCAGTGAGGGTTTTCTTGAAGCCTCTAAGTGTATAGAACTATTTGAGATGCCAGAACACTGAAATGCTGTTTTTTTCATTTGTGTCTTCTGTAGCAGGCCAGGGAATACAAAATCATACAGAGAATCTTAAAAAAATAATTTCATTCTTTCTGAATACTATACTTACCCATGTTCTCCACAGTTGTTTAGGTCTTATTGAAATATATGAGTATGAAAATAAACAGAAGAGTTCCTCTGGATGTTACAATACAGTAAAATCCCCCTTAAGAAGCATTTTAAACTTCCCATGCAATTTCTGGTTCTGCCCTGCTGCGTGAATGAAACTGTGCTCTGTGGTCTGCAGGCCAAGGCTGAAAATACATTCTTGGGAACATGAGGAGCTGTGGTCTGACTGCAGGGCAGGCTGAGCTACAGACCCATGTGTTCCTGCTCCCCTCTCCCAGGTCCTCCTTTGCGCTGTGTCTGCAACTCACAAAACTCCACTGCACTAATTTAGGACACTAACACAGCAATAAAATGTCCACATTTTTCTGAAGTTAGTTTTCTGCTGGCTTAGTGCACTGAAATGACAATCCATAAGTCTCAGACAACACCAGGCAAGGTTTGAAACTTATGTCTCATGTCATGGGAAGGAGATGACTGACAGCAAGCTGCTAGAGTGGCCTGAACTGCAGCTTCAGTTGCAAGACCAGAAGTCACCCCTTGCCTTCAGGTCTTCATTGATAGCTTGGGTAATATGCTGAGATCTCTATATGTAATAAACTTGCCCTGCTTCATAATCCATTTCTTTTCAGCTTTCTCTCTTGATAGAAGGTTTGTCCTGCTCCTGACCTGAGAGGCCTCCTGCCTTTGGCCAGCTGCCTCCCTTATCAGCAGAGTATCCAAGATGCAGGGTGGTGTTTTCTGTTAAGGATGTGAGTTTAACAGAGCTACAACAGTTCTGTCCCACTGTCATCCTGCATCTGTCACTCATTCCTCATTCTGAGTTGGGTGAGTTGATTAGACTGATTAAAGTAAGTGTCTGGATTGAGAGGGTTAAAGAGCATCCATCTGTTCTGGATTTACTGCTGCTTCAGTGGAGGCAGGAGGGCCAGGAATTAGTGAGTGGCTTAGTCCAGTTCTCACTGCTGGCAGCTGACAGGAGCACTGATGAGGTGATAATGAACTAAAAAGTCTGCCCTGTTGGCTGGGTGGGAAAGGGACCCAGACAGTGGGCAAGTCTCACCCCGGTCCTTGCCAAGATTTTCACATTTTAATAGAATCCATCTAAAGCAAAATTAACAAGTATATGTTCCTGGACAAGTTTCAGTGTCGTAACTTATCACCGGTGGATGCGAAAAAATCCGTACGGTGACATTTGCAGCCCGGCAGCTCTGTGGGGCTCAGGCACCCAACCCAGCAGGGTAGTGGCACCAGCAAGAGTGTTTATCAAGTGCACAATAAGATGCACAATAACTTCTTTCAAAATACCATCTGAGGTTGTGCAGAACACTCCCCTTCCATTTTAGCTCTGACCTTTGGTGGCACTTATTAACATTTTTGACCGTAACAATTGATCCTTGAAATATTCCAATCAGGATTTGAGATACATCCTAAAGGCACTGCTTTTGTGTTTTCCCTTCACTGCTTTAAATGCTGCAAAGCATTTGTTTTTTCTTACTTTTTCTTTAAACCTCTGTCTTTCATTAGAGCATATTCCAGATTGCCTGTAACCTCACAATATTTTACTTTTGACACGAGCCCAGCTAATGCCAAGTGTGAGTGTTCATTATGTCTGTGCTAACACAGTGTGGGTATACTGCCATGTCAAGGTGTAAGAAGCACTTGAAGCTGGTTGGGTAGCTGAGGAATACAGCATAGGCACTCACCAGGCTTCTTACATTGACATATGGTGTTCCTCTCAACTTACTTGTTGCTGACGGACTTAATAAAGGTTCAGGATTTTACAGGCCTTTAATTTGTAAAGAGTCTGCAGAGAGTACGAGCATGAAATATCTTAGCAAGAGTTGGTCTTTTTTGTAGACAACAATGCTGAGTTTTGCAAGCTGGGTTAGAAGCTGTTTATTCCGTAGCTGAAGTGTTTGGAAGGCAACTTCATTCAGAGAGGGAAAACCTCTCTGACCTTTGTGCAGAACATTGAGGGGGAAGATCGTGACCCCAGAGTCTCCGCTGGCTGTTGATTGAAACCTTGTGTTTCAAGAAATAAATGTTTAAAAACACTTCCTTATAAGGCCAGTGCTGCATAGACTGACTTTTTTTTATAGCATTTTAACTATTTTGGTAAAAGGTGTTTCTTCCCCTACCCCCCCTCTGATCCTACCAGAAAGGGCTAACTCAGCACAATCGTTAGTGTGACCCTTGGGCTGAATGCAATTTTGTCATAAATATGACTTAAATTGATGCATCTTCTTTTACTAAGCCCTAGCTGTCTCTACATAAATGTATCTATATGACTGTAACAATGTCTGCGTTTTTGGGCTTGCCCATGTCAATTGCAGGGATATATTTTGTAGGTACAAACCAATCCAAAAAGGAAAAAAATTTTAAGTTCAGCCTTGAGAAAAGACAACAAGTACAATGGGTGGGATTGGGTGTGAGAGATGTTGGGAACCATGTCAAAACCTTATAAAAACTTAATTTGCATGTTTAATTGTTAGCAGTCAGAAAGACTGAAGTAAATATTTTCATACATTTTATTTGATGTCTCCATTTGCCCTTCTATTCAGAGGCAGAAATGCAGGAATTTCAGAATTTCTTACTTCATCTGCCTTGTTCATGTAGACTTTTAGCAGTATTTGAAAACATGGGGATGCAAATAGTCCTGCTTATACAAAGCACCTAAGCACTTTCAGATGAGATGTGGCCCCTCTTAACTGGCAAACTGCTGTGCTTTGTTAGCTGCACCAGTGCCCATCATCTGGTATGGTCACGGCTCCAACAACTTTCTTTACTGCCAAAGGAATCACTCCTTTTGTGGTGCCTCATCTGTACCATGAATGTTGTGATTCATGAGAGGAGGGAATTATTTTTAACCTGATATTTGTGGAAGAGGTACCAAGGATTTGACTCCATGCACTGTTATTTATGACTAGCAAAAAGCAATCTCTTTTATGTGTATTACAGTTGTAGCTTGTAGTTTTCAAATTAATTAAAATTGATGTATGTTTTCTTATTTTTTTACTTTGAGGGGAAAGGGTATTAGTTCAAAATCAAAATTCTAGGATAAAATGAGATGTGGTTGTTAAATGCCCACTAATCTCAAAAAGTAACCTGTCCTATGAACCTCTTTCTCAAGAGTCTTCCTCAAATAAAGCCAGCAGTGACACTGAGCAGAGCTGCTAAGAATCTTCTAGCCATCTTATCCTAAAATGTTCCTTTTCTTCTAATGAAAAGGGTGGAAGGTTACCAAATGGCATTCTTGAATCTGTCACAGAAAAGGGCCTCTTTTTTTGGATCAGATCAGTATTGTCAGAATTTCTCCTAAAATATCTTAGAGCAACAGATTCAAACATTCTTGTCTGAACAGATGAAAATTCAGTCTTCTGTTCTGTAATTATCAGGGACATACTACTGGTGCTTTATTTTGTATTACATTCACTTGTTGTTGGTCTGTGCCTACTATTCGTGTCTAAAATAGAAACAATTTTGATACAGAGAACACAAAAGAAATTTTTCCATAAAAAACAACTGTTTTGTACATTTCAGAATGATACTGGTGTCATCCTGATCACATTATCTTTATGAGTCTTGTCTTCTCCCTCTTCTCACTTTATTTGTGGAGAAGCAGACTCTGGAAACTGGAGCCAATACAAAAAAAATCAAAAGTCATCTCCACATTTCTTCTATGCAAGACTTGTGCATAAAGGCAATCAGTTTTATCTTCTATCTAATGTCTCTTGGCTTTCAGTATTTTGTGGGTTTATAGCCTCCAGGTAAGGTCTTCTAATTCTTGGGATAATTAGGACAGCTGTATAATAGAACAAAAAATCAAGTAGAAAAGCAGGTGTATGTTCATTAGAAGGATCTCTTAGCACTCTAGGTAGCAACTTATATTGCTGAATACCATCAAACTTTCACAGTCCATTCAGATTTAGCTTCCCATATTTTTACTCTCAGAAACCAGAATGCACTGTTTTTAAACTTGATTGTGGGTTAGAAAATGCCAAGTAATTTTCTACCCAGAAATCATTTTTCCTTCAGTCCTTCTTTTTCCCCCCCCTTCTCTTTTTTGTTGACTATACTCACAAGTCAGGGTGTGTCAGTTGCTGATCCTGCACAGTCTCCATTCCAATCTGCTTTAGTTTCTTACTGATGTTTAATGATCTTCCAGTACTAGAAGATTGTCCTCAGAAACCCAGATGGCTGCTTTCCACAGGAAGTGTGGGAATAGAGTGAGAGCATGTTTGATGCCATCCTATAGAGCTAAAGAGAAGCACTTCAGCCTAGGAAACTTTTCCTTTTGAATAAGGTTGTACAGAACCTTTGGCTTCTTCCACTTATTGACATTGCTGCCACTGTGATTAAGTTTCTTGGTATTGCTGATTATTGTGGTGGCCTAGAGCCAAAATCACTGTTGCTTTTGGCTGAGTAGGAAAAAAGACAGCATGAAAATGTTTTTGGCAGGAAAAAAAAAGAAAGAGTACTTCTTAAAACTGAAGAGTTGATTGTTGTATCCTTGTGTCATACTAGAAGTGAAGCTAAGTTTTTAACACCACAGTTTTTGGTATAGTTCATGGCAGAGGTGCTGGCTGAGGCAGCATTTAAGAAATAACATTTTTTTACTGAATACATAGAACAGGTAAAAAGTAAACTGAGTGCACTTCCCTGCTGTGCTTCATTGCTTTTTGGGAATTCCATTTCGAAGAGCAGGTGCCCTTGATCTTCCCTGCTGGCTCAGCTGCATCTTCCTTCATCCAGCACAGTTTTCTTTCTGTGCAGACTGCATGGTGACAGTTCTTTCATTTCTTCACATTCTATGATGCCTATGACTGCAATCAGTCTCTTTTTATAAGAGCTGATCTTTTCTTCCTCCAGCCTGAAGAGTTAAGGAAGTCCACTTCTGAGACCCAGTTCATACCTAGAACTTTACCAACAGCTTTAAAAGCCACCTCTGGCGTGGGAATGTACAGCTTACTTCCAATGAGACTTTGCCTTCTCATGTTACAACTATATTTATAAGCTGATCTTGGAACATAAAAACATGTCTATGGTGGGTTAACATCATCTAAAGGCCAAATTCCCACCCAGCCACTTACTCACCCTCCTCAACACAACAGGAGTAGAAAATAGGATGGGAAGGCTCGTGCATCATGATAAAGACAGGGAAATGCTGGTTACTGTCACAGGCAAAACAAACTCACCTTGGAGAAAATGAATGCATTGCCAATTAAAGGTTGGGGTAGAGAGAAACCAAGTCAAACAACAAAACAACACCTTTCCAATCCCATTTCCTATGCTCCCCTTCAGTCCAGCACTCCAGACTCCTCTGCTCTCTCAGTGCAGGGAGGGGTGGTGTGGATATGGTCAGTACACAGTTTCTCAGAGGATTCGTAGATAGTTTGGTTTGGAAAGGACCTGCAAGGTCCTCTAGTTCCAACCTCCCTGCCATGAGCAGGAAGGACACCTTCCACTAGACCAGGTTGCTCCAGCCTGGCCTTGAACAGTTCCAGGGACTGGACATCCACAACTTCTCTGAGAAACCTGTTCCAGTGTCTCACCAAATCCTGACTTTTCCCCCAAATCTAGCAGGGCAAGCAAAGTAGCCTCACCATATTTCATCCATTGTCTCTGAGAGCCTTCTCCAGCCACACAGCTCTTTCCTTGCCCCAGTGTGGGCTCTCTCCATGGGGCTGCAGTCCTTCAGGAAAAGATCTTCTCTCGTGTGGGCTCTAAGAGGGCAGCAGTGGCTCTCTCTTCCACCATGGGCTGTCCATGGGCTTCAGCACATATGTACTTTGTACCTGGAGCATCTCGTTCCCCTCCTTCTCTGATCTTGGTCTTCCCAGTGCTGTTTCTCACCCTTTTCCCCCCATGCCCCTTCCTTTGCCTGTGTGGCAGGTTTTGCCCTTTCTAAAATATGTTTTCCCAGAGATGACACCAGCTGGGCTGAGGGGCTGGGCAGTGTCCTCCAGTGGATCCTCTGGACCCACCAGGAACTGGCTGTGTCCAGCCCTGGTCTCTTCTCCCAGAGGCTCCTGCAATCCCTGTGCTGCCAACACCTCGTCATGGACACCCCATAGAGCATCAAATGACGTTTAAAATTTTCATTACAGGGAAATTACAAGAGTGTAACAATGCTTACTAATGCACTACTGTGCCACTTGCTGAGTGACAAAGAATATTTTCTTCGTGGGAAGAAGGAATTTATTTTCCATGTTGGGTTTTAACTCTTGCACAGAAATAGACAAGGCTGCTGGTACAGGTCAGAGCTACAGGGGGAGGCTCTACTCTTCTGCTAAGTGTCAAACGTGCTTTAAACGTGGGAAAACACTTCTTTATGCAGCAGGTCCTGAGGCTTTGTGGCCACAGAGAAGTCTGCACTGTGGAGACAGTGTCTGCAGGATCAAATGTGGCTTAGAGAAATTCTTGGACAACAGGTCCATAAGTGGATATTGGAATCAGGTTAGATAGTGATGTGCTGTATAATATCCTTAATACTGCAATTCTCAGTGCTGGCAAAATATGAGTGACTGGGCCAACAGGCTGTGCTACAGGTTATAATAGAACTGAAGAAATGCAACCAAGGGAAAAGCATGGCAGTGAGGTCTGAAAGGCCAAATTACAAAATGTATTCTGTAGAACACACAGTACCGAAATTAAGGAGACGACATTGACACAAATGACTTTGGAATTGTTCAAGGAAGATGCTCAGAAAATCATGGACTTTTTAGGCAAAAGACAAGCAGCAGAATTCTGTTTGTCACATATAGGTGGATGTGGTATAACACAAAGAATCTACAGATACTTTTGTCATATGGCTTTAATCCTGTTTCTCTTAAGAATGCCTCTTTCTGCAATATTCCTGTTTATTATCAAGTGTCCAAGTGGATCAGATCTAAGTGGTTAGTTGGAGTTGAGGTGGCTTCAATTACCCTGATTGCTGGTGAAAACAGCAAGACTTGATTGGAGGAAGCAGATTTGGAGTTCTTTCAGAAGGGCCTACAGACAGTTTTTAAGTTTAATCCACAGGGATTCTTTGCAACCTAAAAATTAAGTTTGCTTTAGGTTTCCCTATAATGGAAATATCTATCTGATTGCCTTTTGCTCCAATTGCAATCACGTTTCTATTCCTCCTTATTGTAACTTTATCTTGCTTTACCTCAGATTTTTCCATTAATTTCAGGAAATAAGAGCCTGACACGGTAATGCTTGTGAGTGAGGCCTGCTCCTTGGCATCCTGATGCTTGAACTTTATGGATTAGAATTGTTGACTCCCAGCAATCAGATTCACTCTTGTTGTGTCTGACCGGGAACAGAGGGGACCAAGCCAAAACCAGAGCCCCCAGAGTAAGGGCATTAGACCTGTCGTTTCCACAGTGAATGGTTTCCCTTCTAAACAGTCTCTGGAAAGAAGCTTAGTAATTCCTTAGGGAGGCAAGTTATAAAACTTGAGATGCAGATATTTAAATTCTATGAGCCAGCCAGCAACAGTTGAATTGGCTGTCAGACCTTGTAAAAATCTAAACCAATCTCTTTTATTGTCTTGTGGCTGCTGCAGTGAGGCATCTCAGCTTGAGCAGGGTGAACTTTCCCCACCATATCCTGTTTGCTACTGTTCATGTGAATACAAATGGCAATGCAAGTTATATCCAGAGGAAGCATCTTTAGGCTGTGAAAGGTTATCACAGAGATCCTTTCATCTGCTGAAATATAAGAATATGAGAATTTATACCAGAGGGGCTACAGAAATTACTGGAGCCCAATCTTGCATCTGTTTGATTTTAGTAATGAAGTGATATTTGACTTTCAGTGAAGTATTTCAGATTTTTGTGTATGATATTTTGAGCTGTGTAATTCTCACTAGAAGTTGTTGAACATACGGAGGAATTTCCATTTGCATCCCAGTTAAGAGTTCTTGAGTGTTTGGGTGGTTTTACATCTACACTACAAAGGAATACAGATTATTCAAGGAGGTTCATAAGAAGAGTTCTCCTACCTGCTGTTCCTCTCGTTATGTATGATGCTACCACAACTTGCAGCATAACGTGGCTCTAACTGGAAATCCTTCCTAACTAGAAATTCAAACTCAGCGAGAGTAGTTCTGAATCGCTGTCTTGTGCATCAAGCCTGAGAAAATTGTCTTTCACTCAAGCTCTGGGCCCAGTCTGGTTCTGGGTAGAATTCCTGTGTCTTAGACAGCAGACCAGCATCATTTATGGAAATCTTCCGGTAGCTAGTGCTTGAAGAGGGAACTGTACTGCCCTTGAAAGTGGTTGTATGGTGTGGTGGTCTTTGTTTGCACAGGAATGAACTTGGTGACCCTGCTAAAACAGGATTAGACAGAAAGATCAGTGTGGGTGGCAGCCATTTGGATGATAAGACAAGAGTTCAATAATTCATGTTGTCCCCCTTTTTATGCCCTAAGCTGTGATGGAAAGGATACCAGTAAAGAGCCACATGAAGTCTGTTATTTGTCTCTTTTGAGAGACACAAAAATCCTGAATATTGTAGCTTCTTGGCAGGTAATATAAGGTCTTGATCTACCAATGTGTCTGCATTACAGAAATGTATTTGATTCTGAAACACTGCTGTGTTACATCTGGAGCCCTCAGGTCCTGTGCCAGTTTAGGAGTCAGCTGTAGGCTCAATTTCAGACATATTGGTATTAGCATGGAATGTGCAACCCTGGTAACCATGGCTGATTTGGCAACGTCATATAAAAGGACACAGAATGATCATTTTTAGTAGTGGGGTTGCCCCTTGATTCCAGAAGAGGAATGTGTGCGTGCAACTTAGCTGGAAGAAAAATAAATTCTAGCACAGAAATCAACAAGTTAGACTATTGTTCTTCAACATGTGCAAGAAACTATATAATAAAATTCTGCATTTATAATTGGATCCAGTTTTTCCATCAAGTTGCTTTTGCATTGCATAATTTCCTATCCTGTTGTAAAATGCCCTTTGGCACTTAAAAAGTCCACTACGCTGACTGATAACTTGAGTGCTCTTCAGGTCTTCCATCTTTACAGTGGCGTTAGCTCAAAATTTTGGCAGTGCTTGGTTTTGGTCACCACAGCTGTCCAGGCTCAGCTGTGTGGTATTTCAGAAGCCATTCGTGATCCTGGAACAGGATCAGCTGGATCTTTCTGGGTGGAATAGCTTCTGTTATGCAATTGTGGTCACCATGGTTTGAAGGAAAATGGGGAAGTTGAAGGCTTAATCCTTAAGAATCAATCAAGATTTAATCTAGAGTTTAACCCTGAAGAGCAGAATATTTCCTGTGGGCGAGGCCTTCTGGAGGCTGACCTGGAGCAGGGACCAGACAGAGCAAAAGGATAAAGTAGGGATTTATTAAAAGGCACTGGGCACACCTGGGCAGTGCAAGAGCCCAGCTGGTTTACACCCAAGATGCCCCAGAGTGGTCACAAAATGGACACCTGATCACGAGGTCTCACACTTTGATAAGTTCTGGTCCATTCACATATTGGAGTTAATTGTCCAATTACAGCTTCAGGTTATGAAGCTCCATCCTCCCTGTTTTTCCTTCTCACTTCACTGTTGTTTTTGTTCTTGGGCCTGAAAGTTGTACTGGTTGTCCTTGGTCCCAGGCTAGAGAAGGAATTGTTTTGTTTCCCTACTCTGTGAAGAGAACTCAGTAGCACTTAATATGAAAGCTAAAACTACCCACTAAAACAGCACAGAATCTAAAAAATATAAAAGCTAAAACCTAAGGCATCATGGGAATTCCTTATATCTGGTGTATTTGTTTTTGGAGTGCAGAGGACTAACTTTTGAACCCCACCTTTTGGATGTGCAAAGGAGACTTTGCAGAGTCCACCTGTTCTTCCTTTTTTGAATGCAGAACTGTCTTCTACACTTTCTTAAAGTGGAAAACATTTTGTTGACCTGGTATAAGCTTGTTTAATGACATAAAGATTATATGCAACTTCAAGACAATAAAAGAAAATACTTAAAATAGGTTAATATGAAGTGAGGGCCTTGTTGAGTATTGTCAGTAAAGAGCCCCAGTTTTATATTTCCTTCTGCATAGGAAATGAAAAGTCATCCTACAATACATCATACGACCTGGTTACTCCAGTAGGCACCCTACAATGTAGGTGTAAAGTTCTGAGAGAAAATCTCCTAGATCCTGGATAATGTCCTAGAGCAAGCTGCCAAAGGAGCTGTCAATAAGGTGATGAGCACCCTGTCCCCACTCTGTCACCATTCAGTTCTCACTTACAGAGTACAGCTTGGTGCAGTCAGTGCTGTGCAGTTGCCTGGGTTAGATTTGTATCCTCATGAGCACCTGTGGGCTGCAGATCCCACTTTTACAGGTGGATCCTCTCACAGCAGTAGTTCTAATTCCTAAAACTGGGAACAAAACTGGTATTCTCTTGTTCTCCTGTTGATTCACGTGTTCCTCAGTTTTTTGCCCAACACTGATTCCACTGTGAGGTGCATGGCTCAGTAGCTGTGCATGTCATTCTGGGGGGTGAATTCTGCTTGTGCAGCCAGTGCCTGGTTTGAGGCAATGCTGAGAGTGATAACATAAATAAATGCCTTTTCAAGTGGGCCAGAGAGCTTGCTGAAGGCCTTTTGGCATGATGTCTGCTTCACAGGTGCATTCCCAGACTGCTCTATAATGACCATTAGTTTGAAAAAAATAGAGTAATATTAGCTTTGTATTCCTCAGGGTGTTGTTAAAAAAAAAAATCATTAAATTAGTTAATCAGTATTAAATCTCAGAAATTGTTGTATCAGTCCATTGCATCATTAGAATTTTTATTCAAATTACTGCAATGCCTAAGCTTTGTTATCGAGTCAACGTTTTTTCCTAAATGATCATGAAATGTTACTATTTTTTGGTTTTACTATTTGAGCTACCCCTGTAATTACCCATTGTCATGCCCTCTATAGTCTTAGATGTGTCAGCCAATACTAAAATGAAGAGATGAACTCTAGTATAAAAAAAAAATGCACTGGATTTTGTTGCATGTGTTATCATTTGTGTTGCATTTTAGTTATCATTTAATGTACATTTTGAGGCTTCACAATTAACCCTTGTCAAATATAACAGCAATAGTAACAATCAAAGACATTTCTAGTTCGAAAAAATCAAAAGCGTCTTAAATGCTTGCCAAGGGATTCTTGTAAAAATCCTTATGTGAAGGTGCCTGGGAAATGAGGACGGGCAGAGCCCTGCTTTGCCACGCCTGAAGGGAAGTTTGATGGCAAAATTCCAAACCCCTGAAACCCTAGGACTTGGAGTAAGTGTTGACACTGATGTAACCTGAGCAGTACAAATGACGTTGCTGTAATACTGTGGATGTTCAGGAGCAGTGATTACTAATGGAAAACACAGAAGTGCAGATACTGTACAGGAAGAGCCATTATGAACTTGCTTCAGCAAGCCCTTCCTGAAGGGGTCTGTGAGTGGTGCTGTGGTTGTGGATGAGTTCCATCTGCACTGCCTTCGTAACCAGGCTGTGGTGGTGGAAGCTGTAAGTCACGGCCTGAGCACCCCCTAATGCCTTCTGCCACTTCAAGGGTCTGTGAAGAGTTTCTTTAATTGCAGAAGATGGCTGAAGCCTTGCTGTGCTATGTGCCCCTCATTTCCTTCCTTTTTCCCTCGTGCCAACTCCTCCTGCTATCCCCCTCTCCCAGCCCTGACGTTCCGTGCATGGCTTGGTGTGAGAAGTGTTTTTTCTGGAATTCACAGGCTCAGGTGTCCAGGCCCTGCACAGGCTCAGCCTGGGTCCAGATCCACCAGATGAGCTCATGTTGTGCTTTCAATGGGCTCTGTGTGGTCGGTGCAGCTGGAACCTGAGGGAGCCAGGTCTGTCCTTCCCCATGACCAACCCAGAGCAGTCTGGATGGGGAGTTGGCACACTCTGAAGGTGGAGGTGCCCCTCAAAGCTCCTGTGCTCAGGAGAAGCCTCAGAAGCTTGCTGGGAGGGCACTGGGTGTACTGAAAAGGAGACATCTCTGGCATGGCAGTGGTATCTCTGTAGGAACAGCCATGCTCAAGGGACAGCTGAGCTGGATTCTGTGCTGATAACACCTCTCTGTTTGGTTCTTGAACTGATTAATGTTGCTTGCAGTGGGAATTAGACGTTATTGGTAATAATTCCTTCCTAGTACCTGCTTCCTTTTCAATGGCAGGAATTCTCTTTGAGAAATTAAACGCTCTCTGGAGTGTTTTAATGAAATCCAAGTTTTGTCTCCAAGTCATCAATTTTGCTCTGTCTCTGAGCCATCATCCTTATACTCCTCCCCAGAAACCCACTAACTAATCAACCTAGCATTGGGCATTCTGAAATGTTTGCTGAGAAAACAGCTCTGTTTTGACAGACAGCAATTATAGCACCTGGGCTATAGGCAGACTTTACAGCTCTTCTGGGGATCTCTTATGAATAGCCACCATGAGGCCAGCACAGCCCTGTGCAAACAAGCTTTGTAACCAAATTGCACTGAAAACCCCCTGCTCTTCTACCCACACCCTCCCCTCCCAGAATTACTGAGTAGCATGGACATAGCTCCTTTACTTATTCTGAACCTGAAAAAGCTTTGTAAGAAAATGCTGTTTAGATTTAGGAAGAGTTACTGTCTCATTCAGATACACTTGTTTGAAGTCCCATGCATGGCTGGCTGTGTGTCATACACACTCCTTTGAAGTTGTTGAATTTTAACTTGTTTTTTCATAATTGGAGAACTGCAGAATATTTGAGGGCTTGGAGTGATTCAAGTAAGTGGAAAATTAAGGAGAGTATGTTAGTCTAAACAGAGCTTTTGTCTGTGTCCTTTGGGGAGGCACATTGTCTGATACTGGTTACATTGCTCATCATTTTTTTGAGGAAGCAATGCGCTGTCTGAGGTCACACAGTCATCCTCTGCTACCCGTTTGAGACTGTCTTGGAGAAGCTGAGATCTCTTCTCAGCTGCCATTTTATTTCTTCCAACTGCTTTGGTTTATGCTGACATCACTTCTTGCTCTGAAAGGGCTTAATAGAAACTAAAAATTCTTCTGTAGGTAGCATTCTTTCACTCTTTTAGCAGTCTTAACTAGAGAAAAAGAAAATGTCTACAGCTAGGCAGCTAATTCAAGACATCAAAAGTAGTGAAATGGTAATTTAAACAAAATAATATTGACCAGCTGTATTAATGAAAAACAGCTATTGACTTTAATGTTGTAAAGCTGTTAAGGTGTGATAGCCTCCTTGTTCTAAAACATTTTTTTTCCCAGGGAGTCTTTTTGGCCATTACTCTCAGAAGTATTTTCTGTAGGCTGGAATAGGTTATATTTAGTGTGTGTGCTTTATTTCTGCTTCTAGAGCTGACTCTCCTGCTCTATTTTTAAATTAACTACTTCAAAACCTTTCACAGTGACCGAAAACATAAACGAGTGGCTTTTCTGTGAAGAAGGTGCCTGTTCCAGCCAGGTTGTTATTGCTCTCCTCCCGTCAGAGGAGGGCATGTGCCCATCCCTCAGGGCAGGGGGGCTCTCTCTGCCTGCACAGCGGGGAACTCCCAGCAGATGGGGAGGTGCTGCTCTCCAGGGGCAGCACAGCCACAGCCCTGCAGCCGCATGAAAGGCAGAGGGGTGAATCCCCAGGTAACGCTTTCCTGGGATGTGCTTGGCTGCAGGGTGGGATGAAAGGGTTCCCTTGGTGTTTGCTGTAACCAAAGAACATCTCCTGGAGCAGCCAGAGAGTTGGGCACTTCACTCAGCTTTTCATGGCATCCCTGGCACGTTGCACAAATGAACCCTCGGGTCGAGAGACCGCAAATGGATGTATTGATGGACACACTTGAGATAAGGTTACCTTAAATAGAAGATTACATAGGTGATTGTCACCCTGATTTCTTCAGTTTTCTGGTACACTTTTACAGCTTGATCTTTTTCATAGTTCATGGTTCTTTCTCACACACGGGTGCTGTAATTAGAAGCATGTTTCTGTTAAGATGAGGTTGTTACAGACTTTCTCTTAGAGTAAAAAACAAGTGATGGGCAGTTGTCTTGACCGATGGGAGAGGCGTCAACCTTCTCCTCCAGTCCCTGGTCTGTGTAAAAATAGTACAAATATAGAGTCAGATGTTGTAATAAAGAGTTTCATGCCTTCTCACCAGACAGGGTCTGTGTGTGTCATTGCATGTCCAACATTAAAATGTTTCCTTTAAACAGAAGGTTGTATAGGGCACTGCCTTCAAGGGGACAGGATGGAGATGTTTCTCATTTCTACATTTATTCTACTTACTCACCTTTATCTTTCCTATTGCACCAGTAACTAAAAAAGCAAGGCATGTGAGAGAAAAAACAAAAACAACTTGCATTTCCTTTTGCTTCCTTACTTTGTTTTGCAGTGAAATCATGTTAATAATAGAAAGCTAGCTTTAGATTTTTTGAAATGAGATTGGGGATGACACATTCTGGACCAAACCTATAAATCAAAACTTGCTTTTTCACTCCACCCTTGAAGCCAGTCTATGTCACAGTTAAGCACTTTGCTGCAAACAATTAGCCAAAAAAATCTTAGGGATCTGCCAGTGCTAATCTCCATCTGAAGATGATTTAGCTAAGCAACTTAAGGTGCTGTTCTGCCATAGCCCCTGAATGTGTTATTATCTCATGTAAATAAGGTCTTGAAGATAAAATGAGACAAGTCCTCTGGCCAAACCTGTATACATTCATTTAACAGAAGATTTAGCATAAAGCATCCCCACAAGCATGTAGAGCTAAAATTATGTTTCCAAATGTCTGCAAATTTCATTTTGCAAAATGAAAATATTCTGAGCTTTTTGTTAAGTGTGATTTTTATGTGTTTTTTTAAGTAGATAGATGAAATGCTGAAAGTTTTTTGGGAACTTTGATTGAATATTTGAATCCATTTAGAAGGAAGTGAGAGTCTGGTCCCTTAATTAAGCTCTTACTGTATGAAATCAGTGGTAATTTTGTCTTTAGTTTCAGAGGGGAAACCATTTGTGTTTGCTACAGTGATGAAAGACCTCTGGTTTTTCCTTAATGCCAGCATTCAGAAAACCCTGTTCAATTATAAAAAAACTTCTGTTTTGTATTGATAGTAAAATAGCAGCATAATTAGAATTACTGAAAAAAAACAAAATCAAGAAAGATTTTTTTTAAACTTATTAGGCCACTTGAGGTATTTGCACTATGCCTAAAATGTTACTTTACTGGTTTCTGACATCCTTTATTATTAATTTTGATCACATAGGACTTGAACAGAATTGGTTTTGCCTCTCTTCTTAGAAAGGCACTGTGGCGTTCTGTATTTCTCTTTCCAACATAAGAAACTGCTGAAGAAGTTACACATGTGTTGAGGGTAGCATACCACTGTTTTTGGTATCTAAGAACACTAGAGAAGTTGGCTAAAGGGAATTTTGGCTCCTTGAAAGTTTAATAAATACTGGAATTCTGGTGAAATTCTAGAAGTTATGGAAATGCTGAAGTCCTGGAAGTGTTGCAGAATAACAGGCAGAGGGTGGCTAGCGTGCTATGAATTGATTAACTGTTAAAATTCATGAGCAGAGTGATGAATAAGCTGATAAAATATTCTGATAACATAAAGAATAGGCTTTTAATTAATACCAGTCAAATTACTTTGTGTAAGATGTGTAATATCAAAAAATGCGATACGGTTCCTTGATTATTTCTAAAGTTTGGTTAAAAAAAACCCCAACCTTGTTTAATACAAGTAACTTTTTGCATTAAGTATATTTAATCTTCTGTAGAAGACCAATTCCCAACATTATCACAGAATCACAGAACAGTTTGGGTTGGGAGGTTTAAAGATCATCCAGTTCCAAACCTTTCACTAGACCAGGCTCCATCCTGGTCCCATCCAGCCTGGCCTTGAACACTGCCAGGGATGGGGCATCCACAGCTTCTCTGGGCAACCTGTGCCAGTGCCTCACCATGCTCACAGTGAAGAATTTCTTCCTAATATCCAATCTAATTCCATCCTCTGTTGGTTTGAAGGCATCATCCCTTGTGCTATCACTTGAAAAGAGTCCCTTAATGTTAGTGCTGTACAGACAATATGCTTGAAGTGAGCATTAGCTGTCAGCATTTCCCCATCACTGTTAAAACTGAATAATGAACTTTATTTTTGAGCTTAATAGATTTTGTGCTGAGCTTAATGCTGATAATGATTTGATCAGTGAGCTGGAAGCAAGTCTGAAATGACAGTGCAGGTGATAGAGAAAATGGTGTAGTGTTCCCTAATAGTGAGAGCAGACATGTAGGGCCATTTAATTTGCTTCTTAATGCAAGCTCATTTACACAAAGTGCATATGAACATAAATCATATAAATCAGAACAATATGAAGTCTACTGTGCACTGTTTGGAAAAGAGTGACTTGGAAAAGATTTTCCCATGTTATGGAAAAAAAGTGTGAGCTTGGCAGCAGAAGGACTTTGGCTACATAAAAATAGGATTAATGAGTATGAATAGAATGAAGATTTTAGTTCTTTTTTATAAGATAATTGATACAGTTGTCACAAGACTCTGTATAGTCCTAATATCTAGAAAATCAAATAATAGTAATATTAAAACACTTTATTCAAGCAGAGACAGTCAAAACAAGGATCCTTATCCAGAAACTGAGAACAGAAGGGTTGGAAATAGAAAGACATAAGACTGTGACAGTGAAAATTATTAACCACTGGGACAAACTCATAAGGACAGCAGCCAGTTCCTCATGGCTTTCAATCCCAAGTGGATGTCCTTTTCCTAAGCCCCCCAGAATAAATTATTGGGAGCAACTGGGTATGATGTAAAAATTTATTCTGCACAGGAAAGCAGGCTGGATAAAGTCAGGAAGCCTTAATTCTGCCTGCTGTAAGCTCTGAAACAATCCACAGAAGTCAAGGAGATCCTTTAAGTAGCATAAAACAAAATAAAATAAGCAGGTGGAAAAAGTTATTTTTCACACAACTGCTTTCACTTGTAGGAAAAGTAATTGTGAAAAAAATAGCTTCAGGGGGAGGGTCAGTCTTGGGTAAATCAGATGGGTTTATTGCTGCTTACATCTGTTTTATCAATCCTTTCTTTCTCCTCTTTCCTTACCTAGATAATTTTTTTTAAAGTTTTACCTGTTTAATAGCATTCTTAACTTACAGTATTTGGTGAATTCTCACCAAATTTTCCCAAAAGTTCCTCTGCTCTGTCACTTTTTCTTATGTTTTTGTCCTCTGAGCATCTTTCAGGTGTGTCTTGTTTTCCATGAAGCAGCTTCCCAGGGACATGTTACCTTGTTATGAATGTAGTTTCAAGATGCAAAAGAATTTCGAAGAGTAAAAATTATCAGGATTTTTCCCACTGTTTGTGGTGATTGTACAGAATGACTTACTGTCATCAAAGCTGCAGGAAAATTGTGCCTTTAAATGCTTGTAGGGAAGGAAGCTTCCCTTAATCATGAATGATGCATACTGAAAAAAAATATACCCAAGTTTATCTCTGGTTTTGGTGATCCAGTATGGATCTGAAGGAGGCAAAGCAAATTTTTCTTCTGTCCTATTTTGTGTGAACATGGGAAGCTCCCATTTGAAGAGTGTCCTGTTGCTTCCAAGGAGAACAGCAGAAGTGCAGCCAGCACATGCCTCACCCTTACCTGAGGAAATACAAGCCAGCCATGGCAGGTTGCTCCTCTACAGCCTGGAAGGTCTGTGTGGTTGAAATGTTTAGAGAAGTAAGGCTCCACAGCATGCTGAGAGTGGAAAATACCCACTGCCTTGTTTCGTGGCTTAAAATGAGTTCTCTTTCCTTTCTCTTGGAAATGTAACCTGTGGTGTAAGAGCAACATTACTCTTAGCTGGGAGGGAGATTTCTCAGGAGTCTAACAATACCATCATCTCTGTCACCACCTCTGTTTCTTTCCAGATGCCAAACCCAAAACTCAGATCTCAGCCCTTGATCACAGTGAGAACATCCATGTTACAACCTAAATTGCATGTCAGATTCTTCAGCTTGCAGAGAAGGAAAAAACCCTTCCAGTGCAGGGTCTGCCTGCAAACAGAGAAATCAATGATTTCCCTTTCAATTCCTCTGTTGCCTTAACGTTTGGAGTCAAATTTTTACAGTGCAGAAGAGACCTAAAAGCTAAAAAATGGAGATAAAAAACAACATATGGAGAGTATTTATTTCTTGGGCGGGGAGCTGTGGCTGAAGAATAGGATTGTATCAGAGTGTTGCCTGCACGGTGTGGTCACCACAGTAACATGCAGAGGAGGAGGCTCTCTGGAGCTGGTGTTTGGGTGAAGGCAGCAGGGCCAGCGAGGAGAGGCGGCGGTGGGGCTCAGGCCCATTGTTCTGTACGCGGCTGCAGGGCTGTCCAGGTGTCCTGATTTAAAGGCTGCTCCTTGAGACAGGAAATTGTATCTTGTTCTGAGGTTTACTGTAATAAAGTACATAGTCCTGGGGGAATGTGCTGCTGGGCCCATGAATCACTTTATGGGCTGGCTGTTCTGACCTCAGCCCCGTGATTTATTCACGCCATACCGCAGCAGGAATGGCAAAAATGCGAGCGGCGCATGGTCTTCCCAACCTCCCCCTTCCCAACCAGATGGGCCTTGAGCTGGGAGGCTGCCAGAAATCCATACAGGCAGGTTTGCTGTGGGCTGCCAGTTCCACTTGTCTTGCCCACTCTGCCGTGTGTCTGCTGGGGAATCCTCTTGCTGCTCAGGTGTTTCCTTCGTAGTTTTGTGGCCTTGTTGTTTCTTGTGGGAAAAGATGAAAAATCTCAGTGCAGTCGTGGTGCTCCGAGCAGAAATGAGGCGTCTTGAAGTGTGCAAGTTCTTGGTAATCCCCTTCTTCCTTTCAGCTAACAATAAACAACAAAAAGAAAGAGACCTGGCTGTTTTCAGCTCAGAATGTCACTGTGTTACAGATGTTACCAGATGTGCTCTTCAGTAAATAGTAGCATTTGCAGAGGTGGTTAAATGATGTGCTTTTGGTTGAATCACAAAGGACAGGAGTGAAGAGTAGCTCTTGACACTCACCTCCACTAAGCCATGTTTCTATTCCAATTGACACTGTTTGTTTATATGTTTTACATTTGGCACTTGTTAGTTTTAAAATCTAGCAGTTTCCTTCAGTGCTGGTCTTTTTGTTTGTGAAATATTTTTTTCTGCATGAAGCATCCTGATATTTTCCTGTAAATTCATTAGTCTGAACTCTTCAGAAAATGCTCAGAATTTTTATTGATGTCCAAAATATCTATTTCTTCAGGATAGTTTCAGGATTAAAAGTTGTCCACATCACACATATTCACCCTGCCTTGCATTTTCGGCCCCTTTATATTTAATATACTTTTTCTTTTTTAAATAAAATAGATAAAATTTAATGTCTTAAAATTCAGCAAGAGTTTTTTTGCAAGAAGTTAACCTTGCCACATATCTTAATAGCTAAGTAGATACCAAATGATAATTCTTAATAATTGTATAAACAATTAATGGTCAACTTTACCAGAATAAGCAGGATGTTATTTAGAAGGTAGGGGAACTTTCATTTATCTATAGTATAGGCAGGTTTTCATGAGAGGCAGTTTCTTGTGTGATACAAGCTGGTTTAATTCTGATTCTTCTATTTATAGCCTTGAAATTGGAGGTTTATTACTTTTTCTAAGATGCTAAAAGTTACGTTTGTAAATTTATCTGTGATCATGTTTCTACTATAAGTCTGGCTGGGTGGGATTTTTGTTTAAACTATAGCATAAACAGAGTTTCAGATTTGTTCACTTGAAAAGGTGGTGGTTGCTAAATTGTGCTAAATTGAGGTTTTTCCAGTTTCTCTCCTATGAAAGACTTGCTCCCTCACTTTCTGTGGGTTGCTTACAGTTCGTGTACCTTGTGTCTCATTACAAAACAGGCAGTAACAGCTTACTTTAAGATGGTTGAGCTTCTCTTTATTTCAATAAATTCTTTAGATCTGTACATGAAAAAAGGCTTTGAACAGGAGTGCATCATTACTGTGCTTAGCAGGGATCTGATAAAGGGTTGTCAAAGGTCTGTTTGCATGGTTTAGATCAGGCTTAACAATGCTTGTTCTGGAGCAGGGTACACATGCTCAGTCTCTTAAACTTTTTACTGCACGCAGGTCTGGTTTCATCTCATGAAGAACAGGCACTGGATAGAAGTAAAAACAGAAAGGAAGGTGGTGGGATGCTCCCTAGTTGCTGTAGAATGCCAGTTGCTTCAAGCATCTGGAAAGCTGTCTTCAGAACTCATCAGAAAATGCTGTAGTGCCCATTCAAACAAATCTGCTGCACTCAGGGACTGCAAGTAGCTACACCTGCTTTCAGACATGGATCTGAAAAAGGAAATTAAATGAAACCTCTCAGGCCCCTTCTGCTGCAATTACAGAACTAAATATATCCAAATTTTATCCATAGCCCCTGACACCTGCTCCATTTCTGTCCTCAACCCTTTCAACAACTCCTGCATGCTTAGAAACACTTTTTCTTTTGGCACTACTTAGGGAGCAGTCATTGGAGCTACCAGGAGCAGGAGGCAAAGTGATGCCTCAGTGTTTAATGAAACTGCTTCCAGCCTCTTTTTCCCCATGCTGCTATTCATGTCCTTATCCAGACACTTGGCATTTCTTGTGCTCCTTTTTTAACCCCTCTCCTGGGCAGCAGCAGCAGCAAGCAAAGACTGAAATACAGGTATAGTTAGGGTTAGAATGGAATAGAGATCAGCATCAGTGCTGCTGTTGTTACTACCACCAAAGCCCAAATACATCCTTTGCAGAATTAATATAAAAAGGTCTGACCTTGAAGAAAATATTTCTTTTTCGAAATCAGAAGAAGTGGCTCTGGAAGAGAAGCTTGAACAAATGTACAAAAGAACCATCAGAGAAGGAGTAGGAAGTTAGGTGAGGCACATCCAGGTTGATAAGCAGATAGACAATAAATAATGAAAGCAATCCATAGCTCTGACAACAAAACGTGTTGAAATGGTACATGTGGAAAAAATATTTAGATGTTTATAAAAGAACAACAAAATGAAGTAGCTGTACACATCTGGTATGTAACATGAAAGTGAATGTCACAGGGATAGCAGCAATTAGTGAGAGCTGGACTAATATTCAGAGCTGGAATGTGGGTACAAGTTGTTCAGGAAATTGAAAAATGAAAGTATTCATTATATTGTGTATTAATTATAATGGAGGTTTTGAGGAAATAAAAAAGAGTATAAATTATAACATTGCTTTGAGTCAGAATAATGTAAAGATCATAAAAGTTACACAAAGAGAGTGGATGGTATCCTGCTATGGATTTTAGGTATTATGTTGTGTTAAATGTAAGTAATAATGGATAAATGTGGTTTTGTAGGATATATGTATTTATTGGATACAAATTGGAGAAACTGCCAGGTTTGTTAACTTAATAATGACTAGGTCACCAAGATGTAATGGTGTGAGACTTCAGGATTGTAGTAAGTGGTGACACTAGAGAAGAAATCATCACAAAAAATCCCTTCAGCTGTAGTGATCACAAATTGATAAAATCTACATTCAAAGGAAAATACTATGCTAGAAAAGTGAAGTATTCAATTTTATAGTAATAGACTGAAAAATGGAGACTACTAGGTAGCAAGTAAATTGGAAAGAAGAATGCAAGAGGCTCATGAAGAGGAAGCAGGGCATTTATTTAAATCAAAAGTCCAAAACTATTTGGTCTTTGCATCCCAAACGAAAGGGGAAAGTTTAAGAAAGTTATGAAGCTGTGTATCTGTGTCCAAAGGGGAATTGGCAGCAACCTTAAAAATTGGTCAAGAGAAAGAGACATTTAGGGAAAGCAGAAAATGTAAGAAAAAAGTGAGAATTGTGAAAGCTCATACTGAATGAGACCTCTCAAAAGCAATAAAAATAAATAATATTCTATAGCCACTGCTACAAAAAGATCAGGAAAAGAAGTCGAACCACAATGCACTGAGAATAGGGATAGTATGAATATGGTCCCAAAACTAAGTTAATGCCTTTGTCTTGGTTTCCAGTGAGCTGATAAATTATAGAGGAAGGCAGGTGTGATCACCTGTCAATGTCAGCCATGGAAATGAGACAAGTGCAGAAGTGAGATATGTTATACTAACCAGAAATAACTTGGTATTCCTTTAGCAAAGAGGTAGATGCTCTATCTGTTTGATTTGAGTATAAAGACTGGCTAATTTTCTTAAAACAACTGTGTTATAAATCATGACTGGAGTTTTTCATGTGATCAGAAGCCACAGTAAGATTGCAGTATTGCTGTCAAAGTTTAACCAATAAAGCTGAAATTTCCTTCTACTATCTTTCAACCCGGGCCAGATTCACAAAGACATCAAGACAATTGTTTTCACTGCAGTAATTGTGGTTGTTTGATATGTTATAATCAGTGTGAATTCCATGATTCATTTTCCATTCTTACATTTTGGCAGTGCTGGCTGTGGCAGCAAAGGGTTTGACACTGTCTCAGTGTCAGGAAGAGCTGCAGCTCTGCAGTTCCTCCAGGGATGAGGAACCTGCGGTCAGATCTGGGTTCCTCGTGTTTATTCAGGTTTTTGGCTCCTCAGGCTGCAGGGATACACAGCCAGTGGTGCCCACACCAGGGAGGGGCAGGAACCTGGAAATGTGAGGGCAGAACCATCTCTTGCCACAAGAGCCTGTCTTGTGTCAGCTTAAGCCATTGTAAAACCCCATGCTATGCTAAAGCTCAACCTATACTTGACTGCATCCCAGGAAAAGAAATTAGAGCTGTCTTTCTTATAAGGTCAGTTTTCAAAATCTGGTGGATGTATTCTGGTGGCCTCTGTTGCCTGGATGAAAAATACGCCTTGAGTTTGTGCTCTGTCTGCACTGCTGGTAAACTGCAGATGAAGAAAGAACACCCATTTCAGGACTTGCTTCTCAGAAAAGCCAGCTCTGGGGAGCTCGAGAGCCTTGTAAGTACTGCTGTCTCCCATCTAGATTCTGCACTGAAAGCTGCAAAAGCAAGGAAGATTATCTTTAAAAAAATTCTACCCTTCATAGGGACGGATCTCCCATAACACTGGGTGTCAGGATTGAAAGTTTCTACTAAAATGTGCCATCCTGGGGAGCTCCCACTCTTCACAGGCACCTAGGTAAGGCTCATGGACTACCAGTTTAGCAGCTGTGATATGCAGCAGCCAGGTTTTCACTGAGGTATTCATCAATAAAAATAGTTCAGGAAATTAGTAGTGGGTTTAAAAGTTCTCTGTGAAAGTGTTAGATTTTTTTTTTAGATATGCTGGCAGACACAGTGTAAGGCTGTGCTGCAATTCTGAGTGCTCAGAGCTGAGACATGAGCAGGACTACGAATTGCAAATTTTTACCTCTGGTGCCAAAGTGATAAAATTAAGTTGGGAACCTTAAGTATAAGAAGGGCTAAAACATTTATGGGAAGGGTAACATAAAATATTTATAGGATTACTTGTGACTTTATCAGAGATGTTGAGGGAAAGGACTTTGAAAAGCATTGCTTATCAATCCTAGTAAGGAGTTCTGTGATTCTAGACAATTGGGATGTTAGAGAAAATATATGTAGGAAAGTCTAAATATATTATCAGTATCTTTTTTTAAACAAGGGCAGTACAAGTGGTAATGCTTCCTGTGTCATGGCATTCACATTGATTATTATCATGCCATTCTTATAATGGAAAATTAAAGGGACATCCTTTTTGTCACCACACAATTGTGTTCACAAAGAGTTTGCATTTTTATCTGGTTTTCCAGTTGTGGTCACGTGTATGCAATGACATTGAAGAGACCAATGGAAAGGTGTACATTCAGAAAGCTTCAATTTGCTGATGACAAAATCCTCTTGTTTTCATCTCATTTGGTTTGCTTGAATTCTCAGTTTCTGTTTTGGTAGCTCAGAGATTAGAAAGGCTGCTGATGTGCCAGCCAGGCCAGGCAAAGGTGACATGCTGATTGAGGAAACAAGTACTGGAATGGAAGGAGTGTGGTATTATCCCTTTTCACTGAAGGTTTAAGGCTGTGCTTTGGAAATTAATTTGCAGTCTGAGGTTTGATTATTCACAGCTGTAATTGAAAAAAGCAGGGAGTACCTATTGCCAAGTTAATTTTTTTCCCCAGTCTCCTGCAATAAGAGGTAGCTACTGTTTCTTTTGGATAAAAGTTTGCTCACTTTGGGATACTTCAAGCTGCATCTTAAACGCTGCAGAAATTACAGCCAGTGCAGAATTTGGCAGCTTGCATATTAAGTGAGTTACTCATCTGTTAGCATCATGCAATGTCATTCACTGGTATCATTGCCTTTTTCCAGGTTACTTTTAAGAATCAAATCCTGATACCCAGAGCTCTGCTAGGACTGTCTCCTCCCTGTGGGGTACTGCAAGACAATTTCCTAAGTTTCTGAAGATACTCTCTAACCAGGAAAAAAGTAGTAGGAAAGAATGTAGTAAGAAAGAAAGTAGTTCCGAACTGCTGCTGTAGTGGTAGACACCGTTTATGATGAAAAGGCTTGAGGATCTGGTCCATTGAATCAGTGGTTTGGTGTGTTGTACTCTTAATTACCTCTTAAGAGTTTATTGAGTGTGACCCACCCAAACCCTGGCCCTCTGCTAAACTCCTGAAATTACTGAATGCCATGTCCCTACGCTTTTATGTTCTGAGCTGTTGCCTGTCTAATTCTCAGAGCACTACAGTGCTGTATCCAAATCTCTCTGCTCAAAGTTCTTTCTGTTGTTGTCACATCATGGGAGGGTTTTTAATTCATATGCAAATAATACAGTTCTTATTGTGATGGTGATTCACCAGAGTAAGTCTGACAAATGTCTCTGTTTGGAAAGCATTAAAAGCTTTTAGCAGCATTTTCTGTAGCTTGGAGAAAATGCAGTGGACAAAAATCAGACAACTGAAACAAGTCCTGTACTAGTGGTCGTTCTGTGGTC
Source organism: Polioptila caerulea (assembly GCA_013397295.1). NCBI lineage: Eukaryota > Metazoa > Chordata > Aves > Passeriformes > Certhiidae > Polioptila > Polioptila caerulea. The sequence goes on along the minus strand of VYXF01004881.1, from coordinate 108,619 downwards.
ATTGATGCCCTTACCATGAGTAAACTGTACATGAAACAGGAGAATCTTTCCTTGTGTACTAAAGGCACAACAGCCATAATTACAATTCATCTTAATTACAGTTCATCAAGATGAAAATGCTTAATTATTGCTCATGGAAGTGCAGCAGTCTCTGTTGAAGGAACTGACTGGATTGCTATGAGCTTCTAGCTCTTCAAATTTCTGTCAGACTTTTAAATACTTTAGTTTAATGCTAGTCAGAAGGAAAACAGATTTGATCCTATAATGCAACTAGGGCTGATGGAATAATCCCAGTTCTTCCATGACATTAAAATCAAAGCTGCTGCTGATATCAATATTGCCTTCATATTATCTCATACACACTTTCAGAAATAATCCACATAGCAAGAAATTTCATAATTGGAAATAAAATTTTATAGAACAATATATTTATAACATTTCTGTATGGAATATGTGTTCTCCCTGACATATGTAAACATACTCTTGTAATGAATATGTATCATTTTCATGTTTTGAAGCATCATTAATTCAGCACTGTTTATAGCCTGTTAGTCTTTCTAATTATGCAACTGATAAATATTCCAGTGCTATGACCCTGGGAACAGTACAGCAAAGTACAAAACTGCTTTTTAAAGTTCACCTCCTCTTGTCTTGTACCAAAAGGATTCTTCTCCTTTACCAGGAAAGGGCTGTGAAGAAATTATGTAGTCTTCTGAAACCAAGTGCTATAAAAACCCATTTGAAGACAGCTTGAGTCTATTTGTATTAGTAATTAGTAGTAGTGTACTAGTACACTATTGAGTTCATCAAGACCCCAAATCAGGTATTTCTGTTTAAGAGCTGAAGGAGAATTGCATTTGCGCACTATTTTTTGTGTATGTTGTCAAATCTCTATGCTCTACTGGCCTATAACTATTCTGTAGTCATCTATTTTAAAAAGGCAAGCCCATCTTTCTTGGCATTATTTTTTGAAGACTGCAAACAGAACAAATAATGTTGATGTTGATTTTGAGATTATATTCACCATTGTCTCTTAAGAATTAAACCTACTGGGCTTGATACCACTCCAGTCTGTATTGATCGTAATCCACATTCAGTTGAAAGACTTCACCATAAATAGAAGGAAAACAGTAATCTCCCCTTTTTTGTCCAATTTGGAGTAAACCTTGAACTTGTTTTCAGTAGACTTTTATACACTGTTGCCATTTCAGGTTTCCTTTGGTAGTATTCATCTGTTACAGAGTCTGCTTACCTCTTGTGAGCTCAGTGCAGGCTGCAGAACCTGCTCCAGTGGAGAGATAAATGGGCAGTTTGCCCCTACTAAGTTGGTCTTGGCACAGCTACACTAGTACCAGCATCTGAAATACCTGAATTAACTTCAGTGAGCTGTTCAGTGGCTCTGGCCCTAGTCAGCATTGAAAATTATCAGCATCCTTAGGTTGTGCAGCATGTTTTGCCTGCTTATGAGAACATTTCAGGACCTCCAATGTTGTGAACTGAGGAGAAGCATTTTACTGAAGCAGCCAAGCCTGCAGGACTGGCTGCAGCACTCCTGATGGGTCAGTTTGTTCACATGATGCCACCACCATTCACACAGCAACCCATTATCTCCTTCTTGCCACATCACCCTTCTCACAGCATGTTCCTTTGGCCTCCCTGGGGATAAAGCTCTCAGGAAAGAAAATAAATCACTTTTCTAGTGCCCTTTTTATGGTCTTGGAATCATTGGGCAGTTGCAAGCTCTGCTGAGGACAGTAGCTTGGCTCTACAGCCCTTTTTATGGCAGCAGAGCTGGCAGTGACACCTACATTTCTCCCACATGGAGCAGTTTGCATTTAGCTTGCTAAAGTAAAAGAAATGCAGCTACAGTGCACTTTTCACAGGGTATTTTTCTTATTTCAGCTCAAGCTTCACCTTGTTTCAGTTCCAGAATACAGTCAGAAAGCCACAATGGCTTTCACCCCACTTCTCGACCAGCACCCTCATCTCACAGCACAGCACTGAAGTCTTGGCCAATAGGAAGTTCATTTCTAAGAAATGGTGGCAAAGATTTTTCAGGGGAAAAAAAAAGTAATGGACAGCTATCCATATGTCATTTTCCTGGCCTGAGGGTTTTCTCTTAAGAAGCAGAGATGGGCAACAAAGGATTTGATTGCAGAAGGTATATGGCTTACATGCTATTTGAAGCCCCTCCAATTTCCATACCAGAGTAATGGCTCCATAGATAGAGTTACGGGGATATTCTTGGCTCTGGTCCTGAATCATCAGCGAGGATTGTGGGCTTACTATTAAAAGAATAAGTGTTTCTTTATAATCAAAACAGATTACTCTAAAGAAAGTGAAAATGACCAGAGCTCCAAGCCAGCCTGTCTTTCCCAGGATACCGATAGCTGGAAAAAAGCAGAGGTCATGGATCATGTTCTGTCACTTCTCTCTATTGGTATTTTTCATGTTTTAGGCAGACATCCAAAATTGGATGCTTTTCCATAAAGCAAAAGCAGCAGAAACAAAATGGCAATAATAACATGCCCATTATCCATCGTTCCCACACCTACAATCTTGACACTACATCTGGGAATCTGATGTGCACCTTTTCCTTTCTTCTACTCTTTGCCTCCATTAAGTCACCAAAATATTTGTATTTCTTCATAGCACAAATGTATTTAGAATTTATGATTATCCTAAAGTGTCTCAAAAAATGTGCTTTACTCTGTGGTGTTACATTTTGAAAGGGAAGTAATAATGTTTTTCTAGATATGATCTAGGCAGGATCCAAGTACTCTCTACCTTGAATCTGTGAGATTTTTGATATGCTGGTAGTTCATTAAAAGCAAGCTAACTCTCTTGGACTGTACAAGAAACACCTGTGTAAACCCAGAGAGAAATTCCACCCACAGAAAGTCCGTTGTGTTAGTCCCCTATCCTGGCAGATGGTGAACAATTTTGTCTGTAGAAATGCACCTTTTCCTCATGAAATACAAAGGTTTTTCACATTTTTGAGACAGTGGCTTCAGTTGGGATCCTGATAATAAACTTATTGATACTGAGTGCTGCAGCAAAACTTTAGGTGCGTTTGCAACTTTATTTTTAGATGAAATGTAGATAAGAAATGTGTAGTATTCAGTTTGTCTTTCATCATCACTCCTGCATGATGCCATTTTTCGCACCACCACACGTTTAGGACTTCATTTTATTCCTTCTTTGAAAGGTGATGGAGGCTGAGACAAGCCAACAGTACTGGGCAAGAAGGCCAAGGTTTCCCTTGAAATCCTGTTGCACATCACCAGCTAAAGATGAGAATTAGGGTCAAAGGACAGAAAAGTTGCTTTTCCTAACGTAATCAATCCTTTGGCTTCCTTTGAGAACTGCTGTTTTACAGTTAGGGTGATTATCTTCATCTCTTTCTTCCCTGTATGTATTAAATGTTTCTGAATTCTATTTGTGAGAGTTTTCTGCTACAGGGAAAGAGTGTGGGAAAATGTTCAGCCAAAATAATAATGAATTGTAGTTATTAAAAGCTGAGAAGGTGAGTGCACAAGAAGAACATAATGTGTTTTTCTTACCCTGTAAGCTGCAATTTGGTATCAGCACAGTTGTTTAGGGGTAGATGTGTGGATCTTGAATTCCTGTTCCACCAACAGACATGTAGCCCAGACAAAAATATTTATTACTGCTTTTCAGAGTTGCACACTGGAACAGCATTTATGATGTATTCAAATCCTTTTTAGAGGAGTCCTCTAAGTTTTGCAGGGTAATAATGTAATCTGTTTGGATTGTTTTCAGACAAGAAGCCCTTCTTGCTGCCATTAGTGAAAAAGATGCCAATATTGCTCTGCTAGAGCTTTCATCCTCTAAGAAGAAGACTCAGGATGAAGTGGCTGCCCTGAAACGAGAGAAAGACCGTCTTGTGCAACAGCTCAAGCAGCAGGTGGGTACAGGAGGGCTGGGAAAACTCCAGTTAATAATCTGGTGTGGCATTATTACCTTGATTTATGGAACTAATAATGTATAATCCTGTCGTATGTTAGGACAGAAAGTGCATAAATAACAATTTCAGAGGAGCTGCTGGACTCAGCATTGAGGGAGGTTTCTTTGTGTCACTGCCTGAGCAGTAAATGTGTGATAGCATGTATAGGAAGTTGTGAATGAAGAGGACGTTGGTTATTATCCTCTATAGGCACAAATATTCACAGATTCAGGGAAAAGTTGTGATACTACTCTTAGGGATTTGTATTTGCCTTGTTGGGGAAGAAGCCTAGTTGGAAGAAACTTCTCCTAGCTGTAGAGCTCAAATTTGAATGTTACACCAGTCTCTCCTGTGATTTCTGATTGCAGCAGGAGCATCATGTGCCAGCTTCTAGAATAGACTCTGGGAGGTCTCGTGCTTGTGAGGAGATTGGTCCCTTCCTATTTCTGGCCTCTCCCATTTCTAAGATCTTTCTCTGTTGGCACAACAATTAGAAAAATGTATTTCTGTTCAAGCATTTAATATTTTGTTCCAGTACTGAATGCAATGTGAAAAGTATATTGCCAGTAAAACACAGAGGAAGCAAAGGGCATCCCTGGCAATAAGAGATGTAGGATCTGAAAAAATCTGTGTAGATTTTTCACTTCAGCACTTCTGGTGGGTTTTCCTGAGTTATTCCCTTGCCACATTCCTCGTGATAACACATATGCTGCTGCCAATCCAGTATCAACTTCTTCAGTGCCACCATTTCCATCTTCATAAAGTTTTATGTGCAACATTTCATCTGTCAACCAGATGATTTCTGTTGCTGTCAGAGAATGTAAGACAAAACCAGGGCATTGTGATAAGGGATTTCTGTGCTTCTTCCTTAGCAAACACAAATAGGTTATTTGCTATTCTGAATAATTGTTTATGCTTTATTTTAAGAACAGTACTTTTTGAGAGTTTTATGTACCAGCTTCAGAATGTGCAAGAAGTGCAGGCTACAGCCTTGTTTTATATACTTTTGAGCAGCAGTTGTAATTACTGTCACTGGTCAGCCAGGTGATCTACTAAAACAGAAGTCAGAAATGGTCACAGCAATGTCAAGTACTTGTTTTGTTCATGTAATTGTTGATGCAGCAGCCATAATTCATGGTACCACTCGTTCCAAGAGAAATTAACACTTCTTAGTTCTTGTTGTCCTGAGCTGAAATTCAGGTGCTTTTGTGCCTCTTCCCAGTTTCCTTCTGATGATTTTTTGTGAGTAGCTGGAACAACCTGTAGTATTTTGTGCTGAGCTTTTTCTGCTGAAAATTTGTGTATATTTAATTAACATAGTAACATTGTCCTTATCTGTAATGACTTAGATTTCAGGATAATAATTTTTTAAAACATTTTTGTAGTTCCTATCATTATCTTTCAGTACTGGTAACTCTTACAGTGTATAAATTCTTCTTAAAAAGGCATGGCTATATTTCCCTTAAGGATGCCAGTTCTAAGTGCTTTTCTATGTATGTGTGGGATACTCAATTTCCCAGATAAAAAAACTGCAAAGGAGATGAATTTGAAATTGTTCTTGGTACATAGTAAGACCAATTATGAGCTGAGGTTGGAGCAATAGTCCTTTTTCAAATAATTCATTGGGCTGTTGAAATGCCTTTGAAGATTATGGTTCCAAAACTGCCATCAGCTATAAAGACTTGTCACTGCTTAAGATTGTTTAAGATTTTAATCTTAAAAATAATGAAGAAAGCAGAAAGTAATCTCCTTGACACGTCTGTGCTATGAATAGTGTAAATAAAAGCTTTATGTTGGTGTAAGTATAAAATCACAGGTATTCTCCAGTGCATCCATAATCCCCAAGGCAGAATAAATGTTTGCATATAAACAATCTAAACTATATTTAAAACATACCTGAGAAATATTTATGTGACTAAATAGAGATTTGACACATCCTCCCCAAATTCTATCCTGTGTTTTAAGGATGCGTCATCTTGTATCTGTTTTTTTTTGTGTGCAGCTTTCAACACATTGATAGAAAAACTCCTCATTGCTTATTATAGGAGAGTATTACTCACCACCTCTCTGAGTTGCAGAGAATCTAAAATTCCTTTTTTTATTTTTTCAGTGCCAGTAGTTTTGGTATGTACTTTTTCTGAATAAATTCAAATCACACCAACTTTGACAGGTCCAGAAATAGGAGAGGGGTCAGAAGAGATGGCTGCGAGATTTTACAGGATCTTCATTACTGATGTAGTCAAGGGGAATCTCATTTTTCTACATGCTTTGCAAATATTCTGTGTACTTGGCCCTTGCACTTCTTTTCAGTTGTTCCAGGTCACCAGCCTCACATTTTCCAGCAAAACAACTATGCTGCTTCCTCAGTTTAAGCCTTCTCTGCACAGAGCCTTTTCTGCATCTTGAGAACAAGGGTCCATCTGTGTTTGCCAGCTCCAGAGAACCAGGTCACCTTTCAGGAACTTCCTAAAAGTTTAGCTGTAATTCTTAAATTTACAGTAGAAATTGGGAATGAAAAATCTTTCAGACTTGCAGATGTATTGAACACAGCTGTTCAAGGAAGGCAAGTGATGTCACAAGATATTCTGGAAGACTTTAAAAGCAGTTGTGGAACCCAAAAAGTTTATTCAGTCCTTCAGATTCAGAGCTAGGATCCTGACCTCAGTCATTTGTGTTTCAGAGCTGTTGAGCACCCTGATAAGTATTTGGTATTTCAGTCCATCCCATTCCTAGGAAATGTTTAGGCTTTGTGGTGGGAAAGCAGCTCTTGCAGTTGGTGGTCAGACACAGCTGAGTAAAAGATTTCTGTTTCCACGTGCGTAGGATGCACTCAGAAGTGCTGAGCAATATGGGAGGGCTGGTTTGTGGGAAGAGCTGTGCATGCAGTGGTACAGCAATGCTGAATCTCTCTGCAGGCTGGGAACACCTTCTGACTGAGTGCTTCAGGGAAACAGTTTCCTGCCTGTGCTGCAATAGTGAGTGAATGGATCCAAGTGTATGCAATAGGGTTTGCCTCTGGACTTTTCATTGCCTGTGCTGGTTGCCATTGGCTGGCTTGCTGTTAATTGACCTTCCTTAGAGGGTAGAAAGGTACAATGCTCACCACAAAAAAACTTGTTCCAATGATTTCCTGTGACTTTTATTTATTTAAAAATACCAGCAAAGACACGTAGGTTCATCAAGGGAAGGGTATCCAGAATCTGGAGGGCTCTGCTGTCATTCCTTGTGCTCTCTCCTTTCCCAGCACTGTTCTTGGTCACTCACATGGGAAGGGTACAGCTGCACAGGAGAGGGAAGGAGTCCTGCCAAAGACATTTTGGTTCTTTAGTTTCTTTAAGTATGTGCATTTAAGTTTGGATGAAGAGAAGCATTTTTGGAAAGAGGATATGGCATCAATGTTGTTTTAATTTAGAGTTTCTAGGCTCTGAATTGCAGGAATGTGCCTCAATATAGAGCCCATTTCCTAATGAGGCGCTCAGCATTGACCAGGCTCTCCAGTAAATGCAGCTGCCTGTTTCATATTGCTTGTCAGTTTGGATGAGGGATTTCCTCTGTCATCAGACAGGCAGGGCCATTGCAGGGCGAGGGTCACCAGCTAATGTGGGCCCAGTTTATTCCTCCCAGGGCACTGTGTCTCCATGGGTAGCTCCTGGAGAGGCAGTGGCTGGGAGGCTGCTGCTCTGGAGGGGCCGGGCTGATGCAGGAGCAGCGAGCTGGAGTTGTGTAACCAGGTCCAGATGTGACAAGGAGGGGGCCCCACCGGGTGTCACACCAGCCTGACAGGGACCCAGGGGCCTTTGGCCTGCTTGGTGCAGCACAGCCACTGCTCAGCTGTTAGGAAATAGCCTGCTTGCATTTATCCCTTTCCTCGTCGAGCTAAGTTTTGTGTCAGCTTCTATTTATTGTAACAGAGCAAAGCACCACTCCACAGTTTTGAGTAAAGGAAAGGTGTATCTGAAGGGGCTGAAGTTTTCCTTTCTGTGGGCTTTGAGTCTTAAACTGCTGGGATTTTCAGCTAGGAGCTGTTTGTAGCACAGACTATCATTTTCTGTATTTGTACAGTGTGTAGCAGAGTGGGTGCCCAACTTGACCAGCATCTCTGTCATGGCCATGCCATAAATGTGAAGTAATAGTGTTAAAAATTTTGGGGGGTTCTGAATAATATTAGTGTTTTCTGACAGCTTGCAGTATTATTCAAATTACTAGTTTGTAAATAGCCATATTCACTTGTATTATTATTTAATGTTTTGTAATTATTATTATAGCAGAAGTTACCAGGAACTAGCTTGACTCAGTGTTACTGATGACAGAATCTCAACATTTTCATTTGAAATCTGTGACTTCAGGTTAGATTAATACTACAGAGGTTTTATTATGCTGCCTATGCCTAAATAAAAGTTATTTTCAGATCAGTTCCTCAGTCTCTTAAAAAAATGTTGAGTTTTTGTTCTATAGGTCAACAGGCTCAGAGAACCACACAGCTTAAGCTTTCTCAATGTATTTCATAAACATACATTTTCTTTTGTCTTGCAAACTGTTAATGAAAATGGTGAGTGGTGTGGCCTCAGCAGAGAGCTCTCTGCAACTGAGTTGATTCATCCAGTTCCACCTGTGATCTGTTCCCAAAGACTTTAAATGAAGGAGATCTTCAGTCCTGAGAAGTCTTCCTTACAGCTTATCTGTAATGTCTCTTACTGCAATTTAAACTCATTACTATTTTTTTCTGTTAGGGACATAGGAAAAAGAGAATATTTACTACCTGTCATGTTCTTCCCTTAGACACTTTTGCTGTTCCCTCAAAAAGATCTCCTTTCTATTTTAAATAAAGGGAGATAAGAAGCCACATCCTATTGTAAGTGTGGGTTTTGTAGTCAGCCTTGCCATTCAGAGGAATCTTTAATACCTGTTCCCTTCTGCTTTTATATCCTCATCAAGATTGTGCCTTCCTCTGTGGGCCAGCATGAATTTGAGGGGCTGTTATTGAACATTCCCACAAATGGAGAGCAATTATTTGGCAATGGTCAAATAACTAATAATTGACTGGTAATTATAGTATTTATTCAGTATTGAATATACATGCCATCTAAGCAAGCAAGTATCAAAGATGTTTTTTCTCCACTACTTTATGCCTCTTCCCTGTAAGATTTTGACTGGCTTTCCATATGAGGCCAAGTTACTGCAATGATTGGTTTCCCAAGTAAATGTGGTTCATGGGATCATGAGAAAAAGGAACGAATTGTAGATTCCAGAGTAGCTTCTCACCCCAAAAATTATATTTTTCCACTGTTACTTGTTTCCCTGGAAACCCTGCACACTGACACCTGACACGCCTCTGCTGTGAACTTTTCCTAAGTGAGGTTCCACTGGCTGGAGTCATTTCTGTTTATAACCAGAGAATGTAAAACAGGTCAAAGGAGACTGACAGGCAAATGTTTTCCTCTTGCTGCTGTGGAGCTGTATCAGCATGACCACACTTCTGGCAGCTTTGGTTACCACCCTGCCTGCTGAAATAATACAGATTGTGAGGGCGTGCAGTTCGTCTTTGCTTTACCTTAGCTGCCCTGATTTGAAACCATCTCTGATGAGGGTAATTACCCTGTTAGGAAGCAGATTTCTTCGTCAGGTGACATGGATACAATCACTGCAGGTAATTGCTAAATGTGGTGCTGTTTTGTGACAGAACCCCTGCTGTTCTCTGAAAGCTTCCAGCAGTCTGAAGTTCAGTGAGGGGAGGCATCTCTCAAACCACTGTCAGAAGGGAACTTAGGAAGTCTAGGAATATGTATGTAGGTTATCTGAGTGTGGTGGTGGTGGCTTCTTTATAGCTGAGCAGAAGAGTTAATATTTTAAATGAGTGATGAGATCCAGGGTACTTGGATCCTTCTTTATTTGTTGGTCTCTTTACCACAGTACCCATATACTTGCACTGGCAAGAGTGCAAGTAGATGTAAAAGTGGGGAAAGAAAGCTTTTCTGAGAAGAATGTTAAGAACAGGCAGAGGAGTCTGAAGGTGCCATGTCAGAGGTTTCTTCATGAACTGGGTAGAACAGAAGGTACTCTGAATTCTGGTGTTCCCTGAATGTCAGGTTAACCAATTTGAAGCAGGAACAAACAGATTAATGTACTTTGCCAGAAATTTTTCAAGGAATAGTGAAGCATTTCAAGAACTGTCATCACTTGCAGTGGACTTGTTACACATGAAGTGCAGCTTCAGCCTCACCTATCCACTGCATGGTCTGTAGAGTCAAGGTAAAGTCAGCTTTTTTCAGGTTCTTGTATCACCAGTGTCTGGAGGGTCACTTGCAGCTTTTCAGTTACTGGCTTTAATACACACAGGTGCCAAAATATGCAATATATCTTGTAGTATATTCTTAGCTATGCTGGCAGTGCAGCTGGCATACGTGTGAGCAGGCAGAAGTGGGGGAAATCACTCTGTACACTTCCTATTCAGGAAGCTGTTGGACTAGAAACAGAAGAAACTTCTGGCTGAAGTGAATATATATCCACTAATTGGCTCTCATCAAGCATTGCCAGCTGTCAAATTTAAGCATCGTGGCTTTTGTCAGAGGCCTGTAATGCACCCAGATTATCAATCACAGCACTGCTTGTTTTGCCAGGCTTTGCTCCTCAGTAATTGTTTCTGTCAAGGGGGGAAGTCTCTGCCAGGAGCAGACCCCAGCACCCTGACAGCAGCAAGCAGGCTCAGAAAGCAAGGCTTTGTCATGCCCTTGGGCACTGCTTCCTGGAGCACAGCCCTAGGAGCCCTAACAGATTAAAGGAAAGCACCTTCTCCCTGCCATGTGTTCCAGACTTTTTTCCCATCATTTTTAAGCATCTATTAGCACAGCAACAGCACTCAGTGCAGCGTCAGCAGTCTTCTCTGGGGCAGCATTTCATCCCTCCCTGGTATTACTTACACTCTTTCTCCTCTCCCTCTTCCTTTACCTTCACCCTTTGGCTCTTGCATGACTAAATACAAATGTGTGTTCAGGGGAGCCCTGGCTGTGGCTGGCTGCACAATGCCAGGGAAGGGAACTGCCTGCTGGAACCATGTCAGTGCATCATCTTGTGCCTGTTGGGACTGCTGCAAACAGCCCTGTCTGCTTTTTGTTTGCCTTCAGCCATGCCACAGCCTGGAGGGTTTTGGCTATAGCTGTGTAGGTTTGCTGGAAGAGGAAGATGCTTTGCCTCACTGGGAGAGAGGGCTTTAAGGTTTATAGAGGTATTGAGGAACTCAGATGACAATACAATACTTGGTAACCTTTCTTTCTAGACATTTGTAACATTTAAAAAAATACTGTAAGGACTAATATTTCCCAAGTTCGAGTTCAGATTTCAAAAACCTGTTTCACTCCATTAGAAATATTCCACCATTTACTGCATATATTGAGATTTTCATATTCTAGCTTTACAGCTTTTTAACAGACTAAAAATTTGCACAAATAAGTTTAAATTAATTGGATAATTGCCAACAGCTTTTAGTGCCACATATACAGTAGCTCTCATTCAAGGCTTATGAACTCCTATAGGAAGTTTTTTAAGCAATGGTGCCTCTCTAGAAAATCAGGGTTGCTGGACAAGTCTAGATTAGCAGTTCAGAGACCCTGTATCCCATTCCTGTAAGTGACCAACTTGATGGTGTTGGATACCAGGAAAGATTGTTCAGGCCCCCCCCAGGAGACCCAGGCTTGTTAGCACTATTAAAGAGGTGAAAATTCTTGCTGAGCTTGGGCTTCCTCAGAAGACTGCACTAGAAGATTTGATTTGGGCCTGAAAAGTAAAAATTCCTTTGTCTGTGAATAGTACTGGACATTGGTGCCAGGTAAAAATAGTCACTGTCATTTGACATCACAGTTGTACCATGTGGTGGTTTCCTGTCGTTATTGTGGCCCAAACCCCTGGCCTGATACAGAGTGGTTTTTAGTTAAATAAAGGGAATATACATGCATTCAACAGAGTATTTATGGAATTCATTCTGCCTCTTTGCTACAAATGTTATGTTGAACATACTTCCTGACAATATTTGTCTTAGCTGATGAGTCATGAGATAGATGCAAAATCTCAGAAAGAGTGGTTTAGAACAGCTCAGGATTGCCCATGGTTGTTCATTCAAGGAATACAATTATGGGTTCCTCTTCTTTTGCTTAACTTCCATGGTTTGTGGGGGAGCTGGGAAGGACCCAGCACTACTGCTCCTGATCGTTGTCCAGGGGCAGGATGTGCCTCAGTGGTAAAACATTTAAGACTTTCCAGCCAATGGTCCTTGTGGCTGGGCTGGTTTGGCATCACTCTTGGTATTTGAATTGATGATGTCTGAAGGATGACTGGAACATACAGTGAGTTTATGATTACATTTAAATGGTATCATTTAGACTCATTGTTTAGGGAACTCTGAAGTGTTGGTGACCTGGAGAATTCCACTTAAACATATAAAAAGTCTTGATGAGATACATCCACAAATAGATTTTTTGGTGAAGAAAGAATTTTCACACCAAAATTTCAGATACAGGAAGATTTTTAATTACTTGCTTGAACTAGATGAAGATGGGTGTGTAAGCATCCTTACAGGTATTTCATTGATAGGATGCAGATTTTTCTGTACTGAATAATTCCTGTTCATCTGAGCTGTTTTATCTGACAATTGTCTAGGAGATGTGTTCCCTTTACCAAATCTCCATTCAAAACTTGGTACATTATTTATCTCTTACAGTATTTAATGGTATTATTCCTCAGGCAACACACAACACACTGAACAGTTTCATACTAAAGCTGTAAAGTAAAACTTTATTTGTGGTTACTTGTCTTTGGATGAAAAGCCTAATGAACCTGTGACATTACCAGCTATCTTATAGAAAAGCTAATTGATAGTCAGTTAGAAAGTAGTGGCAGAAAGCTGAAAGGCAGTTTTCCAGCTTTAGTATTGGTTTTAATTCATGTAAGACCTGTAACTGGTGAGGTGATAGATGATTCAAGGTGTTTTCCAAAAACATGTAAGGAGAAGGTGAAGTCAGAGATATGAGGTGACTGATTGGGTTCATAAACTAATATGTAGAAGGTTTCAAGTAGATTACAGATTAACAGTTGTGTGACTTAATGTGTTAGTGATGTGTTCTTTACTTGAAGGAGGAATGAATGATGGAAAGAATTGTACACCTAGAATATGTAATGAAAATTAATGATCTATAAGATAGAATATATTGCATATTTGTGATTTTGCTGTGTTATTTTGGGGGTAACATAATAAATCACTGGGTTGGTTTTTTTTTTGCTTGAAAAGAGAGAAATACATAGTCTGCAAAAGAGAATTTTAATCCCCACCATCTTAAGAACTGATAATGGAAAAAACTAAGTCTTACCTGCATGGAATGAACTTCAACTCCAGTAAACAGTGAACTGTTGATGAGCAGTGATCTCAGGTATTTTTGAGCTTGTGCACTGCCAGTCTGCAGATTTTTTTTTTTCTCATCCACTGTATTAATCTCATTAAATTGTGAAAATAATTTCCCTTTTTGAAACTGTCAGATTTGGCCTAGTCCAGTACACCATATCTCAAGCAAATGAATAGGTAAGGCAGAGGAAAATAGAGGTTTCATCTTGCAGTTGGAAATCTAAGATGCTGTCAATTAGGAGTAGTTTCTTGATAATAATCCTTCATTAATTTACATACCATGTTGTGGAAGTTGATAGGACAGTGTAGCAAGTTTGTCAAAATGAGACACAGATTTATGAAATTAGACATCAATTATTTGTAATAGCTTCTGCAAATGGAGTGGTGCTGGTGGCTACAGATTCCCCTCAGTTCTGTTAAATTCATGGTGTTATGTTCTGAAAAATGCAAGTCTTAAAAAAATTACTGTTCATGTTTAGGTGCAGAACAAATTATGCATTTGCTCCTCAATAAGTACATGCTGTTTTCTACAGCCCTTTTCTAAGATGAAGAAATATTTATGACCAAAGAAAAAGTGTAAAGCTTTTCCCTAGATTTTCACAAATGTCACTTGACATTTGTGAATGCAGGGAGGGGATGGAGATTTTTCTGCTGTCTCCTCACTTGGGAGCTGTGAGGAAACAGCTTCCAGCTCCAAAAGGAACAAGAGGAGGAAGTTGATACTGATGGAGATTGTGCTTCCAGTCCCTCCCTCGAGTGGGAGTCTGGAGACAATGCTGTCAAACGTGAGTTAGGGATTTTGGCTGATCATCTTTAGGACAGTTGTGTTCAGCTGTCCCTGAGCAGACCTGTATTGAACACAAAACAAGGGCATGGTTTCTGTGTGCCCTTTTTTGCCTTCATTACCAAAGGTTTTGAGTCTTTGCAGTAGCAAGAAGTACTTTTAGGGAGGGATTAGTCCAGGATTTTGCATGAAGACAAAATAAGTCTCAAACTCAGCTACCAAAAGATTGCTGTCTGATTTCACTTGGCATAATCAAACATTTATCATGTGGATATAAGAAAAAATTGCTGATTACATACCCTCAATTTCAAATACAACTCATTTACCTTTGCAATTACATGTTGTAGAATTTTGGATTATCAGTAGTATAGGTGAATGTTAGTCTCCCAACTTTTGTAAAGCTCTGCTTCCCAAATATGTGTTAAACTCTCATCCCAGGACTGGTGCCTGGAGGAAGCAGTGGTCTTTTATGTTGAATACAGCCCTGGTTAAGGGGTGGCCCTTTTATTAGAGATTCTGTTCTCTTTATTTGAGTACAATTTTACAGTCACAGAACCCAGTCCTTTGTTCTCTTTCTGTTTTTTTACCACCAATGCCTGTCAGTCTTAGTGTGAATACAAATATTTCCTGTAGTTGAGGAAACAAAAAATAAATTGAGGTCTCACAGCTGACTCCAGACAAGTTTTTCCTCAGGATTTGAGCAACCTAGGTATCTCCTGTTATTACAGTGGATTTTTGTTTTGGGTGGGAAACTTAACATTTTTAAACATTCTGTTTCACCATTGTACCATTCTTAATCCTTTTAATAGTTCAGAAGTTACTCTTCTCACTGATTTCATCTTAACATGAAACATTACCATAAATTATGATACAAAGCCAGTGTGTCCTCCATCTCCTAAACACCAGTAGATGCAATCTTGGCTTTGCCTCTTTTATTACAGCTAGCAACCCAAACCTCTGCCAACTGCTGACAGTAATGATGCTGAAAAAATAATAAAAGCAATATAGTGATCCTTAAGAGCACACACTCACAGGTTATTTAAAACTTGGAAGCCTGCATAAGTTTATTTGCTCTCTGGAAGTATTAAGAACTGTACCTTCTCATTTCAGTTTTTCCCTGCTGCTTTTTTTTTTTTTCCCCTAAGGGGAAATATATTTACTTATATATACACAGATATTCAATCATCTTTCAAGTGTCTTCTCTGTCTAAGGTAGCAGCATGCAAGATGGATGTTCTTCTGCACTGAAAAATGAAAAATTTAAAGATTTGGTGGGAAGGATCTACTGACTGGGAAGGGCAGACTAAGACTAATCCCTTATTTTCCTAGACCTTGTCATCACTATCAGGTTACAAAAAGATTTTTCTCTTTCCCCCTTTTCCTGATTACCAAAACCAGCTAGTCCCTCTCCATTGTCAGCCAGAAAGCTGGTTTGTGATATAGAGAGGGCTTAAAAATGTGAAGGCTTCCTTGTTTCCTCCTGGGTCTTCTAATTGCAAATCAATCAGTCAAGGTTGCTCTTGTCCTTTTATTCATTCTTTCCTGTTTCTTCCTCTGCTTTGTCAGGGTTCTTTAACAAGTGGAATCACCTATCTTAGGTTTAATGACTTAGCAGTGAAAGGATTGTTAAGAAAAACTCACCAGAGGTACAACTGACTTTTTTTCCGTCTTGTTCCACAGATCTTTTACTTGTAGTGGTCCTGTAGCAGAGAGAATTTTCTAATAATTTTTTCTTAAGCTTTACACAGTGCTTTATGATGCCCATTGGGTGGGCATTACATTACTCATGTAATGGCATCATATAATATAAATCACAGAAGGACAACAGATTAGGAATAGAGCAGGCAAAGACAGGAATATTGGAATGCAGACACCTTAGAGAAATTCATCTGACCAAACTGGCACATCTCTACACAAAGCATGCCATGAATTTTGTAGAGAATAAGAGAATTTCTTTCCTTGGTAAGAATAATTTTGGCACAAATACTGTAGAAAAACTGAATGTTGTTTCAGTTCCTCCAGCTTAGTACCTAAGCTTTGATGCAGATTTAATAGGAAAAATCAACCTGTGCTGGACTAACAAGGAAAAAAAATAGTGTTGGTTTATTGTGATTCTCCTTGGTTGTGCACTGCATGCAAGAGCAGAGGAAGGCACAGGAATCATCTGTGCAGCTCAGTACTGCACATGTGCTGCTGTGTGCTCGGGCAGGAATCCTCTCTCTGTGGGCCAAACACAGGGACAGTGAGGATGGACAGGAATCCTGTGTGCAGACCACACGCACAGATGGTGTGGACAGACAGGAATGTAATGTCTGGGTGTTTGTATGGCTGCTGAGGCAGGGCGCTTCTAGGTGGATGTCAAACCTAATAATTGGCCATACAGAAAAAATTCTTAACTTTTATTTAGTTTGGGGTAGCAAAGCTCTGCTGGTTGTCAAAGGAAATGCCCTTTCAACTCTTCCCTCCAGCAGTTACCATGCAGGATTTTGCCTGGATTCAAAGATGAAAGCAAGGCACAAAAAGAATCATCCTGGGTTTCTTTTTCTTTTATATGCAACAGCTTTTAAAATTAATTTCAGAACAAGCGCAAATAGTCTTGAGGTTTCGTTGTGTGTTTTTTTCAAAGTTGCTATCAACACTGTTTATATCGTGTAGACACAGATCCATTCGTGTATACACCCAGAGCTGGGTTCTGGGCAGTCCCAGACAGTCTGTGCTGAGATGATATTGAGCAGCTCCCATCACTTTAGCATCTAGGAATTTGTATCTGTACATAACTCCTTTTTTTGCCAAGAGCAGCATGGATAGAGGGGAGGGGGGGTTGCTGTTAGCAACTCTTTGAAGCTGCAGGCAAATGCAGTTGAAGTGGTGAGTCACATAACAATAAAAATATGTAACAATAAAAGGTCTGTGGTCAAAACACTGGCATATACTTTCCAAAATTAAAAATTGCTGCATGAAAGAATGCTTTTATTATATTTATTGTAACAGTACAAGTCACAATAGACAAAGATTGGGAGACTTCCAAATCACTTCAGCTAGGAAAGGTGTATGTAGATACACATGAGCCTGCAAATGATTTAGTTGAGCCAGGGTATCATGAGTAGATTTTAAGATTTTGCAGTAGGATACATCTTGTATGTGAATTCCTATCTGAGATTTTGCCAGCTGGGATTCACAGATACCACTGGACTGAGAAACTTTCTTGTTTCAGACCTGGACAAAGACTGAGACAAAAGCAGAGTGACTGAAGTGGTTGTGTTAGACAGGCAGCTTTGTGAAGTTGGCATATGCAAGTGGATTCATTTTGGAAAGGAGAACCAAATAGAATAACAAAAGAAAGGGAGACAGAGTAAGGTAGTTGAGGGTAAGATGAGCAGGATAAGGAGTGAAGCAGAAGTGAAAAGGGAAGGAGAAATTTCGGGCAAATAGTCATAACAAAACAGGAGACCCATCAATGATGTCAAGCAAAGTGTGTTCCATGTTTCATAGAAGTATTTTCCTGTTCTATAGGATACAATATATAGGTATTTCAGGGGTAAGGTAATTGCCTTCAGATTTCATATAGGTTTTGTAAGACTAACCTTACCTCTAGTGCTTAGTGTTGATGCTTAAATTGCACAAGTTTAAAGTAATCACAAAATCAGTAAAATGTTGATACATATTTCAGCCTTAGCATAACCTGAGATACCTTTCACATTTTGCTTTGTAAAAGATATTACCAAACTATTAAAGTTTTTAAGAAGAGTTTATGCTCCAAAGTACATTTCAACTTATTTTTCTTACTGCTTTTTTGTCTTTGCTTTTCTATTATTCTGTAAAACATAAGATTAAATTTTTAGTTTGGACCCACAAATACGCAGTGAGAGGGGGAAAATGAGCAAGGGGAAAGTACAATCAGAAGTTTTCAACAGTTTGATTAATGAGGACCATGGCAAAGACTGGCATTTCCTTTTGTGTTGTTATAGAAGTAGCATTTTACTTTTTTTGTTAAAATGATTTGTCTTTGTTGGTAGATATCAAAGTAGATTAAAGAGACAACAAACTGTATCTATTAAACATTCAGCAGAGACGTGAGCTAATCATGAGAGGCTTGCTTGCTGCTGATCACTTGAGAATTTTTAGCAGGTCAGTCTCCCAGAATCCAAAAGAAAGGCATGTAGCAAAAAATTCCACTTCTGCATAGTATTTAATCCAAGGATATCTTGAGAGTCTACATCCAGACTCTTACAATTCCAACAAAATGTATTAATTTGGACTTGAAAGAAGAAGAGCTTAGATGACAGTGCCATCCATCTGCTTAACTGAGCTGTAGTTCCTACCCAGTAACTTTTCAATTTATTGACCATTTTCAGCCAAATTTGACAGAGAAAAAAAAGTTTCAAAGATTTTGTGATTTATAGGAACTTAATTAACATCCACAGCTGGGTAGAGGCGAAAAGAGCGCTAAGTCGAGCTCCTACACAGGGGAAGGCAAGGAGGGTTGAGCTGTGCTGTATTTTGTTTGGCTGTAGCACACACATATGGCTGCCCATTCAGAACATACTTTCACACTGGTCCCAGCTGACTCTTGCCTGGAGACACCACGGGGGAGGCAGGCTGCAGAAAGAGATTGTTACAGGGTTGAAGGCCATGCTTAGAAGATGGAGAATGCAAATCCAAAGCAGGCAGATTTCATTAGTCAGTATAAAAGGGGTAGTAAAGTGGACTCACATGCTCCCCAAGGGTAGCCATGCTGTCTGCAAAAGAAATCACTTCTTTACTGATTAAAGAAGTGGTGAAGACGGCACAATAGTCCAAGAGTGGATGTAGCAGCATAATTTAACAAAAAAACAGTTGTTAAGCTAATTTAAATCAATTAGTTTTTTCTGCTTTAAGGGCAGGTGTCAGCAAAATATTCTGATCTTATATTCTCTTCTGCAGCAAGACCCTTCTCTTACATGGCATGGAATCAAGACCAGATTTGCCCTAACAAACTGCACCACAGGGCAGGCTCATGACCCAAAAAATACCTGCTTATTTTAAACCTAGAGATTTTATCTGCTCAAACCTAGAATGTGAACATAATCAATTCTCTTATCTTACCTTAAGAATTAAAACAGCAGCTCATTTTGTTTGGTATTCTGTCTTCAATTCAGTCCAATTTCAGTCCATAATTTCCTGGGTTTTCTATTGTGTGAGAGATCCAGGATTCTTTGAGGATGTTGTTATGGGTTACCATTTGTCCTGCTGATTCTGCCTGGATGTAGTTTCTTGATGAATAGCCCACCCATTCTCTACAGATCAGTAGAGGTTACTGTATGGCTGTAAATGTCCTCAGACTGCAGCACTTGCTGAGACATCTTTGAGATACAGGAAGACACACCTTAATGATATTTCTGCCTAAGGCCCTTGCATGCCGTGGAAAGAGGCCAAAGAAGTCACATATTTGGCTTGCTCCAGAGTAGTTAACCATGAGAGGAGGTATTTTTTATTTTTAGTTTCCTTTCAAACCTGTGACTGGGCAGGTTCCAGCTTTTGTGGAACAAGTAATTCAGAAAGGCAGTTCTATTACCACTAATCTTAAACACATCTTGAGGTATCTCTAAAGAGAGTAAAAGAGAGCTAAAGGAACCTATACTGTGATGATTTTATGGTGTAACACAAAAAGGAATCCCAAATACAGATCTGATTTGGGTTTTTTTGTGTGTCACTAGTTTTCTTCATACAGGAATCAGAGCAGTAGATTTCAATAAACTTTGTCACTGGGCAATTCCATGGTTAGTTTGTTCATCTCCTAAGGAGCTTAGTTCCAAGAAACACATTCCTGTACAGGGAAAATTTCAGTTCCAAGTTTATTTTTAATCCCATCCACATATGTCTACATATGTCAAGTCTCACAGAGCATGCCATATCTAGATGATCTGCTTCCTTTAGTTTAGTTCAAAGGCTTGTAGAGTATGAATTCTTCAGGATGAAGCTTCTCAGTAATTATCACATGGGGGAGATGAACAGGAAAATAACATCTTTAAACATAGAAATTAGCTGGACTGATAAAGTCTTTCATTTTTTCAAGTAATGTTGTTGGAACATTGCCAGCACCAATGCAGAAGGCAGCATCTCAGGTAGAATTGTGTTAAATCCTGCAGGCTTTGACAAACCCCAGCAGCTCCACACGCTCTGTGCTGGGCTCACAAAAACACAGGCTCCAGCATGTACAGAAACAGTAACAGGAATGGGTTTCATGTCTGTGCAGTTGAAATTTGTGCTGGTTTGCTGCTAATAGAGAAATCTCAGTTGCTAATCTTAAACATAGCCAAAAGGAAAGCCAAACCTAACTAATGGTGTGTCTTTTAAACCTTACAAAGATGGCAACTCAGCGTGTGCCATCTCTTTACAAATTTGAGAAATGTCTCCCATTTCATTAAATGTCATGAGTGGGAAGGGGGCACAGAGTTAAATACTTAAACAATCTTGCAGAGTTCTAATGCTCTAGGTAGGTACAGACTCAAGATAGTATATTTAAGGTAGGTGTAGATACACTCAAGGTAGTTATTCAGGGCACCATATTCAAATAAAAGGGATTATTCTTTCTGTGTTTCTGACAGCCAGATTCCAGCAGGGAGCTGCTTGGACATTAACAGGGATTATGGCTCACTGCTGATTTCTAACAAGTATAAAAAACTGTCTGAAAACCTTCACAAGAGCATAATTCTCAGAGGTACTGAATTTGGCCCTCACTTTGAAAGAAAAATCACCTGAGTTTTTTCCATTGTATTTCTATGCTATTAGTGACAAAAATATTTCTAAACTGTAGCTTTTCCATGTACTTCCAGTGAAACATTCAACTCAGATTAAAATGGGATAACTCCTTTAATGCACCGACACACTGCCTCCACCACATAGTCATTTGTCACAAGTACAGTCATTATATTAATATTTACTTAACGTGGGGTTTTTTAAACTCTACATTAAAAGGATTAATAAAGCTTGTTTAGACTGCCTAGCAAAACCAAAAATTACCCCACGCAAACATTCTACAAAAAATGAGAAAGTAGTTACTGATGTCATGGTTTGTGCTGTGTTTCATGATGGAGGAACAGACTTGGTGCAAACTTTTTAAGTCACTGCAATGAGCGTATGAAGTAGTGTGGATTAACAGGGAGAATGCACAGCTCATGAGCTGCTATCTGCTGTTTCTTGGAGAGCTTCTCTAGAGATACAGAAATGTGTGATCCCCATGAATAAAGCGTGGTTTCAAAAGCTTTCCAGGGTAATGGTTACCAGAACACTAGCTGTCCTGCAGAAATGCTTAAGGAAGGTATGTACTCTCGTTAGAACATACAACTTCGTGCAAGCCTTCAAATGAAAACATTCTGTAAAATATATTATAAACAATGTCTGTAGTTAAATCTGTGGGTTTCAAATTTATATGTGGGATTCCACAATGAAGAGTTTGTCAGACCTGGGCAGCACTCCTCTAGGCTTTACCAGCTGTATTCCAGAGTATGTCTCTGACTTTCCCTGAAACTTTGTGGGTCAGTATCAGTTCTGGTTTTTCTCAGGTAATCATTTAACTGTGATAAAATCTATTACTTTAGTCTTTAGTGTTGAGGTGCTCAAGCAAGCTACCAGTGTGGCCTGCAGTGAACATCAGTGAACATAAAATAACTTACTTTTGGGAACCTACAGGTGAGGGAGTGCTTTGAAGCAGTACCCCCATGGATGAGGAGCTGAGTGATTCTTTAAAAATTAACTAGGGCTACAGTTTTGGCAGGTAAAATAGTGTATATGTGCAGTTTGCAATGAAAGTTTTCAGGTGTTGATTATGTTAGAGAAAATTTAACTGTGGTAGTTGCCTTATTTACCCAAACATAGAATACAAGTAGAAGTGAACTATATGGTACCCAGGGGAAAATATAATGAAAATACAGTGAAATCATGGCAGGACCATGAAACAACCACAGAAAGCGTGTTTAAAGAAGTTCTGATGTTGATTGTTCCCATTCATGATTTAAACAGGTTTATCTCATGTTTTCTCCTGGTGCTTCTTTCTTTTAATATAATTGGCTGCTGTAGCAAGGGATAGGAAAGAAGAAAAACTTAAACAATGATGGGAAGTAAAAAGGGTGTTAACAATAAGTGTATCAAAGAGGCAAGAGGATAATTGCAGAAATTCTGGGGTGTAAAAAGGGAGAGGTGGGCGAGATCTGATATTTCTAAAGTCTAATATATCACCTGGGAAAGCTGAGGTTTTTTAGATGCAGTACCCTTGCAAATGTTATGCTTTAGACCTGCAGTTCATAGACTCTGATCTGCAGAGCCAAGGCCTCCACAGTCATTCCTGGCTTTCAGTTGGGAGCTGGAGAATGTGTGGTGGCTCTTGAGTAATTTGGAGAATTTACACCAGTCTGTAGGGTTTGGGACTGTTCTTTTGCATGGTGACTATTGGAAGGGAGGAAGAGCATTGTTAAGGGCTTTGACAAGCTGTGGGGGCTTTGGGGAAGGTATAATTGGAGGGCCAGGAGTAATTCTATGGAATCTGTCCCAAAAAAAGAAGTGAAATGAAGGTACCTTCTGGAAAAAAATCATGAAAACTATTGGATTGTGGTGTTTTATCCAGTGTTCTTAATTCCAGCATTTTTTCTGCACATGCATGAAGAAGGTACCTGTCAGGGCACATGGTATTTTTTACAAGCAAAATTTGAATCTGACATCCGCTTCCGATCATTCCTAGTTCTGCTTACAGCTCTGGAGGTTTTAGACAAAAGCACTCCTGACATAACTGATTTGTCTGCACTGCTCATTTATTTTCTCACAGGACCCCGTGGTTAAACCACTTTGTTGTTCATACTTTTTACAGTGATGTAGAAATGCTTGCCCTAGGATCTGAGCCATAACCTCATGAGGTGGGAGAGGATTGTATAATAGCACCATGACAAACCAGCCCAGGACTGCAGGATGTTGGAGTGGCTCCCCACAGAAAAGTAAACGGTTTGCTTTTAAATCATTACAACAACCATTTGCTCGAGAAATTTCCATCCTTTTGGACGGGTTTTTTTTTTCTGTGGAGGAGCAACAGGAGAGAAACTTGGTTCATGTATTTGCAGTTATTTTTAAAATTTCTAAGTAAAAGTTTGTCATTAGTAGTCCAGTGCTAAGCAGAAGCTTTTTATTTCTATATTTGATACAAAAAGAAGTGTAAAAATATTATAATGTTATATATTTTATTTGCAACACTGCATGGACTTTAAATGTTGGAAAATAATTTTTAGTGGTATCCACCAGGAAATAAGCTGCTTTTCTTCCATCTTTTGATTTTTGCCTAGTTCCAATAATATACGCATAAATTAGTTCCTTTAATGGAATCACAATACTGATTTTGGCATTTTCTTGCCAAGACTTGTCACAAACACGCACTCTTAAATGAACAGCAGCTGCAGTGGGAGGTCAGGTTGGATTAAAGGGGGAACATAGAAAATGTCCTTCTAGGTGAAGTGATCCCATAGGATTGTTATCATCAGGACACTGCAGAGATTGTTCTGGGTTCAAATGTTCAAAGGGCTGCAATGGAGCTAAGCAACTAAACCATATTTGGCAAGTAGAAAGGATTTTGGAACTTATCTCCCTCTTCTTCTGAAAAGTTGATCTTTGAAACTCTCAAATGATCTGATGAAAATTCCAAATAATAAGAATTGCAGCATATTTTAGGTTGGAGTAGACCTCTGTGTCTGCCACCTGCTGAGAACATCACTAATTAGAGCAGCTTGCTCAAGGCCTTGTCCCGCTGCATTTTCAATATCTTCAAGGATGGAGATGCCACAGTCTCTTGGCAGCCTGTTCTGGCAGTTTGATGCACCTCATTATGAAAAGGATTTTCCTGATCTCTAATCAGAATTTTCTGTGTTCCATTTCACATCTGTCATCTCCTGTTCTGTCCCCTCCAATGGCTTCATATCCTTTATTTCCTTCTACCAAGTAATTCATAAAAACCTCCTCTTTTTCAGGCTTAACCAGCCCAATTCCATCAGCCACTTCTCAATGCCTGCTGCCAAGTATTAGTAGTAGGTTGTTCTACTTGAATTTAAGTGACAGAAGCAGACAACCTCTTCCATTTGACTTCAGAATTCTCTCTGAGGGACTCTCTGCTTTTTGCTGCCCAGACCCAGCCCAGAGGGAGTAGTGTGGCTTCCCTGAGGCCTGGGTAAGGGACATCACCAAGAAACTTCCCAGCCTGGCACAGCCCATTGATTGTTACCCTCCTACAGTTGTCTGAGTGGGCAGCAACAAAGTCCCAGCAAAAAGGATAAGGACCATGTGGGAGGGCCTCAGAGCCTTGGGAAAACTGGCCCAGGGATCTGGAGTACAAGTTGTGTTCTCTTCTGTCCTAGTTGCTAGTTGCTGGGAATGATGGAGCAAGAAACAGGAAAGCCATGCAGATGAACACCTGGGTTCCAGACTGGTGTAAACAGCAGCATTTTGTGGTTTTTGATCATAGGTCAGTTTATACAACACTGAGCTTGCTGGCAGCAAATGGGGTCCACCTGTATCAGAGGGGAAAAGGGATCTTAGCTCAGGACTCAGCACGGCTCACTGAGAGGGCTTTAAACCAGATTTGAAGTGGGATAGGGGCATAGCCAGGCTCCACAGAGATGAGGTGTGTGGCCAATGTGCTGGAGGGCTGCTCTGAGGAGAAGGCCCTCGGGTCCTGGTGGGCAGCAAGCTGACCATGAGCCAGCAGTGTGTCCTGGGAGCCAGGAAGGCCAGTGGGGTCCTGGGGTACATTGAGAAGAGCACTGCCAGCAGCATGGGGGTGATCCTGCTCCTCTGCTCAGCCCTGGTGAGGCCACACCTGGAGCGCTGTGTCCAGTTCTGGGCTCCTGAAGATAAGATGGACACAGAGCTCCTGGAGTGGGTCCAGTGGAGAGTTCATGAAAGGACTGGAGCTTCTCTCTTACAAGGATGGGCTGAGGGAGCTGGGTCTGTTCAGCCTCAAGAAGAGAGAAATGAGAGGAGACCTGATCAATGTCTGTCAGTGTCTGCAGGAAAGATGTCAGAGGATGGACCAAGCTCTTCCTGGTGGTGCTGAGCAGTAGGACAACAGGCAGTGGGCAGAAACTCATGATCAGAAGTTCCACCTGAATATGAGGAAGGATTTCTTTCCTGTGCAGTGATCATGCACTGAACAGATCGTCCAGGGAGGGTGTGGAGTCTCCCTCACTGGGGATATTCCAGACCCCTCTGGGGTCAATCTGTGCCCTGTGCTCTGGGATGGCCCTGCTCGAGCAGGGAGGTGGGAGCACATGACCCACTCTGGTCCCTTCCATCCTGATCTGTTCTGTGATTCTCTGCAATGTTTATATTCTTCTCTACCTGTACCAGCTAACATAGTTTATTTGGGTTGGGTTTTTTCATATAATACAAAACATGCTGCCTCTATCTGAGAAGAGCTACATTTTCTCTCAGGAAAGTTAATGTGCTGTACTAGCATTCTGCTAAGCTTTTGAGTTTCAATTGATTTTCTCCACACACACACTCTGAAAGTCATGTAAGAATTTATTATTTATTATCAAAACAATAAATTTCCAAGGAGATGTAAAATGGTTTAAAATCAATTGTTCTCACTGGAAAGAAGAAACTGTTGAAGAGACAACCTTAAATACAATAAAATAATAAATATTAAGAAAATGCCTTTACAATAAACTGGTTGTTTAAGGATTAATGTAGCAGGTTTCAAGTGGTGATTTATGAATGATGAGTCAGACTTGGAATTCAGAACTTGCTTGACAAAGCAGAGCAAACAATATAAAAATTTTGCATGATTAAATTGCTTATTGCTTAAGCTCAATTTACTATTAGCTTTTGTTAAATTATTCCAAAATAAAATCAAATCCAGATTCAAACCCTGGACCTTCTCTCTCATGATCTGAATAGAGACAAGTAGAATCTGCATTCTCTAGCCTCGAGATGCTCATTAAACTTAGGGTTTTCAGTGAGAAACCATAGACTTATGAAGGGATTGAATCAACTGCTGGCATTTCTATGAGCTTTGAGCTTTCATTTAAGACATTTAATTTTAATGCACGTCTGATGATTTCATATGTCTAGCTGTAGATAATTTGTTCTGTATCATATCTAATATAGGTCAGGGTAGCCTTTTGATTTCCTTAGAATACAAGGATTTCACAAAGCTCCAAGTGGGGCTTTTTGTGCCTTCTGAGCTGGGAGGAGAAATGCCATCAGTCAGTTCTTTGGGTGCTCCATGTGTGAGTTCCCAATAACCCTGGCACCCAGATAATGCAAAGGGAGGCAGCACTTGGCTTTGCAACACCCTCACCCAGCTCCTTTGGCTGCCCACAGAGTATCACTGCTGCCTGAATGGCCTTTGTGAGCCCTCCTGGGGAGGTGGGACATTCTTTCAGGTGCATTTCTTTCCTTATTTGTGTGTATGTGTAGGTGCTCGGGCACCTCATTTCAGGGTAGTCTGTTAAAAGGGCTTTATCTCACCAACACTCCACTTTGCAGACACAGCCAGGTAATGTATTTTAGTGTTCTTTGCAATTGCTTACCTGGAATGGTATTGTTAAAGTCAGGTATTCCATTTATCCTTACACAATTTATTTTCTAATGTGTGTTTTTAAAAATCCTATCTCCTGTGGAACTCAAAATTTCCTAAGAAGTTGAAGAAGAACAAAGAAACTTGTTTTGTACATTGCTAATTCTTTACTTGACTGTGTTCAGGTTTTAATTTTATAAGCCTTCATTATAACACTTTTTCTTCCCCAATATCTATTGATTAACTCTTTACTTTCCTCACAGGATGGCTTTTGTATAATCCACATTTTTCTGACCAGTTTCAGAATTTTTCGATTCTTTGATGTAACAATTGAAAACTGATTTGCATATTGAAACTGGATGGATTTCTTAAGTAACAACTTGTTTCAGGTTGTTTACTTTTTAGTTTTTTAAAACTGGCTGCTTTCTGAGGGCTTCATTGGAAGTTTTTAAATTGACTTAGGGACACCTAACTCAAGTTTTTGTTGAATTATTCTCCAAGTTGGTGTCTGAACTGTAATCCCAGGAATCTATAAGAAGAAATTGATTTCTTGTACAGCACAAGTTTTAGTCGGTACAAGTCAGACAATCCACTTCATTGCAAAACTAATTTAGCCTTAAAGGGAACAGGTTGGAATGTGTCTCCACAGTTTTTACCAATTCTCTGTGGTAATACCAATTGATGTCCAGGCATATGTCTTATTTTTCCCCATATATGGATTTTGGATATGCAGTTCTGTAAATGCCCTGTTCCCTTTAATCCCCATGATGACATTAGAAGGTAGACTGAGATTTTTTTCTTGCTTTTTTTAATAGACTCAGAACCGTATGAAGCTGATGGCTGACAACTATGAGGATGACCACCTCAAATCCTCATCCCATTCCAACCAAACCAACCACAAGCCCTCCCCTGACCAGGTAATGTCTCTCTTTTTTGTTTTTAAAGTAGTTTTTACTGTGAAGGCTGATGATTTTGTGTCATAAGTAGTTTTCCCTGACATGCTTGCAGTACCTTGGAACAAAAGTAGCATTCCAGAATGCAGTTATGAACCAGAACTGGATGTTGCTGTTGTATTGGCTTTGTATAAAGCTCCTGAAATGTGAATGAACCATTCTTGATACCAAGCTGGTGTTAGGTGAGTGGAGAGGAGGAGGTACATTGAAAAGGAACAAAAACTTTACTCTCCTTAAATGTGAGACTCGAGTCCTGTACGACATATTCAAATTTTTGTAGCTCAGGTTTGCTACTTGAGTGTGTGGAGTCTCCAGGACTGTTTCTTGTCTTCAGTAGCAGGAAATCATGCTCCAGGATCAGCTTTCTGATCTATGGGTTGCATACGAGCAGTTCCCTTCATTTCCCGTGAGGAAATCCCGGCCCCGGTGCCAAATGAGCACAGACTGCTCCCTCACAAACTCAATGGGCCGTGAACTGAAGGAAAAATCAATTTACCGTCTCCAAAGCAGTGAGGAGCCTCCTGTGGCATTTACAAAGCACAGCCGTGTGCCTGATAACTATTAGAGAGATTAACCATCCCTTGGGTAGCACGGAAAATGCCAACATAATTGCACATCCCTTGTTGTAATCTCATCCACTGCAGTTTAATTAAAATATTAGCCATCATTATTCACTGCCTCGATGGAGTGAAGGAATGCTTCTTTTTGCTCTCTAACTCATGTAGAAATTGGTGAGATCTGAAGGGAAGCATCTCACTGTAGACCTTTAAGTGCCAGCCTAGTGATACACAGAAATAATGAGTAAGGTACGAGAGGAAAATGGCAAAAGCCAATTACTTATTCACCCTGCAAAAATAGATCTTGAAAAATCTCCTTTCATGTCTGCATCAGAAAACAAGGAGTGTATACAAAGAAATGAACAGAAAAACTCTCATTTTCAAGAGGACTTCCCTTTGCATCTTAATTTAATACCTTCCTCCACTGTATGTTGACTGCCTTGAATTTTCTGCAGTGTTTTTGGAAGATGTTGGTGTTTCACGCTCCTTTTTTAGGAGAGTGAAATTGTTAATACTGGAAAGTAAATGGATTTCCTAATCTTAATTTGGCACAAATGTCAGAATATCTGTAGACTTCGGTGTTGTTTCTACACTGAAGTCTACAGAGACCTGAAGCCATTTCCAGCATGTAACTTCAGCGTAGCATTCACAGATGAATTGGAAAGATAACACACAAAAATGGAATAAAATTTAGACATTTACAGAAATTCTTGCGAAGACCCCGCAGGGAAGGGCAATAGGGAAGAGAAGGGGTGGGAGGAGGCTCTGATTGCACTTCCTCTTTACAAAGGGTCATTTTGAAAGCTGAAAAAAGGGAGCAAAGAAAGCTGAACCTCTTTGTAGCTCAGAATATTGCATAAGGAATTGAAATGCTTTGTACTACTGTTTGTACTTACATATGTGCTTTAAATACTAACCAACTCTTTATTTCATTCCCATGCTGCTCTGGGGCTTTCCTCCCATTGCCACCTGTGCACCTCTAGGATGAGGAGGAGGGTATTTGGGCATAACCAGTCAGATGCTCTTAGCTCAGCCATTTTGTTCAGAACGGTGAGAACCAACCTCCCCTGCCAACAGAAACATTTCCAACAGTCACTCCCACCCTCGCTCGTGTGCTCTGTGAAACCCAGCTGTGCTCCCCCCCCTTGCTTCCATGTCTTCCAGCCCCTGCATGAGGGTGTTTCTCGTGTGTTTATGTGCAGTTTGTGATTTTCTTCTTCTAATCATCCTATCGTTGCTTCACCACGGTGTGGGAGAACTTTCCAGGGCATGTAATTGAGTTTCTGCGCAAGCACGAGAGAACAGGAAATGTCTTTCGTATCATTTATCATCGACTTCATGGAGGAAATGTTTTCAGTCGGATTCTTTTTCAAAGCAGTTTGCACCATAGCCAAACCTACGTGTGCTTTTTCGATTCTGGTTTGTAAGGAATTTGCTAGGAGATAATGTTCCTCCTGAAGATCATGTTCCTCCTGAAGGTTTCAAGCATGTTGAGATCTGCTGCCGAGATTGCTGCCATGCACACTGACCTAACCAGTCACAGATATTTATCAGCTCACAATACAGGATTCTCTAGACGGGCTAGGAGTATGAATTGTCAATAAATGTGAAGGCAAAGAGGAATATCCCCTTAACCTTCCTCTCTCCCTTCCATCCCCCTCATTCTTTCAAAACAATGGGGGAGAAATTAGGAGCTGTTTTTCATTTAAAGTACATTTTGTTTCTCTGTGTCTGTGTCCACAATATTTTCTTTTCTGCTGTCAAATTGTCCCCACAACAAATCCCATTTCCACAAGGGAAGATAGTACAGAGGACAGAGCCTTTCTCCTCACGCCTGTTCTGTAGCAAAAAACCCTCTTACTGGCCAGGAGTCAAATACTGAGTATTACACTGCAGTACACAGGATTCATTTATGCATTGGAGGATCAGTTTTAAAGCAGAATACATTTCTCTAAAGTACTTAAGGTATTTTAAAGAATTGATGACAGTATTTTAAAAATCTGTATGGAACTTTTTCCTTCTTATCCTTTTAAGAAAAGAATATTTCACATGAGTTTCTGTGCACTTTTTTCTGAGAATTTTATTTTTTTTGTATCAAGTATTTGAAAAAAAACCGAAAATTTCTGTGGAAATCTTGGACCCTGGCATTTCTGAAAATTATTGCTTTGTCTTAGATTTGTAAAACATTCTTGAGAGAATAAGGCACTCTCATCTCTTGCACTTGCTCAATTAACTACAGACTCACAGTCTGTCTGACTGTATAGATCAAATCCCTCTTTTCGAGCCAACCATCTGAAAAATTTAATCCAACTGTGGCAGTGTCAAACTTGAATTTCATGCCTTGGGGTTTGAACTGAGAAAATCTCTTTAGTGGACAAATTGATAAAGTGCTTCATTAATTTCCACTTGCTGTTGATTTCACATTCTTTTTGAATCACCGCTCTTGCAATGGTTGTGCGCTCGTGTATGTTGTTAAAAGTTTTAGAGATAATGCTTGTAAAGATCAGCTGAAGCACAGAAATTAAACAGGGGTGATCAGGTAAGTAAAGGATGAAAAGGAAGAGGACACTCACTGTGAAGGTAGGAATAATTCTGATTTCTCTTCTGGAGCAAACATGCAGTTTGTGTAGAAAACACTGAGAGAAAGATTTCTCTTTCCTCTCCCATGGGCTGATGCATTTAAGAATGCAACTGTGCTAAGAGTATGGTTTCTCATAGTTTTCTGAATTAATGGGTGGTTGACATTAAGTACAGTATATCTCTCCAGTTTGAGGCACTTTCCTCAGGAAAGCTGTTACAGAGTATCCCAATCAAAATAATGTCAGCCAGCAGCCTTGCCTTCCACATCGCATTGGAAAACTTGTCAGCCTCAGGATTGTCGTGCATACGTCAGCAGGGAAAGTATAAAGGTGATGGATACTTCCCAAGCCAGTTATTCCCAACAGAGTACATGTTGTTACCATGTTATTCCATGTTCATTGTAAAAAGAAAGTCCTTATTCTCTTTGTAAAAGCTAAGATGATGTAAGTTACAGAGTCCCTAACCTCCGTGTGTTAAATTAAATTTATGTATTACAATGATAAAATGTAACTAATAACACAGGACTTGGCAATAAGTTGGTTTTTTAAAGTTCTTCAGGTCTGTGGATGCAATCACCTCCAGTCAATACTGAAGAGTAAATGGAGACCAAAAGACTATATACAATAGTTAACTACATTATTTTATTTCTGTGGTTTAGGTCTTAGGGCTTTTCCCCTCCAGCATTCTGGAATTGACTGAATTTAATATTTAATTATGCCAAGTCTGTACATGACAGCATTATCAGATAGAGCTCCTCTGAAATGGAGCACTCTTCAAAAACATATACACCCTCCCTGTAATTTCTGAGGATGGTAGTTTACGTTTCAGTTTATAGTTCAATGTAAATACCATCTTTCATCCTGAAATAGTCTTTCCTAGCATTTCCCACTGGGCTTGTTTCCCTGCTCTCCGAATTTCTTATGACTCTTTCTGTTTCCCAGATGGAGCTCTATCCTCCTCTACATCCAAGTCAACTCCAGTGTCATTTCATATGAGGATGCTCTTTGGTCTTTCCCAAATGCTAAAGTGCTCTGGCCAATGGATTAATTAGTTAATTATCAATAATAATATGAATTTACACCTTAAGAGATCTAATACATGCAGAAGGATGGGTGTGTATGTAGGTGTACCCTCTTGTAAATCTGTGCCAGGTGTGTGCCACGTGGGGGAAGGAGGAGCAAAGCTTCCACACAGAGATTTCCCAAGCTGCTCAATTCATCCAGTTGTCTCGTGAAGCACACCTGTACTGTCTAAAATGGGAGAAAGTGTAGGTGTGGTTCAGAAATCTGCTTCATCCACTCATGCATTCACTAATTGAACATTATTATTATGCTTATTAGACCAGCAAAGAGCTACTGTGGAACTGGAGTGCGTAAAAATGAGGATATTTCAAGACAATGAAAATATTGGCAATTCCTATTACCGCAAAAATATTGTAAGACAAAAAGGCCCTTCTTTGTGACATTTTCCTTTATTACTTGAGTTCAACAGATTTTAACTCAGAAGCAGTAAGCATTGTGAGCTGAACACTGAAGGTTCTCGCAAAATTTAGCACTTCAGATTTTAGAGGTGATGTCTGTGGTGGAAAGAGGGAGTAACTCATTACAGGAAAATACTTGGCTCATCTCAAGGCTTAATGCAACCTTTGCCAGAGCAGTCAAGCCATGTGAAGTTTTCATTTGGATCAGTATAATACTAAAAGTATCTATACTTTGGGAAGTTTGAGGAGAACTTTGATTTTTTTTTTCTGCATTGTTTGATGCTGATGTCTTTTAGTGAAGTAAATAGTTTTTCATGGTGAGTTCCAGTTTAAATTAAACAGGCATTCATTCACTACATAAATGTGATCTTCTCTCCACATGACACGTTTTGTACAGAACTGCTTGTCCTGCTGTCACATTTTTGAGGTTCTCAGAATTGTCACTGTGACCTCATAAGCCTTCTGACTAGCTTTATTTTCAATATGGTCTTTTTAATTGTTAGATCATGCAAAATGGTCAAAACCACCAGGCCTTCATGCCTGACTCATATTACATTGTAATTTACTGGACACAGTACTAGACCACGATTCAGAATATAAATTCTTTCCTGGCATCGTCTCTAACCACTCACTTGTTCTCTTTCTCCCTGTCTCAATTCTCTAATTGTAAAATGAGCTGAAGTTTTTGTAAAAGTGCAAGTTCTGGTTGGGCAAAGTGCTGTATAAATGCTCGGTATTATTACTGTGCGATATTTGGAAATTGAAAAAGTGATATGATGGTGATTCAAGTATCTCATTTTAAAATTATTCCCAGAAATGTGTTAGATTTGTAGATTTGAATTTGACTCTATTACTACTTCTTATTTTCTTTTCCAAGATCCTATTCGTCCCCCGGAAAAGGGAAAATAACCTACTTTTTGAGGAGCTGCCATTCCAGCATGCTGGACAAAGCTCTTTAGACCACTGTCTCTTGTTCTTTACTGTCATCTCCTGTCTTCTGAAGAGTCATTTCTTCCCCTCTCGAAAAATCGACAAACTTACTGTGTAGTATAATAATGATATTATTACAGTTCTTCATCCAGGTCTGTAGAAGCATTGTCAAAGTGTCTTGTGCTTGCCTTGGAGACATACCCTGTGCAAAATTTGAAGGCAGCTACATGAGATCATCTTACATTGCTTAAACTTGTCCTGACAGAGAGAGAGAGAGAGGCCAGGTTTTTGTTGTGTTGGTGACAATCAGGGTCCTTCACTCCCCCTTTTCAAATGGGCAACCTTTTAGTAAGGACCCTAATGTGATGCACTCAAATAATTCATCCTTAGGAGGGTTAGAGAAGAATGCTTTCCTTGAGACAGTCAGCTTCCACTCCTGGTCCTTTTCTTCTTTTGGAGAACAATTCTGCTAGCTCTTTTTTTTTTTTTTTAACTATTATTTTGCTGTTTAATAACTAATTTCTGTCAAAGAAGGTATTGTTTGTCCAAGAATGTTTTATCTATGAGCACAAAAGAACTGATCTTGATACATTGTTCATCTTCTTTCTCATCCCAGAATTATAAAACTAGGATTTCCAGATGGAATTTTGTAATCTGCAGCTCTGGGATGAATTAAACACTCAAAACAGAGGTGTAACTGGACTGTATCATTGTCTTCCTATTATTCTTACAGATCAAAGAAGAACACCAGTAGATACAGTCTAAAACATTCAAAACAGATGGCTGGTTTCTTTTTGTAGAGATTTGTGCTTTTCAGCAAAACAATTGCAAAAAGACCATCATTCATTTCTGCCAGATGAGATTGTGCCAGGTCTGTGTCTTATTTTCTCTTTTGATTTACAGCTGAACATAATCTTCTACTAGTGGCTTGGTCTTTGCAGCAAGTAGGAATTCTACACTCAAACATGATTGTTTCTGGCCACTTCCAGGAGAGTTTTTCCTTGCAGCTTGTGTGATAGTCTGTACTATCTCCCAGTTATTCTGAGCTCTGGCTGTCCTAGACAGGACACTCAGAGACACAGGACGAGCAGCTGCAGCCAAGCCCTTTTAGTTGTCAGGAGGAAAGAAACTGAGAGAGAGGGGAGATGAACAATGTTAGAAAAAGAATCAAGCCCAAACCTGCTTTCCAGTGTATTAACTATGAAAATAAATTCCAGAGAATAGTACCTAGAATAAAAACTGTAAGGGCATGTAGCCAATCTAGACACTGCGTTTTCCTGGCTGGTGAAGTTCATAATGACTGATGGACATGTCAGGATTTACAGTTCCACCTCACAGTAGGCTCACTACAGGCTTTCCAACTACATCTGATTGTTAAAGCAGCTTTTAGGTAAGAACCACTATATATACATATGAATAGGTGTATTTATTTGTGGGACTTTGCATTTGAATGTAGAGCAAGCAAATCCAAAAAGACTTCCTGAAGACAGATAAACCTTCACAAGTCTTTGCTTTGAAAGTGTCTTTCAGCAGGTAGAAAGCTGCAACAGCAGAATGAAGACCCAGAGTTAGAGAAGGATGAGACTAAGCTTCCTATCACCTGCAGACAGGGAGGTTGTAGTTCATCTGAACAGGAAAAGCACTGATTGTGTTCTCTGGTAGACTGCTTAGGAAATACCTTCTGGTTTGCATTAGCAGTGGAACAGACAGCAGGGAGACAGCAGAGCACAGCCCTGATACATCAGCATTGCCATGGACACGCTCTCCCAGTGCCTTGCTGCCATGGCAGCTTTCAGGCTGTGAGACACTGTTTCCTTTTATCCCTTGGAACTGGAAGAAGTGGTAGACAAACTATAGCACAGCAAGAAATGTGTGTACTTTCTTGTTCACTCTTGCATAGACAAGTGCTAGAAAGCTTGAAATGCATTAAAAATATAAGCAGTGTTCTCACTTATTCTCAAGCTGCTGTATTTTTGTAGAAAAGGAATCAGCATAAAATCTGAGTGATTCTGTGAAATCAAAACTTGCCTGGTTACACTTATGAAAGTTTGATCAGGAGAATGCTGTTTAAATCCACAGTGTCATGTACAAGCTGCAAACAGTTGTTAAACTATTTTTGCTTACTGTGGGACTACAGACTTTTTTCCTTGATGATAATTGTCAGTATCATCAGTCTGACTACCTAGTTTCACAGCTTTCTATAATTTAATTTATTATTCAAAAATTTAACCTGGTGACTAACACAACTTACAGGGGCAAAGTGTTCGAATGAGGGAGATTTTAATAACAAAGAGGTGTGAAGTGTGCACAGTGCAGTGAGTTTATTTAAGAGTAAGCAATTGAGTGAATGCCCTTGCTTTTGAAAGGAAGGGATTGAGGAAACAGGTAAAATTCAAGCTATGTGCAAACACCCCCTTCACCTCTGCTAAGGTATCTCATTTCTGCAAGTTCATTTTCCCCTTGGTCCAGTTACAAGCCTCTCACATCAGTATTTCAGTTCTGATCTCCAGCAGTCCCTGCTGTTCCTCACGTGGTTCCCTGCCAGCTTTCCTCCACAGCCCACGTAAGTGAATGTTGCCAGTGTCATTGAAAGTTCTTCTGGATTTGTTGTGTATCAAAATATTTTAGAACTACTTGCTCTTTTTGAGTGCTTTAGGAACCCTACCAACCCACTGCAATTCTCTGCCTCACCTACATGGTGCAAAAAGGATTTTATTTAAACACAGGGAGTTAATGACAAAACTCTTTTCCCTGGTTTGTTTTTTCTGTTATTTTTTCTGGTCTGGATTTTTCCCAAGGTGAAGAGGGTGAACTCTGGAAATCATTAATCCATGGGATTTGTTCATGGTGTATAAAAAATTCAAAAATAATTTGCTATATAAAAATGATTTCCTAATTGATTCTGTCAGAAAGGAACTGAGTAAGACAGCGCTGTCAAAATAGCCAGAATCTCTTTTAGGTCCTCACATATATTGTTCTGGTTTATGAGGAGAAAATTATGAAGGTTAGAGTTAACTCCTTTTTTTTTTTTTTTTTCGTCTTTAAAACAAATCTAAAGAACGCTGAACCTGTCCTTGAGCTTTTGTGTGCAGGTCTTGTGAAGAAACCAAGTATCTCTGTGTATCGCTGAACTGAGCTGAACTGAACTGAGGTCAAGACGTGTCTTTTAGAGAACTTTCTTCTGTTTCCATTTAAAATAATGAAGGGAAGACATCAGTGATAAATTGCTCTGAATTTGGGAAAGCTTTGCACTTTCTGAGCCAAATTCATGCCTCATAAAACTCCATTGCATTCAGTGGTTACAATATTATTGTTGAACCCTTGTGCTTGTTGCCAAACAAACACAAATGGTCTGAGCAAGAAGGCATAATTCAATTTGCCATGCAAATTTTTCCAGACTGTGTCACTCACTATCTTAGTTTATTTTTGTATCTGCCAATATAAGATACTTAGCTATAGAGGCAAAATATCCTTGTCTGGCAATATCTGTAATAAAACCCAGATACAGGGAGGTATACAGAGATTTGTCAGGTCCTTTTGAAATAATTTCTTTTTAACAAACATATGTGCTTACACAATCTTTGGCCCCATCTTCTCCTGTGCAGTGGTAGTTTAAAAGTAGGTTTTGTTGGGGTAGCATAGTTGCAGCTGTATGTAACAGAGTTTGAAAATAATTTTCCACACTCCCGTGACAGATGTAGTTGATAGGAGATAAAGGGCTACCTGCACTGTGTTTCCAAACATATTTGTTATGTCCAGTCTGAAGTTTTGAGGAGGTGTTTGGTGGTGCTTTGGGTTTCTGCTTGGATTTTTTTCAGAATTCCTTCTTTATTTGTGCTGTGCAGGATTTACAATGAACACTCACGGTGTGTAGACCAGGCTGGCAAACTAGATCATTTCTCAAAGTACTTAATTCCTTGGAAACTTTCACATTTATTCCACCTGCACTTCTTTGTAGCACT
Organism: Polioptila caerulea; assembly: GCA_013397295.1. Taxonomy (NCBI): domain Eukaryota; kingdom Metazoa; phylum Chordata; class Aves; order Passeriformes; family Certhiidae; genus Polioptila; species Polioptila caerulea. Next base: position 71,484 of record VYXF01004881.1, on the reverse strand, counting down.
CTAATACAAAACCACTGTCATTTTTACCTCACATTGTTTACTTTGACACCTGAGATTACTTGTTGGTTCTATTTTCTTTTCTTCTTGATGTAGCTGTACTTCCAGGGAGTTGTTTTTTTTCCTCTCAGACATTTAGAGATTTAGTTAAGAAAAGTAAGTTACGAAAAATTAATGTATTATTTGATTGCAAAATGAAGACCACTTCCCAGCATCACTCTGCCCTTTAGGGTTCTGTGGTGGATATATACACACAAAGTACGTGCAGGCAAGGCAGTCAGGCTAACAGGGGGGTATGACAGCAATCCTGCCAGTGCCAAGTGTACATATGGCACTTTATATTGCCCTTGCTATGTCAGAAAAATGTTATTTTCTCCTTATTTTTTTGAAGATAACTGCTATTGATCCATGATTGACCTCCACATTGACACATTAGTCTGATGAGTAAGGCAAGTTGTGTAAGGAGAGAACTTCTACAAGGTCAACAGATGCAGTTGCAAAAACAGGCAGGCTTTAGGGGGGTCTGTAAGACTTTATTTCAAAATGGCAGCTGCAGGTTTTTTAAGTAGAAACTTAGAAGGTATTCTCTGAAATTAGTAAAGTTAATTACTTGGTTCTGAAAAAGAAAAGGAATTGCTTTCTTCAGAGAAAAAGGGATTGTTAGCAGGGAGAAAGGTGGTCAGATCATTACCCTTTCTGCCTGGAGAAGGCATAATTTAAAGCTGGTGGTTGTGGTGAAATGCACATTGATTAAACTCACTCTTTATTCTGCAGATATCTGTGGGCTTTTGCTGACTTTCTTCTCCAAGTAACCATCTATGTATATTTACATATTTCCAGTAGACACTGCTGTGTCTATATAGGCATTTAAATGCAGAGACTTAGCATATAAAACTTGACATTCCATTACCCATATTTCAGTTGACCATTGTCCAGCAGCAGTAGGACTACCATTGAAGAAGCCGTATCATTTCATTCTAAAGTTTTTTGCCCTGATGACTTATAAAACTGCAGTAAGATTCACATTTGTCATAGTCAAAGACATTAAAAAATGTATGAAATCGCAAAAAAACCTGAACGTGTTGTTTTCAAGTCAAATTTGGAATATGTTCAAAAATATCTTTATTAATTGGCTGAGTTGGTTTGGGTTTGCATGAGAGATTTGTCAGGCATTTCACGTTTCTGCCTCAGAGTTGTAGTGATTGCCTTTTTTAGCGAAATGTTGTCAAACTCAGCTGGCCAGTAGCAATATTCTGAAGTTGAGGGTACATTAAGCAGACTTCATTCCATGCATTGATGAGGATGGCCTAAACCTATCAGGACAATTAATGAATGAGGGCTGCTGTAGAAGATATTGCTGGGTTTGGTCCTCCTGTTGACCCGCTGTTTTCCTAGAAGGCTCTGCAGCTCAGAGCTGATCATGAGAACACGACGTGGGTTACGAACCCAGCACTGCCCTGCTTTGCCACTTAACAAATGCTCTTACACCCTCTTGAGATAAGGCAGGGGCAGCTCTGCTGTGTGGGAAGCACAGTGCCTCCTGCTTAGTGGCCAGTTCAAGTTAGATATGGCAGGAACGCAGATATAAGGGCACTTCCTACTTGACTGGCAGTGTTTAATGGATCCCAAGTGAGGGGAATGACTGCTCTGTGAACAGCTTTGGGAGGGCTGTTAGTTAAGAACTTTCACACGCCTCTTTTGGCCTCTTTCCAGCTCGAGGTAAAAGGGGGAAGGGTGCAGGAGGAATTTGCTTCGAAAGGGGATTTATCCCTGAGCAGTGAAATTTAACTGCTGTATGAAAATCTTCCATTCTTACTTGTTAGATAGCTCTGCTTTCTCTTCATCAAGGAATAGCCAGGAAGGTTATCCAGACAGATTCTTTACAGACTGGAATCTGTGCATCTGATGGATATTAAAGAGACTGTGGTATCTGAAAAAATATAAGGCAGCTACTGCTTTGATTGGGACTCGTTACTATCTAGCTAGTTATTAGACATTGACTATTACATTTTTATAGAACAATATTTTCTTAAGATGTGATAATCCATCTTTTTTCCCTCTATGGGCAAACCTAATAGTAAGAAAGATAGGAAATACATCTGTTAAATTGGAAGTATCACTGGTTTTCACCTGTACAGGCAATGCACTTTCAGATCATAATCTTGGTAACAGATATATGAAATTGGAGTGCAGAGTGCGAATTCAGTAAATAACCAAAGCTGATGGATATAATTGGCTAAAGACAGCTTTGCGTGGTAATGGAAGTGAAATGTGTATTGATTCTATTAAAATATCCCTGCTATTGCCCTGTATACAGGACAGCAGAGTATTCTGCCCTGCTGCAGTTTGCAGACACTGATTCACAGACTGGGTCAGGCTGGAGGGACCACAGTGCATCATCAGATCCAACTTCCCAGCTCGAGGAGGGCCATCCCAGAGCATTGCCTCCAGAGGGTTCTGGAATATCCCCAGTGAAGGAGACTCCTTCTCTGGACAATCTGTTCCAGTGCATGATCACTGCACAGGAAAGAAGTTCTTCCTCATGTTAAGGTGGAACTTCTGATCATGAGTTTCTGCCCATTGCCTCTTGTTCTATTGCCTGGTACCACCAAAAGCCTGGCTCCATCCTCTGACCCCCTCCCTTCAGATACTCAGACATTGATCAGGTCCCCTTCTCAAGGCTGAACAGGCCCAGCTCCCCCAGCCCATCCTCATAAGAGAGGTGCTCCAGTTCCCTCATCATTTTTGTTGCTCTTCACTGGACCCTCTCCAGGAGCTCCATGTCCCCTTTGTCCTGAGGAGCCCAGAACTGGACATAGCGCTCCAGATGTGACCTCAGCAGGGCAGAGCAGAGGGGCAGGATTGCTTCCCTTGACCTGCTGTGACTGCTCTTCCTAATCCCCCCCAGGATACTCTTGGCCACAAGGACACACTGCCAGCTCATGGACAGCTTGTTGTCCAGCAGGACCCCCAAGGCCTTCTCCACAGAGCTGCTTCCCAGCAGGTCAGCCCCAGCCTGTGATGGTACATGGGGTTAATCCTCCCCAGATACTGGACCCTGCACTTGCCTTTGCTGAATTTCAGACACTTTTTGCCCATCTCTCCAACCTGTTGAGGTCCCTTTGAAGGCCTGCACAGCTCTCTGGGGTGTTGGCCACTCCTGCCAGCTTTGTGTCACCAGAGAACTTGCTGAGGAGGCAGCTGCCCCTTCATCCAGATCATTGATGAATAAGTTAAACAGTACTGGGCTTAGTACTGACCCGTGGAGAATACCACTAGTGACAGGCCTCCAACTAGACCCAGTGCCACTAACTACAACCCTCTGGGATCTGCCCTTCAGCCAGTTCTCCATCCACCTCCTTGTGCACTCATCCCATCCTGATATAACAAAGCATTATTTTTATATGTGTGTTTGTATCTGCAAACAGAGGTTGCCCCAAGGCTGCAAGGGTTTTTCCTGAAGCACATGAGCTCACTCTGTCTCTTTTGCAGGTTTCTTGCTGCCTCCTCTCCCATGGCTGCCTGTGCCTGTGGCTGCACCCTGATGTGCTGGTTTGGGTTGCTGAGCTCGGCAGGACACAGAGCCTGACATTAGTTAGCAGCTTAGCCATGCCTCTCAGATCTTCACACTCTACAGAAACTAATCCATGTAAAACAGTGTTAGAAGCAAAATAAGTGAGCCCTGACAGCCTTATTAAAAGGGGTCGAAGCCAGAGTCTTTGTTGAAAGTAATGCCAGCACCCTGTTTTGTTGACTCAGAGATTATCTCACTCCTTATTCATTAGCAGGGTCAGAGGTGTTCTATTGAAAAGATATCCCCAGCCCACTAACAAACAGCAGGTGCAGCCTCTGCCTGGGAACACGAATAGAAGTTGCCAGGGCTCTGGCAAGGCTTCCCAGCTCTCCCTACCCAGCACCTCATTTTATTGAAAGGAGGCCCTAAGCCCAGTTCTTCCCTAATTTTTCATCAGCTGCAAGCCTTAGAGGTTTTGCATTACTGCGGTTTTGAATATGTGCCCACAAACATCTAGGACAAATGAAGCAGTATTCTTGTGGAAGGTCACAGTGAAGGATGCCCGGTAGGCATTTATGCACTTGAGCTCTATATTTTTGTAAAAAAATGAGAAGTGGTCCTTCAGATACTTTTTATGGGAACTGGATGACTCTAGTTTGGATTGCATTGAGGAACGATGATTAGATTCAGATTGGGTAAAGTATAATGAAATAAAATAGTACTTTATTAAAGTCCTTTGATATCAGCTTTTTAGTTTGTTATATAGAATCTGGCCTGTTTAATAAAAGTCATTACCTTTCCAAAACTATAGAAGACTATACCTTAACTATGTAAAACATTATAAAAAATTAAATTTTAAATTTCTAGTGAAGATATGTATCTATCCAGTTTCTACAACAGCGATGCAATTGTCTTAGAACTGTTGTGTTTTTGCATAATGTGAAACTATTCTCTTTAGAACATGTTTATTGCATACTTAATTTCCAATGAAACCTTTGTTGGCAAAATGAGCTAAAAATCTGTATTTGACATTGCCTTTTGGACAAGTTGTGGACAGACACCTTTTATCAGAAAAGTCTGGGGGGTTTTTGTGGTGTAGTTAAACCAAAGTACTGTTGGATAATCAGTTTAATATTATTTCATTTTTGACACACATCATCATTATTTCCCAGTCTAACCCCACAGCTGCATCCTTTCCCCAGTGTCCTTGGTTTCTTTCTGGATGGTTACTACGTTATGGACCAGGAGTACGAGGGGGAAAGAGTGTTCAGGTTTCTTCCACTGTGAAGCTGAACAAGATTGTGACTTAGAGGCTGCTCTTGGCCTTCATCACTGCTTGGCTCCCAGGCTGTGCTCACTGTCTCTGCTCTCTTGTTTCAGATAATTCAGCCCCTGTTAGAACTTGACCAGAACCGCAGCAAGTTGAAGTTGTACATTGGCCATCTGACAGCCCTCTGCCACGACCGCGACCCCCTGATCCTGCGTGGGCTCACCCCGCCTGCCTCCTACCACCTGGATGATGACCAGGCAGCCTGGGAGAAGGAGCTGCACAAGATGACCCAGGAGCAGGTGAGTTTGTGGGCTCAGGTTCTGAACAGGGACCTGAACTTGCTGATTTAGGCTTTACTGACATGCCATACCGAAATATGGTGAAAGCTGTGAGTGGTGAAAGCAGGTAGCAAAGATGAACTCTTCAGCTGATGAAAGGAGTCAATAATGTTTTTAATCATTGCCATTTATTATTTATTGTCAAGTTTCATCTGCTCTTTTATCTATACGTGGGGCCATATATCTCCACACTCCTGGGAAATCAAATTGCAAGATACCACTTTGGCCATGTTTTAACTGTTAACAAATTTTAGCTGCTTTCTATAATTCAATAATACAATTCATCAATATATATATATTATATATATAAATATATAATATATATAAAATATATTAATTATATATATTAAATTCATCAAGGTCTTAAATCTTACTTTAGTTATATAAACCATTTATATTTTAATTGACACATTTGTATGAGTCTCTTTGCAGAAATGAATGCAGTGTCCTTACCTGCTGTTACTGAATATTCTGCCAGTAATTTCTACTGCTTATCCACCTTACCTGCTTACCTGAATCGACACTGGGCTCAGTGTGCTGGATTTGATACAGCCATGCTTAAATACACACACAGTGACTTCAGAAACCCAACTGTATATTTCCAGGAGTTTTGAAATACCCAGCTGAAAGGGTTAATAAGAGTTTGTCAAATGAAGTCTCCACAAGAGGCTGTCAATCTAGTTATAAATCATCAACTGAAATAATCTTCCTTTCTCCCAGCTCTGGTAATGTCTTGCCTTCCTTAATCCCTTCACTGGCAGTTTTTTATCTCTTCTTTCTGGACTATAATTCACCATTCCCTACAAACTTTTTTCTAACTTGTTCCTATTTCTCTTTTCATTTTTTTTACTTTACTATTCTAGTCCTATATTACTAAATGCCTTTTTTTTTTTTTTTAATTAAACTATTGCGAGGAACTTGTACCAGAACTAAATGTAAATAGTTGTGACTTTTTAACCCTGACTTTGGATTATAATGCCAAGTCTTTCACTATTCACTTTCATATATTTTATACCAAACTCTATCCAATGTGCACACAAGCTAGTGTAAGGTCTATGCAGTGAAAAGGGAATTTGTGGGTCAGTGAACATATCTGAGCCTATCTTGAACACTTCAGCTCTGGTTTTCTTCCTTTGTGATTTTAAAACTAATTTCCTTGAACTTTTGACTCAAGACTGAATTTTGATTCAAAAATTGGAGAGAGCAGACAGAATGCAGAAAACCAACAGAAGCATGTCTGAAAATTCAGAAAGAGCAGACCTCTGGAAATAAATATGCCTGTAACAGGGCCGAGATGGTACAAGACAGTCATGCTCTCTTTCTGTACCTGTCTTCATCCATTTACTGGCTCAGCACGTGCCTCCCTCAACATCTACATTTGCCTTTATAGGCATGACACATTCCTTTTCCCTTCAGAGCCTCCTGGCTTCTGTAATCACTGATACAGGATTAAAATGTCTTCCGTTTTATGCATGCCATCCTCCTCTATTAAAGCCTTACAGCTCCTATGGTATAAATCAAAACATGAGACATCATTTTGAACCACTTAGATTAGGATGAATCAGTGGATGACAAAATCTGTAGTATGTATGGGAGGCACCTCTGAAAATCAGAGTGTATATGGGCTGAGTTTGGCTATCACTGAAATAAATTGCCTCATTAATTATAGCTGTGGTGGTCTTCCTAGATAATCAGGACCTGTAGGGACAGGTGGTATTTACTATTTGATCAAGAGATGTGGGTAAAGAAAATAGGAAAGGCTTTCTTTGCCAAGTTCTTCTGAATAGTTAGCCCAAAAATATTTCCCATTAAAGCTTTGCTACTCCATTTTCAAGCAACATTTATGGATTACACAGTAAAGAAAGCATTGTGAGAAATCGTGAGAAAAAGGAATTACCTAAGTTGTTCTGGAAAGGAAGAAGAATTCTTTTTCTATCCTCTCACATTATTGTCTTAATTCTGCACTGCTGTCACCACAGTTGTTTAAAGTTACTTCTCCATTCACGATTCCCAGGCATAAATAATGTCAGCTAAAGTAAAATGTAGCTGTCTCTTCTGCTTTCCCATACTCACTCAGATGGCATTTCAGAAGTTTCAGTTGCTAAAGACAAACTAATGATATATTTCAATTTACAAAGCAGACTTTTAATCTAAGCTATGGAACTTTTCTGTTTCTAGCTGCAGAATTTCCTTTGTGCCTCAAGTATTCCCATGGGGGGTGGGAATCAGTTCTCCAGATTTGCAGAAGCCCATCACGGAATACCCATTTTGCATCTTTGGAATTTTAATGAGTTTTGTAAATTACTTCAAATCCAGTGCATTAAATACACTCCTGTCCCTTCTAATATGATCTTCTGTAGATAATGCTTTACAAGCCTCAGTGGGAAAAAATTAATCCTCTTGAATGTTAAGAAGTGCTAACATGATTAGGGAGGATACGTTTAACCAACACCAGTAATATTTAAGCATGATGCCGACGTATCCACTTCCCACCAATGAGATTTCCTAGTTTGGTTTGGGTTTTTTGGATTTTTTTGATAAATAGTTAAGAATTAATTTTCATACTGCTGCTTTTGGAGCTGCTATTTCCCACTGCAGCAACTTTCATTGACAAAGGCTGGTTTGCTATGTTTCATCATACACTTGGTAGGTCTTTCATACCTGCTAGGGAGGCTCAGGTACAAACAGCAGGAGTTTTCTGTGGCTTCTTTCAGTAGGTACAACTGGTATAGGAAGTAGATTTAACTTTTTCACTCTTCCAGTGCATCCACAGTGACCCACAGAAACTCATGTACAAATAGTTGTTGGAAAAGTATCTGCCAGCATCAACACCATGGATATAAGCAGAATTTGTTGCCACATCAATAATTTTGTAGTCCCAAAGTTTGACTGATAATTGGTGCCTCTTATCCATAATAGTGTCTTGACACTACCATTGAATTCAGTGATATTCCTTATCGACTTCAGCTGATTACAGAATCTGCTGAGTTGGAATGGACCCACGAGGATCATCTAATCCAACTCTTATCCCTGCACAGGACATTCCCAAGAATCACAGCAGGTGCCTGAAAGCATTATCCAAACACTTCTTGAACTCTGTGAGGCTTGGGGCAGTGACCACATCCCTGGGGAAGATTGATTGTAATCAAGCTGTGGGGCCAAGATCATTCTCTGTTGGCATTTTATCAAAGACATTTTGTAAGGCTGATTTATTGTAGTAAAATTTTGGCTCATTTGTAATGAAGAACTGAAGCCAGTACTTATGAGTATATGATGTCTCAAAACCTAATCTAAAATAATGTACTAGACTCAGTTGTGGACAGTAAAGGATCTAAAGTGCTCAGAACCGTGTCATTAAATGATTCCTGTGGTGGAAAATGTCCTTTTGTGTCAGTTCTGACCCAATGTCCCCAAATAAGCTACCCACTACTGTTTCTGGAACTGTCCAGTTCATCCTTCAACCAGTTATTGTCCTATTTGACTTTTCTTATTAAAAAACTGAAGTTACCAGAAGGAAAGAGGAATGCTCCAAGTCTTGACACTAAGAAATAAAAATTCCATTCATTCATTATAAATAATTGCATTATCCTAGCAATTTCTGTGAAATACCATATTTTCTTTCACTTTGTCCTAGAGGTATCATTATGTTAATATCCTTGAGCTCTGTAGAAGGACTGCTCCGTTTCACATTTCAGATAGTTGCCTGTAAGTGAGGGATTTTAGTCCTCTATGAAAGGAAATGGCATTCAGAACATAATTATATGGCCCACGCTTTTATTTATAGTTTAGGTTTTGTTTTGCTCTTATCTACACTAAAGAAAAGAATGGAGTAGAAACTGGAATTTGCTGAAAATCCTCGCCTCAGTCTGTCAGAGGTGGAGCACTGCACTGGGGCTGAGAGGCAGCAGTGTGAGAAATAAAAAGAGCCAACGAAACAGAGCAACCAGATACTAGAAGTAGGCAGCACTGTTAGATTCATTAATAGCTTGAGCACTATCAGCAATGTTTCTTAGCACCTCAAATCCAACTGTAAATGTGCAAAACCTTGTAGTACGGAGAATTTCTTATTTTCAGTAGGTCCTGCAGTGATATTTGGAAAAAAATATTTCTTCCAACAGAAGATCTATACAACTAAAATAACTTTCTTAACCCTAGGAGTAGGAGGCATTTTTCCCCCTGGCACCCTGCCATCAGAGGCTCTTTCCAACCATGTCCAGCACGTCCTGGATTCCTCAGGCTGTTGAGGGTCCTGCCAGTTTCTGCTGGCCCCCAAGCACCAGTTTGTTCCCTGCACACTCAACCTCTCCCTCCTTCCCCAGAGGTGTTTCTGGCAGCATTTGCATTGTGACCTGGGCATCAGCAGCAGTCTTGGAGACCTGGGTGGGTGCATTTCCCTCAGAGGCTCTCTCAGAAATCACCTGCTGTGGGAGCTTTTCTTACCACACTAACCAACAGTGTTGCACCTGTGGCTGCTTTGCTGAGAGTTACAGAGAGAGGGACTTCTGAAAAATCTTTATGATCATCAAAGAGCCTTCATTGTGCAGGAAGGTTGTCTTCCCTCACCCTGTGCACCAGCTTCAGCCAAAGCACAGACCTTCTAGGGATTCCTGCTTACTAATCCTCTCCCAAGAAGTCAGGAATGCCTTTTCTGCTCAGCTGCCCAAAGCAGAGGAAGGGAAAAGGTGATAATGTTGTTTCACTGTAGCAGTCACAACCTGCTGTGTCAGCTGAATAGTCATGGCTTGGTTCCAAGGAGCAACATTTACCTTGCACTTCATTCACATTTCGGTCTCCCCAGAGCAATGGTAAGCGTTTCATAGAAAAGGACACCAAACCTCAGATCTGTAGCTGTCAAATTTCATTTTAAAATTGCATATTTAATTGCTAAATTCTGAAAATATTCAACACGTACTTTGATTTGCTATATAAACAATATTGCAAGTGGGATAAGCTTTACTCTAAATTACAAATAGCCATTTTATAAACATCCTGTGTACTTCTTTGTTCAGATTCTGATTGTGTTTTTCTGTGTCATCTATGAGGAATAACTCAACTTACTTAGTTTCTGTAAAGAAATTACTCTGCTATGATTTGCATTTAGTCATTCTAAATTACTACTTCAGAGTTTACCCTTGTCTTCCTTCTCTGACTGCTCTTCTACTAGCTTGTTATCTTCCCCCACTTGATTTATGTCATTTATTTTTTATTTGTATTCTTATGGGAATGCATAATGTATTTTAAAGTTAAACAGTCCACTTCTGGTCTCTGTTAGAAATTAGAAGTAATAATTGCAACAATTTATATCCTTCTTCATGTGCAAATCTATTTCCTGAGTTTGGTTGAGAAAGCAGTGGTTATGGGAACTCTCTAAAATTGTTACATTTTTAAGCATTTTAAACTTTTATATTTAATGGTTTGAAGTTATCTTCATATGTGTCATTCATATGACTCTGAATGTCAACTAATCTTTAAATAAGCTCTGAAATACCTTGGAACAGAGAAGCAGTGAATTGTTAGGGATTTTTTTTTCAGTTATGAAGTTTAACTATAAATGGAAAATTTTTCCTATCATGACTTGCTCTAAACCCAGGAAGGAAGGCAGCAGTGCTGAAAAGTGTCTGAATCTACTGCAGATTATCTGCAAGCTTTGGTTCCCCTGAGATGCTGAAGGCCATTTCTGTTCTTCTGTCCAAAGATAAATACTATGAAGCACTTCTGTGGTCCTTGCTGTCCTTTTCTTTCTGAGTTATCTATTCTTATTTGTCATCAACTAGACAAAAGACATGTCTGGCTTTGCCTTCTCATTTTTGGTCATTTCTATGAGGCAAGTATGTGAATCTCCTCATATCCTCAAGTGGAAATGCCTACAAAAAAAAGATTGTTCATATTTCTTGATTTTCATTGAAAAATGGCATGGGGAAGATAACACCATGTCAGCTTGCCTAGGAAACCAGGAGCAGAACTGATGTTAATACTTTTAGAGAAACTTCCCTAAAATTTGGACTTCCAAACGTGCAGGTGAGTGCAGTTGTGCCACTGAGAGCTGGATGTTCCCCCTGCAGGCCCTTGGCTGGTGGAGGACTGACGTGTGCTGCTCCCGGCTGCTGCTGAGAGCAGTGACGTCAATGGCGACGATAGCCCTGATGTGGAAATGCTGCCACCAGCCATAGAGTCAATTCAGATGTCTTCGTTGAAGTAGGAATCACATTATTAAATCTGGCTGTTCTGAAGCTAGCAAACTCAACTCAAGGCTATCATTGCTGTTTTTCCAAAGATGTTGCATCACAGACATCTGCCAGCCAGCTGTGTAGACTTTCTGTCTGTGCTAATTTGTAAAGTATTGTTGCTGGCCTTCAGCATTCAGAGCCATCTCCTTTTGGGCTCTTGATGGTCAAAAAACTCTCTTCTTGGAAATATTTTCTTCCTCTGGTTAAGTTGGTTACTTTTGTTTGGTTGCATTTGATTTATTAGCTTTGGCATGAGCTTATTTTATTGGACTTATCTTGATTTTGTAAGGCATCTTACATAAATGCTGACTAGTAGAGCAAGAAACAGACTTCACTGATGTTGCAGTGTTGCCCCACTGAAGACAAGATCCTTCAGGATTCTCCCTTGTCCACCAAGCCTCTTTCAGTGTAGAAGTTCAGCCTCTTACAAGTGCTTTTATATTTCATCAATTTAATTGCTTTGTCCTTTCCTGGAACTTCACCTGGAGCACTGGGCTGAAAGGCCGGGAAGAGGGATGCTGGCTGGGCAGGTGGTGGTGGTGCAGGACCTCCTTTCCCTGCTAACACTGCCCTCTCCTGGTTCTCCTCCTGTGGACTGAGAGCTCAGGACCCTTGCAGGTGCCAGATAAGAAAAGGAGAATGATAATGCTGACTGTTTCTCCTGTTGCTTGCTCTCTCCCAATTCCATGGCCTCCCATCCTTCTGATGGGTGGCACTGTGCAATCTTTGTGCTGGCACAAGGCAGCCCTGTCTCTGAGGTCAGGGCTCAGGGCATTCCCAGCAATGCCCCAGTGCTGGGGTGGTGTGCAGGGTGTTGTACCTGGGATCTCCCCAGGCTCACAAGTCCACACTCAGAGGCAGTCCCTGAATCCCAGGCTTTTAATATCCAGCACCACTCCTGACTGCTTGTTCTGACTCTCTCAATCCTGCTTGCTGACTGGACCTTTCCTAGGCTCATCTAGCCATTGCAAGTTCCTGACTAATACCTCTGCCACCCATCCACAGCCTGCTGTTCCTGAGCCATTAGGGGTTACTGCTGAGACCCCCCTTCTCCCCCAGAGCCCTACCCGAGCCCAGAGTGCTCCCCTCTCTCTCTTTTCCCCACTTCCCAGCTCATGTCACTCCACAGAGCAGGATCAGGTTGCCTTTGCATTGTGATTCTTGGCAGGAGCCCCTCTTGGATTCCTATGGCTGCTCTGTGAGTACAGCAGCCAGTAGGAACAAAGCACATGAGAACACATTAAACCAACATTCAGCACGCAAAGCCCCAGTAATTTACTGTATGCTACCATGCCTAGTAAAGGGAACAGTGTAGCACACTTGCCCTTTTAATTTCCTTTCTCACACTTTTGTCTACAGAAGCCTGCACCATAACTTCCTTGAAAAGCATTTTTATTTATCCCATAGTTGTTCCTAGGCTGTTTGTTTTTAAGCAGCATTTCTTGCAGAAACAATCTGCTGTGCTTTGCTTGATACCATCACTAAACAGAGACATGCTGTTGTATCTGATTAGAATTTTAATTGTAGAAATCTAACCTTTGCCACTGCATTGTGCTCTTAAAGTGGTAAAATGATCCCTGCTGTGCTGCTGCCTGATAGTTCTCTTTTTAAAACCTGAATTGAGCAGTGTTGCAGAAGTGCGAAACACAGATCAAGAAATTTGTACACTGATGAACAGTTACCCCTTCAGGCATGAAAAATGCCAGATTGACATTCTTTCCATGTCATGTATTAACATTGTAGAGTTCAAATAAAAATACTATTCAGTTAGGAATAAGAAATGTTACAGAACTGACAGATAATATTATATTTTTTTAAAACCACACAAAATTTAAAAGAAGGTTCAAATGAGATAAGATAGTTGCTCACAGCAGCTCAAAATGACACAAATAACTTTGCCTTCAGAAGATGGAAATAAGCTTCAGAATCCACCTTAAGTGTATGTACCTGCTACATATATGCTTGTCTTATATTCATAGGGAATATACTTCATTAGAAGAAAATCCTATCACTACAAGTATAAGAGCTTTTTGGTGTATAGTATAGGGCAGAGCTGTCTGCTTGAAAGCTTATCCACTCTGTCCATATCATCTGACCTAGTGAGGGATGCTGCTTCTCCTTGTTCTCTGAGGTCCTTAGACCACTGAGTACAGGAATCCCTAAAATGCTTGCACAAATTACAGCCTTCTTGGGATTTTGCACAGTTCACAGGCCAGCATGGACTTTATCAATTGCTGGGCAGCTAAACAGGTTACTGAAGGCAGATGTTTCCTGCTTTTTATTAAGACTCTAAATCTGGCAATGGCATTAGGCTCAAAGTGAAATGCTGTGTTTGCATATGTTGTGTGACATGGTTTGGGACACCACTTGTTGGAGAAACTGTTTATAAACTGTAGACAGAGTGAATAATATAAAGTTTGAAATTCTGTGTCCCGTTCTGAGCCAGTGATCTGAAGAACGAATGACCCAACCGGAAATGCCGAGTTAGTAAACAAAATTGTGTATGTTCCACTGCAATTGTGTGTAGTCATCTTCTGACTGAGTTAGGAAAGAGAGTTTCTGAAAATTAGTAATTCCTCAGGAAAAATGCAATTCTGGTTAACTCTGGGTGTATTATAATTATGTGACATTCCTATTGATTTCATATCAGGAATAGTTCTCAAGTAATGACCTATGAAACATCACATTGTTCATGAATAAAAGTCAAACTATTTAAAGCAATACACTCACAAGCTGCTGTATTGCTCCTGGAATATGCCTTCAGAAAAGCATTCTACAGAGGAAGTTTTTCTTATATTTATCATAGAACAATATATGCAGGAGTAGTTAAGCCATGTAGGCATGATCTTTACTGGGAAGTTCACAAACCTGGTCCTGTAGAATGCAAAAGTGAAATAAAGAGGATGGAGAGCATTCAGTTCCAGGTGAGGGAGTCACCGAGGGAAGATGTGGGTGCTGGAAGCGCCCAGCACGTGTCACCTCTGTTAGCTGCCTTCCTGCAGCGGGGCTGCAGCCGAGCCTGCTGGGCAGGGCTGTCACACAGTGGTTCCAGAGCAGGGGCTGACCGTGTCTCTGTGTTCCTGCAGCTGCACAACGAGCTGGAGAAGGGCGAGAGGGAGAGCGCGGAGCTGCAGGAGTTCGCCAACGCCATCCTGCAGCAGATCGCGGATCACTGCCCCGACATCCTGGAGCAGGTCGTCAACGCCCTCGAGGAGTCCTCCTGACCTCGGCCTCCAGTCCAGGGAGCAGCACACCAGTGGCCAAGCCCAGTCAGTCCACGGAGCCACGGGAGGGGAGAGCAATGTGAAAGACAGAACGTGGAATAGAAACTTCTGGTGCACCTTTGACAAAGGAAACCAAGGCAAAAAAAACCCCTTCTAAAAACTACATGCTCTCTAGGTTCTTCCAGTCTATGATTAATCAGCCATTTTTGTATTCATCTTCTCACTGCCTTTCTACTTTAGAATCCAATTCCCCATTGACTTTGTTGGTGGTGACTTTTGGATACAGCTAAACAGAGCTCTTCCAAGCCTACTGAGCAAAGCAGAGGGGATCCACTGAACAGCAGCTCTAGTTCTCCATGAGGTTGCAGAAGAGTAGCCCTCACCTTTCATTAATATATTTCCTTTTCCTTCTTATTTTCTTTCCTTCTTCCTATTTTTTATTTTCATGAAAGCTGAAAGCCTGAATTTCACAGTGCTAAAACCAAACCTGAGTGTGCTCTGATTATGGCTCATGGCTGGCCAGCATCAGCTAGCTCAGGTCTTGCTGCCTGTCTCAATGCTTCTCGTGTTCTTAAATAACAGAGTGAGGAAAGGAAAGTTTCCCTCCTTGCTCTGGTTAGTCATTTCACCTAGCAGCTGGGAAAAAAGGTGGGCATACTGGTACTTTCTTTTTACTCAGCTTGGATTTTTACTGTACTCTGGTCTGACTCTGAAGTGCTATGTGGGGCATTTTTTGAGGTAACTGTTTTCATCTATTGGTTTTTGGGGGGGTTTAGATGAGGTTTCTCATCATAGATCTGTGTCTCCTAAGTTCTTACTTTATAGAGAGCTCTCTCCCTTCGAGCAGGTGTGGTCAACAGGTCAGTTCCCAGCTTTAACTTGTATAGTTTGTCCAGTTTTTCAGGCCATAACTTTGTGAACACTAGCTGTCATCAGAATAGTCTTAGGCATTCTGTAAATGAGAAATTTGCATCATTTAGCTTAAAAGTATAATTTTAAAGCTAAGTTAGGTAAACCAGTAGCATAGTTCTTACTATAATTATAATTTAATTTATTTTGGTTTAGCTTACCGTGACGAGGAATGAGTTTGAGTTCAGAGCAATAACCCTTATGAAGAGGAACATCTCTGCTGGAGTTGGCACCCAGCTGAGTAGATAGGTGTAAAATCACAGCTTTACTTAAACCAGTGCAATTCTTCTGTGTTTATGAGAGGCCTTAGTTTTATTCCCATCCACCTTTGACACTCGTTACAGCTCCTGCAGATAGGTAATATGACCTGAAATCCCAGGTCAGTTTGTCCTCGAGGTAGCAAGTCAGAAATCCTATTTTATGAGTAGGACTTGGGTGTTCATTCTTGGACTATGCATTAATGGGGAAACACGTTTTTTCCTGGCTGCCAGTGGTTATGTGTGTCTGGGGGCATCTGCAGGACAGAACCCTGTAACACGTTCCCATGTGCTCCTTAAAGGAGCTGCTCCCTTTGGCTGGCTCATATTACTTCAGAGAGAGCAGGGAAGGCAAAAGGAGACCAAATATCAACACAGCAGTGGAAGAAATCTTGGTTTTCTAGTCACTAGCTAATTATGAATCCTCTCAGTAAACCTCCCATTCCAAGCCTGCAGTTTAATTCCATATGGCTTTCTACATTTTGAGCTTAATCACTAAGAAATTATGCTAAGGAAAATGTTCCAGGGCCCTTTCAAGAAAACTGCATTTCTTACATGTCTCAGATCCACAGCACAGCTCACCTATAGGTCTTTCACACCTTGTTTTGATCTTTAGAAGTGACCAATTGCTTCCAACAGAAAGGAGATCAGCAAAAGTTTGAGCAAGGGAAGATGTACTTCAAATAAAGCACTGAAAATTGGGCAAAACTGAAATCTTATGTAGGCTCTATTGAAAACAGCTGATTTAAAATAAATCACATCCCCATTGATTCTACTGTAATAATTCTGCAGAAGGAGCTGCATTCATAACTAGGGTGTCTAGGAAGAAGTAGGTCTCAAAAGAAGAGGTAAATCACGCCTTTTCCAACTTCGAAATTGCCAGGGCTTTGCAAATCAGGAGAACTAGCTTTAGTTCTTCCTGTAATAGAAGCCTGTGTCTGAAGCTTTTTTTTGTGTTGTGTGAGGAGAGTACTGGGAACCTGAATGTGTGGAAGGGGGGAATGCCGGAAGGCCAGCAGACAGTGACTGTGCACACTGCTGGGCCATGCCTCATCCCAGAGCCACCCCTTTGCTCCCATTATTTGAGTCAGCACGTTTCGATAGGAGCTGTTGTTTTGAAATCTTTCCCCTTGCTTTTTCTTCATCACCCCTAATTACTCACTCGAGGAATTTAATGCCGCCTGTAAAAGCATCAGAGCCATCAGCCCAACATCATCAGCCACCGCCACCCCTCCTGACTCTCTCATTAACTTATATGGTCAAATCTCCAGCTGCCCTGGTTCCCTGCTGTAAAACAATCCTTCCTCTGTGAGAAGCTGTGGAATTTCCCTTATCGATGGTTCAAATGACTCCTGCTTGTAAACCTCTTACTGAGATGTTCCTTGATAGCGTTTCTGCTGGAGGCAGGGGCAGGGGGAGGGGATGGGAGCGAGGGGCGATCACTTTGGGCTGTTAGTGCAATGCCCTGGCTTTACTGCATTGCCCACACATCGCAGGGAAGTGCTGCTGCTTCTCCAGCATCTCTAACTCAGCCTGTGGCTGCATTTCTGTAGTTCAAAGTGCCCCAGCCAAAGGCCTGGTGCTGTCACAGCAGCGTGTGCAGGATCTGTGCATCGGCAGCCAGGTGAAGCTCACTGTTTACACATCTCCCAGCCTCTTCCCATGGAGGATTTGTCAAGCCTGGCTGGTTTTCACACTGGCCATTTGGTCCTTTATCTGCCAGCCACACACCTGCTGTTCCTTCCATCTGAATTGCTGGACCCTGGTGATTTTTCTCGTTAACCACTGTTATCTCCTAGGTCTTGTAGGCTCCCCATCTGAAAGATTGATCTTAGACCTCTGTAAAGTGCTTTCAGGGAGGGAGCAGATCTCATTTAGGAGCAGACTTGTTCCTACTTGATCTCCATTGAGCTCTTTCAGGTAATCTCTCTGATCCTGTGTCGACAGAGATCCTGTGGTGAATAGCTTGAGGAACTTTGGGGTTTGGGAGGTACTGCTGGCCACGATATAATGCTGGATGTGACCACTGGAAGCTTTTTCTTTTCACTCGTTTGGAGTGCCACACCATTGGCCTTAAGGCAACAAGGGGATTTTATTCTCATGACCCATCCTGGAATTGCATATGAGGCACATGGGAGAAGGGCCATATGTGGCATACCCTGAATGCTCATCCAGTTGCCTAACCCACCACTGCTCTTTTAAGATCTTATTCCCAAGTGTCAGCAGCCAGGCAGATGCAGACAGTTTCCTGCCACAGTGGTCCTGCAGTGCAGCAGCTCTAGGAAATCAGAGGCCCTTCCCAGGGACCCTGGGGAAAGTTGCTTTTCCTTCTCCTGTTGAAAAAAGTTCCATTTGCTACAGGAGCTGTGAATGTTTCAACTGCTTTAATATTACTTTTTTTTTCTTCCAAGCTGTCATTTGTAGAGAAGCTGAGAGATACAGGGACTCAAGGAGCCGTTTGTAAAAAATTAAGTAGGTCATTTTGGCAGGGTTTGGGCTAAAAAATAACTGAAGCCTGAAGCCCATGTACACTG
The DNA here is from genome assembly GCA_013397295.1 of Polioptila caerulea. NCBI lineage: Eukaryota > Metazoa > Chordata > Aves > Passeriformes > Certhiidae > Polioptila > Polioptila caerulea. Next base: position 53,214 of record VYXF01004881.1, on the reverse strand, counting down.
TAAAAGCTAACACTGCAACCACGCTTGTTCATGATATCCACAAGTCCAAGTCCATATTTTCCTCTGAATCCAACCTCATGTAAAACACTAAAAGGACGTAACACGAGAATTGCAGGGTGAGGACATGAGCATTGTTTGCCGTTGGAAGAAGAATTACCTGGCATGCTCCCAGATGAAGCTCTAAGCTTCTCTGAGTATTCTCTCTCGTTTTCACTGCCTTTAACCAGCTTTCACTCCAGAAAATGCCAAACCCTCTTTGGAGTACCCAGTTTTTGCCAAGTCCTGGGGACGGGAGGTGAAGGTCTGACGTGATGCGCGGAGCTGCGTGTGCCGTTTCTCGCTGCACGGCTGGAATTTCTCTTCTCTAGAAAATGTCCTGGTACTTTGGGGCTCTGAAATTTGCACAAGGGAGCATAAATGTCATAAATCTTGTTCGTAGAGATAACCCTGGTTTTTGAACCAAAGGGGCACCTCTTTTCATTTGCCCTGTAATTCCCAACCGTTCTGCTGCTAGTGCTCAATTTGTTGGGAAGTTGTTACATCTGAGGAGGGTTGACAGGATTGAGTCCCCACTCCTGTACTAATTGCCAATCGCTGCCACTGCAGGGGTCTTTACAAAGGGTGTAGAGTCATGCACTGATACCATTTTAAAGCAAAAACGTCACCACATACGTAACACATATGTCCCTCAAATGACTCCAGTGAAATGCTAAAGAGTACAATCAAGGCATCTGATACTGAAAGGGAACCTCTCCCAGCTCAACGCCCGCACTGGAAGAGGGACCTGGAGAAGCCCTGGAAGGCTGTGGATAACCAACACTGCCCCAACGGAGCCGGCGGGGTGGGAGGGTCGGGCATGGGGCCTCAGGGGCGTTGTGCCTGGCAAGGCCAACTCTGCTGACCCCTCTCATCTGCGTGGTGAGGAAGAGGAGTGTCAGGGGGGTTTTTTAAACAAAACAATGTTTTTAATTGTTTTTTCCACATAAATGGAAGGAACCTTACGCAACAGCAGATCCTTCTGAACAAAATGGCTGTGTCCGCTGACTATTTTTAAAACAAAAAAAAAGAGAGAAAAACTCTTTCAAAACTTTTTAGTGTCAAAAGCATAAACTCAGAAATCCTGACTTTTTCCAGTGTGTGTGGTGAGTGCTGTAACCCTGTCATCAGTATCTCCCCTGACTTTTTCAGGGGTGTTTTTTTCCTGTTTTGTTTTCTGCTTGTCGATATTGTCTGTGTGGTCCTAAGGCTGGGGCAGTTACCAACAATGTGTGTCTGTTGTCAGATTGAAAAAAAGATAGTAGTAGAACTGCAAAAGATGTGTTTTTAAAATTATATAAAAATAAATTTAATTAAAAGGAATTCAAGTAAAGAAGCAACAAAGCCATGACTCCTCCTCTCGGGATTGTACGGAAAAGGATTTGTGGGCTTATAATTATAACCAGTTGCCTTTCACAGGCTTTTGAGGTCCAAGGCAGCTTGGCCTCTTAGGAAATGTTACAAACCCTGTATAAATTCCTGCTTTCCCAGGTTTATACTGTACACGTGTAAGACGGAAATGGGCAGAATGAAACAGTATTTTGGAAGTCAATCTTTTCTGGTAACAGTTATCAACACCAGGTGTCCCCTAAGATGGGAACCACTGATGTGAATGGGCCAAATGCTTTGGCCAAATTTTCTGTTTTCTCCATCCCACCCCTTGATGCCAGGGGCACAAGCAAGGGCAGATCAGGTAGTGCAGGAAGTTGTGCCGAGGTTCATTATCAAAGTTGTGTTCCCTCACCTCTGGTGTTGGTCACATACCCAAGCCCATTATGGGGCAGGAAAGGACCAGCAGCCACTTTCTGCTCTGGTTGCATCAAAAACTTGCATTGTTTGAAAGGAACAACACGAGGCTAAACTGGCGTGTAAAGTTAACAAAAAAAGCCCTGACAAATTGCTTTACCTATGAGTATAGGTAAAGAATTTCATTAAGTGAATGTATTTTTATTATCAATCTTTAACATATGCTGTTTGTCCCCATTTTGCAAGCTTAGTAGAGATCTTGAAAATTAAGTCAATGTGGTTTAAGTAGACATTCACATTAGGCTTTTGGTGCTTTGGTTGGGCTTTTTGTTCGAAACATTGGTTTCTTTCACTTGGAAACTGGCAAAAAATGGATCTATTGGTCACGTATACTCTTATTTGTTATAAAATGTGGTTATCTTAAAAACCAAATTCGAAGCCAAATTTTACAAGTAGACATTGTTCCATTTATCTGTCCCATCTTCCCAGCCCTCTGCAGACAAGGTCCTCCCTCCCTGCCTGCCCAGGGGTGGCTGCATTTGGCCCCTCATTCCACACTCATTACAGTATAACTGGGGAGGCTTTAGTGTAAGATGCCTTTATTTGTTCAGATGCTGGAGGAGGACGAATCCAATGGGACCACGAACAGGGGAATAACTTCTGTGCTAGCCCAACATGCTGCTCCAAGCCCACTAAAACAGTAAATTGCCGTTCCCTTCCAAGGCAGTGGATGAGGAGAGCTGCACACCAAGCTCACAAATTGTCTGTGGAGTTGAATCCTGTGGGATGCTCCATCCACTCCACAGACACAGATCTCTCATTTGCTTTGGAAGAGACGTGTTGCACTTTAGTGGAGGGGGAGGCAGGCTTTAGGGATGGCATCTAGTGTACTTGAATTCCTTTTGGAAATGACAGCAGCGGGAGACATTGGTGTCCGTGATGCAAGTGCACACGCTGCCTTCAACTTGTATGTGTTTTATTGCTGGAGTCATGTTACTGACAGGATAATGAAATTGCAAAGAAAATGTGTTATATTCAACTTTGCCTTGATAATATAAACACTTTGTTCATTTTTTTTCTTCTTTTTTTATTCACAGACTAAGTTCATCAGGAAATTATAAAATTATTTAAAAATTCTGTGCTGTGTCTTTATTTCAGTGTGTGTGGCTTGGTGTCCTCTCCTGCATGCCCATGGGAGGGCAGGTAGGAGGGTTGGATGGCTGCAGGGCTGTTCCCTGAGACCTGGCTTGAGGTCCCAGTTGTTGCCCACGTGCACCAGTGGGACAAGCCTGCTGGGGTTTGGCTGCACCACGTGCCTGGCAATGCTCATGGACACAGCTGGAGCTGCTTACAAGGTGAAGGTGAGGGACTGGCAATCACAGGGGTGTCCCAGATACCCCTGCACCTCACAAGTCAGGTGAGTGGAGATAAAACAGCTGCTGTCACAGTCAGCTGTCCCCTTTGTCTCTCCTGCCTGTTTTCCAAGTCAGTGACTTAAATGTTGCTAATGGGTGACTGAATTCCAGATGTGCATCCCGTGTTGGGTCCGTGTCAGGATCACATCTTCCAGAGCAACGTGCCTGTGCTGTGGAAAGGCCAGCAAGACTATCCTATTGAACACGTTCCTGGTGAAACCTGGATGTGGGTCCTGTCCCTCAGGAGCAGAGGAGAGTCATGGCTTTGTGACACAGGATGAGTTGTGCTCCCTGCAGCGCTGGTGGAAATGGGCTCTACCCAATGTCCAGTCTCCAGATGAGTTTTGATGACATGGGAAATTGCCTGAATAATGTCACTATAAAAATCTCATTTTTCTGGTGTTTTTGACAGTTCTAAAGAGAATAGCATTGCAACACTGGGTCCCACTGGTAGAACAATGTCCATGCTAAACACACTCCACCAGATTCTCCGCAGCTATCCTGAAGCCCTGACAGCACAGACTTCCCAAGCTGGGACACTTTCTAACCAATTTCTTTCTCCTTTTGTCTATCTGTACAGCCAGTTTTTCTCTGGGCTTTCTTGCTGGCCTTGTCCTTTCTGCTTTTCCTCAGTTCATCATTTAATGAGGCTCTTGAGGACCTGACTTGCTGTTTCAGTACAAGTGACTACATGTGTAACAGGAACAGGCATCCTGATCTCAGTGCCTGGACGTTCCCTTGCCTTTGCTGATTGGATTTCAGTCACTTGGGCTTCAATCAGGCATGTAAAGCAGTGTGTGGAAAAAGGATGCATGGGGATTAAAGGTCTCAGGAGCTTTGAAAGGAAGAGTCCATCAGCCTGTTGGTTCCCAGTCTGGTTTATGTTCGCTCGAGCGTCTTTGGCTGAGCAGGGGATTCGTGATTCCTGTCAGGCCAGGGTGTGCCTGGCTTCTGCAGCACAGTCCAGATCAGCTGAATGAAACCACATGCCACATGAATTTAACCAGTTACTGCACTAGGTACCCATCAGTCTGATAATGGCACAAGCACCACTTCTGAAGGACTTATCAAAGGAGTAGTGAAAGGGCAGGAATCCGAGTTAGCACCAGCAGGACAGCACATCTGCAGGGAGAGCAGCACATCTGCAGGGAGAGCTGGGCTGAGCTCTGCAGCCCACGCTGGCTCTGCAGCTTGGTGAGTTGCAGGGCCGTGTCCCCGCAGGCTGACTCATGTTTTGGATGGCCCATAACAATAACACTGTTCGTGCTGAAAAGAGAGGATGCCAAACGCCTTTTGTGCCTTATCAGGTTACATTTCATGCATTGTGCAGTAAAACACGAGGCATCTGAACAGAATTGTCTGTGTTGAATGCAGCTACTATGACACTGAACAGGCAAGGCAGCAGTGGAAACAGCAAATGGTCAGCCCTGGGATCAAGCACACACAAATTTCAAATATTTCCCTTTGCAGATAGGTTCATAGGGGTGTGCACAGCTCCTGTGTTGCCCAGGCTCCTGATTAAACATGGGCCTTCTGCAGTGCTCTAGCCAGGATGACTTGGGAAAACCTGCTTTTCTAAATCACACCAGTCAGGGAAACTGCTGAAACCACATCTGCAATCCACTGGGAGAAGCTACATATTTAGGATCTCCTATTTCTGACAGGATCTGCTGTGTTTGTGCTGCAGATGCCTTTTCCTTATGTGGATTGAAGCTGTAGGAGTGCATCAGCCAGCCCAAAGATTACCCCAATTCAGTAATTAAAGCCAATTGCCCATGCTAATGATCTGTATGTTACTAGTGACCTTTAGACTGTGATTTTGAGACATTGAGTAGGTCTTCTCACTGGGCTTCAGGATGTTTAGAAATCTCAGGCAAATGGCCAAAGTCCTCTTTCTTTAATGTCTTAAAAAACCCTCAAAATCAAGTTGGGCATATGACTTGGGAAACTACATGTTTTGTAGGTGGATGTACTAAAATTAGGTGAAAACAACTCTTTAGCATATCAAGCAAACAGAGCCATGCACCTTGTGTTGGTAGACCTTATTTCTGAATATCCTGGTGATGGATTATAAAACGTTAGGGAACAGCTGGGACCAGCTTGGGTGTAGCTGTGGGGTTACAGCAAGTGATTCTCAGGGTGTGGGCTTTCAGTCCATCTGGTTTTAAGTACGTGAGCAGTAGCTTTTCCCAATGTTTACAGTTGCAAACATTAAAACTGCTCTGGAAGGTTGACTAAGAAGTTAAATGTTTAGGCCCAGGTAGTGCAGCCCATTTGTGTGAAGTCGTCGCTTACTTCAGTGGGAATTCAGCTCTAAAAATGTCTGTGGGCACAAATCTTGTGACAAGGCAAGTTAAAAAAACCTTTGGCTTCTTTATGTATTGCTAAAAAGGATGGGTGGCTGCTATAGCTCAAAACCCATCCTAGAAGGATTTTGTTCAGCTTGACTAAACCCTTCATTTTCTGTAAGGGCACACCATTTGGGGGAACCACAAGTCTTGGAATGTATATGAACGCTCTTAACCTTCCTTATATCATGCACAGAAGCTGGTTTTGGCTCTAAGCACTGTATCCTCTTGTAGCCCAATGCACTGCAGTGCACGTATGCAGATATGTGTCTGTGCCCATCTGTGTGATCATGAATAAATATACGGAGCTGCCCACTGGAAACTGTGCTTCAAGAATGCCAAACCTGCAATGGCTAGGTCTGGAAATTAGAAAATATACATTACTTCATGCCTAATATGTCCATGATGCAATTTTCAGTGAGTATTTCTGTAACTATTGTTTTTTTGCCAGATGCTTCCTTCATTAAGTGTGCAGGATGAATTGATTTCTTCGAACTGGTAATTGCACAAACTCTGCCACTGCTGCCATCCAAGACCACCAGTTCTCTCTCACAAGCCTCTCATTACTTTGATTCTTTAAATTGTCCCTCATGCTAGTGGTGGCTTAGGCATTAGGAGGGCTGCTCCTGTTTGTGCTGTTGCTCCCTGGGCATTCCAGCACTTCCCCATGCCCACACCTCTGACCTGTAATTGCCCCCACTTATTTCTGGTGGGTTTGGTAATCCAACTCTTCACCTAGCAAAGAGTAAGTATTAACTGTGATCAGACATTGAGTAGACTGTCCGAGGCTTGTCAGGGATTCAAAGACTTGGAGATAGGATTTGACATTAAAGTGAAGGTAAATGGATGTTCTTCCTCTGTTCTTTATTGTCTACAAAGCACATTGACTTTCCCAGGTCATTCCTGGCAGCAAGACAAGCCTTTCCCAAAGTCCCATATGAAATATTTGAGACTGCCTGGCAGCTGAAGTGACTGACATGTCACAGAAGGGGCACGTATTTACAGACACTTGTAGGCTGCAGTTGCAAAGAGCTCCAAAATGCTGCATCAGATACTCAGTGACTGGAGAATGTGCAGTGCATGCACGTGGGATTTAAAGACTGAGTGCAAAGTGCAGAAGGAGGTAAATTTAATTTCAGCAACCCGTTTTTTTAGTCCTCACATGACTTCAGCAGTTCATGTCATTCATCTATGATTTAATTAATTTAGCATTAATAGTTACTGTGAGTATGATGGTGGTGGTAGTCATTGAAGTTTGAAAAAGCTCCTTCTAAGGATATTTTGAACTGTTGCCACTTTTGCTAATATCCTTCATTATAAAGTAGCATATTTTGGATTCAGGTATGTTTTCCCAATCCAAGTGGTGACTGTGTAAGGTGGTTTTCAGAGAGAGCCAGGGCTCAGCAGCAGGAGCAGCCAGGGAACTTCCTGGCTCATGGCACCCACCAAAGCCAGGGAGGTTCAGCTGTAGCACAACACCAAAAATGAGTGTCTGCAGTGCTGCTCTCTCACCCAGTCTGACGCCTGAGTGACTCCTTCTTGATAATTTTGACTCTTCCAAGGAGTTCATTCAGGGAGCTACTCTTGTATATAAATCCACGAGAATGATGCTTGTACAGGACATCCTCTTTTCCCTTTTTCTTATTTTGTTTAAGCATTTTCAGCAGAATGCAGCTGAGGTAGTAACCAAGCTCTTAACAGGTTTGTGCAGAGCTTGGCTGTGCTCCCTCTTTGCTGCACAGGGCACAACTGGTGAATACTGGTGTCTGAACAGACTCTTGGGGCTCCAAAGATGTAAAGTGAACCAGGGTAAGTGGGAATTCACGCTGGCATCTCGATTGTCTACATCAGAGGAGGCCCTACAACAGGATTTTGTATGGAAAGCCAAGAATCTCCAGTGAGGATGATGTATGACAGTGGCAAGGTCTCTCTGCTGCTCAGCAAGGCTGCAGAGGACAATGGTAGCTGGCAGCTACTGTGTCAGCTGCCACCCTTGCCTTAGATGTGTGTGGGGCTAGGAGCAGCTTCCTGCCAGTTGCCAGGGCTCGGCTCACTTGCAGCAATCTGTCCAGCAGTAGTAACTCCATGACTCCCATTGTCTCCTCAGATGACAAACCAGCAAAATGCTTTGAGGCAGTAGCACCCAATTTTTCAGCCCTGCCAACTTTCTGTGTGTCTCAGAAATCAGCACCCACTTCTGTTATCTTTATTTTTTAATCCAAAGTTGCACACAAGGGGTTTGCTGGTTACTTGGACAGCCTTCAAATATCTAGCAGGCATGGCAAACACAAGAACTGCTGCCCCAAAGCACTTGGTGCAGCTGCTCCTTCAGGAGATGGTGGGAACAAGTTGGTGTCTCCTGCAAACTCCTTTGTGACCATTTCTAGTGCAATACTATAAGATGTCTCTTTTTCCTGCCCCAGTGGTGTGAAACACTGTCTTGAGGGCAGATGAAAGATGACTAAAAACTCTTTCCCTTTGTGCATTCAAAACCCTCCATCACTGCAGTGATATTGCACACCACAGGTTGTGCTTCCTACCAGTGCCCTCTGAAGAGTCTTATCCTGTTAGTTTGGCAGCACCATGACACCTTGCATCCAAAATAGATCCCTCACTGGACCCTGGAGGAATCCAGAGGAAATGAAAGAACTGGGATTTGTCAGCAAAATATAAAGCAAGTTCACATCTTCCATCAGGAATCCATGTGTGCAGGCATCCCTGGTGTGGCAGGGAGGGATGGATGTTTGTCACCCCTGGTTCCTCATGGACCTGGGGAGGGTTTGGCTGCTCTCCCAGCCCACAAGCCTGGTGTGCCAGGGACAGGCAGCAGCTGCTGGCTTCACACAGAACTGCGGGAACAAGCACTTTGCAGGATGGTGGATGCTGCAGACGTGGTGCACCCAATGTGATGGCAGCATTTGCAGCCTCCCCCTGTTAGCCCAAGCCAGGCACAGCAACTTCAAGGTGCCAGGGAAAGGCTGCTGCTCACCCTCATGGTTGGAGGCTCTGATTTCCCCTGTGAGTTAATGAAGTGATGACTCCTGACAACAGCAGTGGGAACACAATGGGTTATGCTCATCTGTAAGAAGAGCAGATCAAAGCCACCGATGGAGCTGCAGACAAAGATCACCACGGATGACCCAGAGGCTTCCTCTGTGTGAGTGACAGACGGGAGCATGACTTCATTGTGGAACCAGTCCTGGATCCGTGCAGCAGTGACCCAGCCTAGCGCTGAGCCAGAGCTTTGCTCCGCGTTTGCTTACGGCTCAGGAGGGACGGGGGGTTGAGAGCATGACGCCAGCCTTCCCTGGGTTTGTTTTTCTGGTGAGAGGCCTTGTTCAGCACGGCTCTGTCGCTCGTGCTCATCCTGAGGTGTGCAATCTCAGATGATATCTGGGCAAGCTGGGGCAGGATGGAGCCTCAGGGTTGTGTGGCTGTGGGTGTGCTGCAGCCTGGCGCTGCACAGCACCAGAGGGTGTCACGGATCATTTGGGAAGATGCATGGATGTGTGAGGAGCCAGTGACAGCCACCACTCCGTGCCCAGCTTGGAGCCAAACCTGAGCTGGGCCAGGTGTCCTGAAGCACACCCTCACTGCAGCACCAGCTCCATTGACCACTAACACCTTCTCAACATGGAAATGCTGAGGAAATACAAGAAAATACAGAGCAAATCAGCCAAAGGTGTGTCAAAGGCCAGCTCCCCCAGCTCCATCCACATGTACCCGCTGCAGTTCAGGCCTCTAAATGCAGCTCTGATGCCTGGGGCCTTAGGTGCCATGTGCTTGGGAAGGTTCCCATAACTCATGGACCATGAATGATGTGATCCCCCTAAAACCCAGTTTTATACCTTCATGAAGGTCCACAAGAGGCAGATCTGGGCCCTCTGAACCTCACACAAGGTTTGCTCTCCACAGATCTTTGTTCCTGATGTTATTCATGCTGCCACAGAAGGGTTTATATACAAGCCATATCTTGAAGGGTGTCAAAACACGAGGTTACAATCTTCCATGACATTTGGTTCTTCCAAATACAGTCCCTGAAGCCCTGTGATGGAAAGAGTGTCCTCATCTGCATTTATCAAAAAAAGAAACCCAAAAAAATAATTCCAGCTCTCATTGCTGGAGGGAAATAAAGAAAAATGAAGCTTCAGTGAACAGTAAAGGCTCAGAAACAAGAATTGAATCCACAAAAAAACTCCTCCCAGGGTGAAAAACAAGATCTTAAGCACATGAGCAAATATGTTTTGGGGCATGAATCATGGTGTCTTCCATTTTTGTGGGATTCTTTGGGTTTGGGGATTTTTTTGCTTTGGGTTTTTTTGGGGAGTTTTGCTTTGGTTTTTGCAGGTGTGTATAATTACAGTCCCAGGATGTGACAAAACATTTAGTGATTTTGTGTAACTTTAGATGCCACAACTGCTGTTAGCAGGTAGGTGCTGTGCACATCCTGGAAAATCCATGTCTCAAGCTGAAAATTCAGAGTCATCACTTCAGGATGTCAACCACAGAAAATACAGGAAGCATACACAATTGGACTTAAATTACATGGGGGAACTCTGATGTCTTTAATTTTACCTTTGCAAGAGTACATGACAGGATTCTGAGCTAGAACTCCTTGGTTTCTACATCTTTAGTTTCTTGCATGTGTAAACACACACACACACACACACACACACAGACTTTTTCCATGAACAAGCCCTTGAGGTGTGCCAAGGGAGCATCAGTATCCATGCACTTTATCTTGTGGCTGGGCCCCAGGGCCATATTCATGACAACATCTGAGTGCCTTAGAAGAAAACCATCTATTGCCATGTGGTTTCTTCCTTCTTTGTATCTTATTACTGCTCTGGTGCTTTGTTATTATAGTTTCCATCTCTGCCTACTTGGCATGTTTTAGTGCTGGTGTTTGTGTAAGCCTATATATCACCCATGATATATATTCGTTTGTGTGTTTGTTTGTTTGTTTGTTTAATTTATTTAGAAGCTGCAGTGTCCAAGGATTATATTTGTGTTCCCTTCAGCTCTCACTGTGAAGGTGAGACTATTAAGCAAAGGCATTTGTTATCAAAGGGCACTCTGGAGCCTACAAAACACGGTGTTCTTCATACAAAGGCTTTATTGTCACCAGGTTGGCTCGCAGGAGGCTGTGAGAGCAGCACAGCCCAGAGCTGCAAAGCCTCGCTGACACACTCCAGTTTGTCCCTGGGATTTGTGGGACCCAGAAATAAAAACAGGAAATGTGTTGTGGCTTCACTAGCTGTAAATAGTGCCTGTCCTGCCCAGGCTGTGTGACATCCCTCCCAGGCAGCACCAGCAATCCCACGCCTGGCAGACACACATTACATCACACATCTCACCTCCCTGCCTGCTGCCCTAATCCTCTCTCTGCACCCCACAGTCCTAACACCTCCTAGCACTGTCCTGTCCTGCACAGTGATGTTCCAAACTCATCCAGCCTCTGCCCACTGCCTCAGCTGCCTGGTGGCAGGGTGGCCCTGGTGGCACTGGTGGTACCGGTGGCACCGGTGGCACTGGTGGCAGGGCAGCACTGGTCGCACCCTCCTGGCTTGGTGTCTCAGCACATTTCATTTCCTTCCCTTCCACCTGCCAGGCCACAGAGGATGTGCCACCCTCCCAGCTGCGTCACCTGTGTGTCCCCAGGGCCCCCAGGGCGTCAGGCTGGCCCCGCAGCCGGGAGTGCCCAAGCCAGCAGGGATGCAGACGCACCGAGCAGGCCCAGGGAGTGGCTCTCACCCCAGGTTTGGGGTTTGTGGGGTTCTGCCCTCCATGCCCACCTGCAGTGGTGCCTGTGGGGCCAAGCAGGGAGAGGAGGCTGGACCCTCCTGGCCCATCCTGTGCCTCTCTCCCCTAGCATCACCCCAGGCATCTCTGTGCTCCGTGGGAAAGCTGGAGGTAATGTCTGGATTGTATTTGTTTCCTCTTTTAGCTGAAGCTGCTGTGTGGTGATTATCAGAATAATCCCCTTTCCCCTCATCAGGGCTAGCTCCAGCCAGAGGCCTGTCTACCTCCCAAAGGAAAAAAATGAATGTTTGAGCAAGTGGAGAAAGAAATTGCACAGGGGAGGGGAAGGGAAGGGAAGGGAAGGGAAGGATATCTGATAAANAGGGGAAAAGAAGGGGAAGGGAGGAAGAAGGGAAGGGAAGGGAAGGGAAGGGAAGGGAAGGGAAAGAGCAGCACAGCATGGAGGGACACACATCCCCTCCCACCCCTGCACCCCCAAGCAGCCACAGGCTACAGGAGAAGGGGATGCTGGGGCTCATCTGTCTCTGACAGATCCCAGCTAGAACCTTGTGTGCACTTTCCCCAAAACCACCTGTGGATGCTCAGCTGTTGGGAGACACCTTCTTGCCAGATCTGTGGGACTTCACTCCACTAATCTGGAGGGACAGGGCTGGCAGGGCAACCACCCCCTTCTGACTGGGGCAGGGGAGGAGTTTGGGTTTCATCGTTCCGTGGCAGTCAGGCGTTGAGGGGAGCCCTTGGTGCCAGCCCCAGCAGTGGCTGTGCCCTGGGGCTGGAAGCAGGCAGGGGTGCACTGTCACCCCTCTGCACCCCTACGTGCTGTGGCCCCTGCTGAAGCCCATCCCACGGTTACCAGCACTGCTTGTGCTTAATTGCACTGCAGAGCTCATTACCACAGGAAGCAGGGGAGGCCAAGAACAAAGACTTAAGGACAGGATCAGCCATTTGAATGGACAACGAGGATATCCAGAGTTGTCATAATTCATGCCGATAAAAATTTTGGAAAGGATGTACAACTCTTCACCTCGGGGTTTAAGCCAAGAAGAAGAGACTGAGGGACTTGGTCCGAGAGGAGGGAGTTGAGGGGCAGATTACCTCACTGTCTGACTATGGCCATGGCCCTGTGCCTCCCCAAACCACGGAGCTGTGCTCTGTATGTGGCAAGGCAAGGCTTGGGACCATGGGCTGGCCCCAGGGCCATCTCCTGCCCCCGTGCCCAGCAGTGCCATGGGACAGGTGATGTTTATCTGTCCATAGGAGGGAGGGATGGGGGAGCACTCCCAGCTCCGTGAAACAAAACCTAGCAGGGCCCAATCCATCCCTGTGCCATCACGGGATGCAGAGCAGCTCTCCCACACCAGCCTGAGCTCGAGCTGTCCCTGCCAGCCAGCAGTGAGGGCTGGTGGGACTCAGTGAGAAGCTGGTGCTGCCCTGGTCCCTGGAGCCAGGGATCCTGGTGGGGGCCGCCAGGGGGGCAGTTACAGTTTAACTCAGCCAGCCCACAGAACCCGCTGTTGGGAGTGCCTGTCTAATGATTAAAGGGCTAAATGAGGAGACCTGAACTCCCCGTGCTCTGCCCAGCCTTGCTACCAGCCTACGTGGAGACAGGTAAGCCAGGGCTTCCCCCCACACAGCCTGGTTACTCGGCGGCCTTTAAACCCCAGGGTCTTCACAGGGGCTTCTTGTCATTCCATCTCCTGGTTTTCTAAACCCATGAAATGGCTTGGCTCACCCCTTTGCACCAGGACAGTGGAGGAAGAGCATGGAGTGAGAGCTGCAGCCATGAGAGAGCCATTCCCTGGGCTGCTCTCCACCCCACGGACCTTGGCATTCGGGCACACAGCTCCAGACACTGAACCCCTTGATGAGTTCCCAGACCTGCGTGCCGGAGGACCAGGAGGGCAGGGGCAAACTGGACAGAGGGTAATGTGAATGTGGAGGGCTGGCTCTGGCAGGGCTGCACATGTCAGCCAGCATTGCAGGCTGTCTCCATCTGACCCCTGGAGCAGCCCCTCAGCCAGCAGGACTGTGCAGATGGGGAGATCAATCCCAGGGACCCTACAAGTGCCTCACTGAGGTGAGGAAAGGTGTTTGCACATCACACAGTTGCTTGCATTCCCTTTGTGTCCTGTGCTAGCAGAAGAGAAGAGAATACTTGGAGATGTCTACCTCTAAAGGCAGCAGCTTCTGCCTATCCCACAGCATCCTGTGGTACCAGACCCTGTGTGGCTCCTGTCTTCTCTCAGTGGGGTGTCCCTGAGTCCAGGATGGATTTTTCTTGGTGATGTCAAGCCAGATGAATCCTGGTTTAATTGACCGTGAGCAAAATCATGCTTTGATGGTTAATGTTATACTCGGGGCTGGGAAAACTACTGAAAAATCATAGCAATTAGAGCTGGAAGTGATTCAAGTCATCTAATTTATTTCCTCTCCCCCCTCGCTGTCTCTCCCTGGCACAGGGGCAGTGAGGTTCCCAGCAATTCTCCTCCCCTGCGTTGTTGGGTCCTGCCTCTCTGACTCAAGGAGTGGAGCATCCACGTGTCCCTGGGGAGACAATTCCATCCTTTGAAAGACGTCAACATTAGAAAATGTTTCAGATGTTTAGCCTATATTTCCTTTCGTGGAGGGCCACAGATTCTCAGGTCATGAGCTTTACGCCCCAAGGAAACTGGCTGCTTCCCACGAGGGCAGCACAGCGGCTGGGAATGAGGTGGTGCTTTCCCTTGGTGTTTGCAGGGGCAGGTAGGGAACGTGGGGTGGGTCAATGAAGGTTTTCACACCTGCGAGGCAGGTCAGATCAGGTAGCGTGTCTGGAACAAGCTCTCCTTTGGCAGAAGCTCAAGATTATCTTTTTATTTTCCATTTCCAAATTTTTTTTATTCCACAAATTCCACCTTGACTCATAACAACCTCCCTGCTGGAAATGTGTCCAGTTCCTCACCAATTCACTTGCTTCTACTGTGGTAATAATGCCACCACAGGGATGGCCCCCACCAGGGGCAAGTGGTAAAGGACAAACAAAGGCCCATGTCAATGAAAGAAGCACACTGAGTATTCCTCCTCCTTGAAAGCTGTCCCAGGATAGGCATCGCCTCTGCCTCAGCTCCACCCTGGATGCAGAGAGCATACAAGATCAGCTGGCCAGGGGGAGGATGGTCATGCAGGTGCAGCAGGGATGGAAGAATTTTCCCAAGAGATCAGAGCTTACGAGAATCACAGAACTGCTAGACTGGGTGGGCTACACCTGTGTTAAGAGAAGTTGGAGCCACATGGCTGAGCTTCTAGTGATGAGTTCTTCTGCTTCTCAATATATTCTGCAGGGTCCTGCCCTGAACTGAGAGGGATTTATATTCCTTAATACATTTTAAATTACTCTTCTCCTCTGCAGAGGGAGCTTAGTATTTCCACATCTCAAATAGTTTGAGCACTTCCCCACCCTCTCCCTGCTCACTGGTAGCAGAGACCAGTGAAGGGAGAGACACAAGATCCACTGCTGTAGTAGAAGAGAAGGAGGAGCATGAGAACAATTGGAGCCATAGGAATGTCCCAGTGAGATGAAGAGAAATAAAACAGCTTGTCTGTCCGGGTTGCAGCATGGGTAAAGCTGCTTTTTGCAATGGAGCTGATGGAAGTTCTTCCCTGGGTGTGCTGTGCAGTGTCTCCCACCAATATTAGTCACACCCCAGACTCTGGTCATGGACTAGAGTCCACATCCTGCCCAGATCCAGTTTGGGATGCTGCCCATAATTAAATCAGCAAGGCTTAATCATATTGAGACATGTAAAGAACACATGGACACAACCTTTGGCAGCTGAGACAGGAGCCCCTCCTAACTGGCAGCTGATGCCCCCCTTCCCAACTCCTAGTGAAGATCATCCCTGGCCAGATTCAAGAGCCCTTCTCTTATCTGCCCTACTCTGTAGATGGAGGAATAGCTTCACTGAACAAAAACTAGGGAATGACATCCATAGCATGGTGTTTTGGTGGAGGATAAAGCAATCTTGTAGGGGAGACTAGGATAAAAGAAGGCAATCAACTTTTTTCCTTCCAGGAAGAAGACAAAGACATCTCAGCAGAGAGGACACAGTAAGGTAAAGGAATTGGTGGTCTCCTGTCATCACCCACCCACACCAACACTATGACCAACCCATTCTGTGGGGTTTTTCGTCCTCAGCAGTGGCAGCACTGCAAGGCATCCCCCTTGTGAGACACAGACCTCTGAGATGTGCCATGCACCTCATTCCTGCTGGCTCAGGACACTTCACCTCTTCTCAAGCCCTCCAAGTGGCCAGCTGGGAAATCACTCCCACCCAGTTTTGGAGATGCACAGCCCAGCTGTCCCTCCTGCCCTTCCTGGCACCCAGCAGCCCTGACACACACGTATGTATCTCCCAATGGCCCTTCTTGTCCCACCATAGCAGGAGTGGAGACATCAAGGATGGATTAAAGCTGCAGGAATTCCCATCTTCCCCATGGACTACACTGAGGCTAGCACGGCATTTCAATAACCTGGTGTCTTTTTGGAATAATCCACGTGGTCCTGAGCTGAAGGTTTTAAGGAACACCAATATCCAGGGCTGCCCACCCACCTCTGCTGGTGGTCCAGTGGCTCTGCCTTCCCCGTCTGCTCCCTCTAACCCTGATGTAAGACACCATCCTGGGCTATGAAGCAGTGCCAGCCCCAAGAGGATTCCTGTGAGGATCTCTGGCCTGCTGACCTGCTGTGGCCAGCTGTCCCTTGTAGCACCAAAACTGGGAAAGCATGTTACTCTACACACTGAGAACTTTGTTACCAAGCTTCAGTTCTGTGACACTCCCCTTCACACCTCCAGGTCCCCAGGAGGGCTCCCTGCTGTTTGCTGGGTCCCCAAAGCAGCTTTAACCCTGCCTCTCCTCTGTGCAGCCTTAATTGCAAGTTAGTAGTTCAACAGACAAGCAAGGAACCCATATGGCAAACAGGCT
Source organism: Polioptila caerulea (assembly GCA_013397295.1). Taxonomy (NCBI): domain Eukaryota; kingdom Metazoa; phylum Chordata; class Aves; order Passeriformes; family Certhiidae; genus Polioptila; species Polioptila caerulea. The sequence goes on along the minus strand of VYXF01004881.1, from coordinate 36,944 downwards.
TTTTACCTCCGAGTGAAAAAGCTGGCACCTAAAAGTTCCTGCAGCCAGCTGCAATTTCAAGCCTTCCTTTGCCCTCTAATTAGTTGGCATTTGCTGTACCAACTATTATCTTCCTAGTTGCACTGCGCTGAGGACAATGGCTCCTTATTTCCTGCCACAAACACTGGGTTACTATTTACCTCTGGCTGTACCTCCTCTATCTCCTATTCCCATTAAAAGAAAGTATCATTAATGACTGCAGTGGTGGGAAACTGGTGCAGTTGGTCATAAATTAAGACACTTGGAACTTTCAATTACTTGTAGTGTGTAGCCTGTATTCAAACACTTACCTGCCCCTCTAAAAATGCTCGTGTGTTTCCACTCTGAACCCAAATGGATGCTCAGACCTGTTTGAAACAAGACACTCGTGTCAGGGTGGGTGTCTCAAGCTGTATTTTGTCCCAAGCCAGTACAAATTTGAGGAATTCCAGCGGGCCAAATGCCTCCCCGATGTAATTCCATTTGGATCCTTACATGTGTGAGTTTGTGTACATGTAGGAGCAGCAAGGTGCTTTTTGCTCTGCGTGTGAGGCTCTGCAGCTCCTGCTGTGGAGGGTCTTTGGATGCCTGACAATGTGGGGCCCAGAGATGGGGACCTGGACACAACAAGTGCAAGTTCTGGCTGCTGCAGAGCTGCCACCAAGCTCGGAGACCAGGCATGTAAACCCTGTCTCCATGCACTGAGCTGCCCAGCAGTCCCGGGAGGGATAGGCACCGCTTGCAGTTGCACCAACATAAATTTGCAGCGATCCTGCTAATGCCTGCGCAGCTACTCCCTGCTTCTGCCAGGAAAAGTGAGAACGGGATCTGGCTGTGAATCTGTGAAGTTTTATGGGAAGGAGGGTGGGGGACAGCCTCCAGTGTGATTCCTGGTGTTGCAGGCAAGGGATGGATGTGCTTGTTGAGTGCCAGCCCCATCAAGAGCTTCATGCACTGTCTCCTCTGCCAAACTTTGCCAGTCTATTTTAACAGCATCCCCGAACCGGGCTCTGTCTCGTTCGCACCTTCATTGCAACCCAGCCGTCCACCCGCACGGGGAGACAGATCCCAAAAATCCCTACTGAAATGAAGCAGTAAGTCACCACGTCAAAAGCCCTCCGCTGGCGGGGGCCAGGAACCCCGGCTGCCCGTACCGGAGGGGTTTTGACTCCCAGCACGTTGTCTCCCGGGCCAGGAGCCACATGAGCAGGATGCTCGTGAGTCCCCAGAGCGAGAAGTGGAGGGCACGGAGCGAGCAGGACACTTAGAGCTGGCGGGGCCGGGCAGCCAGGGAGGGAAGGAAGCGCGGCAGGGATGCGCTGGGAGTGACACACGAGTGTCCGAGCGTCCCTGCGGGGGCTGCGCTGCCGGGCACGGCGGGGCCGCGGGGAGTGAGCCAGCCCGGTCGCCTCCAGCGCACGGGACCGCGGCGTTCTGTCCCCGCTGCCCCCTCACT
>VYXF01004881.1:15696-32283 GCA_013397295.1 Polioptila caerulea | reverse complement strand
TATTCATAAGATTTTTTTTTTTCTAGCAGCTGATCAAAGTTCGAGTGAAAACCATTTCATCATTTCCAAATAAATTGGACACACACGCACATACACACACAGAATATTTCAGAGAGTCTTTTAGACACAGTACTTGTAAAATCAGGATGTGGACAGCCAAGGCTTGTTATGTAAGACAGGGCAGTCTGTGATTTGGTTCCACTTTTGCACAGAAAGGGAGCTTTGCTTCCTGGGAGAAGACACACAGACTTTATTAAAACTGAAGGCAGTGCAGAGGGGGCTCAGGGGAGTTTCTCCTGGACTAAAAAAATCCTTTTCTAATGGGAGATTTAAGGAATGAGGACCTGGGTAGCATTTCAGAAAGAACATTAAGATGTAGCATGGTGAGATACCTGACTGCTTTCAGCAGCTCTGAAAGTGGCTGGTGCTTGGAGAGCTTTCTAATTCAAGAGGAGAACTTAAAGCATGTGGTTGGACATTTAAGCTCTGTAAGAAACAGGCAGTGTTTTTACCAGCAGGGTGATTAACCTTCAGAACAAACGACCAAAGGCAGCGTTTGCTTCTCCAGCTCTTAAAATCTCCCAATAAAGACTGGGTGTCTCTTTGGAAGGGACATTTTACTGAAGTGCAAGTTCTTGGGCTCACTGCAGAGACAACTGGCTGGGACCATATGGACGGAATTACAGATGAGGCCATCCCCTGTGATCCACCCCCCTTGCAAGCTTTGGCTGGGGCCCTGGGGAAGCTCTTGCCCTGCTCTGTGAGAGGTGCAGCTGCGGGGTCCCTGGGGCACATGGTCACTCTGCACAGCAGCTCCCCAGAGTGGGGATGCTCCCCCTGCCCTGGAACTGCACGGCTGCTGGCAGCCCATTGCAGATGGCTGTCGTGGGTCTGCCTGTGGGGATCCTGCCCTTGTCCCTGGAGCTGGAAAGCAGGAGCTGAGCTCCCATGGCTCGCCTCCGGGCTGCAGGCAGGGCAGCAGGGGGAGCGCTGTGTGTCCCTTCCAGTTCGTGGGGTCTGGATGACTCAAGCTCTAGAGGCTGGCTGAGTTTGCAAGACTAACTCCTTGTTTTTTGTTCTTTTACTCTTTGTTTTTTTTTTTCCCCTCTGAAAGGGAGCTCAAAAAGGCTCTGCCACCCAAATGGCCACAATGTTGCTGTGGCCCCCGTATTGCTGGTTGGGTTTCTCCTGGTACTTTTCCTTTGCGAGGTCCCTTTGTAGCCTGGGTACCCAGGATTTGCACCTTTCCTTATGCTGCAGTGTCCTCCATGCCTCTCCCAACAGCTTTCCTGCTTGCTGGGGACTCTGCCAGGCGGGAAGATGCTTGGAGCAAATGCTGGGGTAAAAATGCCCACAGAGCTGTGTGCTCCCAACCCACTGGCCCCAACAGCCCTATCCTGAGGTGCTCCAGACCCCAGCAGCTCTTTGAAGGGCTCTCCCCTGGGGCTGGCAGTGGCAGACATGAGGGCTGTGTGAACCCCATCTCTTCCCCTCAGAGTGTTTACCTGTCTAAATTTAACTCCCCAGCCAGCTTCATCCCTCCTAAGCCGACCTGTTCTCATGTGGCTGGGCTGTGGGTCTGGCTGCTGCTGCTGCTGCATTTCCTGGCTGCCTCGGGCTGGTGGTTTGCTGCTTGCTCCCTCTTCTCGGCGGATGCTGGCTCTTTCAAGGTCCAGGGCAATCCAGTTCTCCCTCCTGTCGGTTTTATTTTTAAATCTGGTTGCACAGCTCTCAGGACTGGAGGGTCCCTTGTCCTCTCATCTCTGAGTGTTTATTCTGCAGCAGGCTTCAGGAAATCTCCCCTTGTCCCACTGTAGCCCACAGTTTTCCTCCCTGGCTGTGGCTGCTTCCAGAGACCAGGCATGCTGACTTGCTCCCTGGCCAGCTCTAAAGGAACAGTGTCTCTTTCTGCTCCCATAGGGATCCAGCAGTGGGGAAGCAGTAGGTGCTCCCCTGCAAAGGCATCTTCCTTCCTTCACTTTGTTCAGAGCTGGGTTTCTCCAAGTTGGCTTTTGCATGAGTTTGTTTGGGAAGTGAGTGATGTGCCCCTCACCTTCAGAAGAGCTGGAGAGAGGGACAAGCAGAGGAAAGGGTGTGCTCCTGTTTCTGTCAGGCTGGATAGAATTATCTTTCTTTAGAATTTCTGAGTTGGGAGCAGTGAATATGGCCCAACCTGGCAGCCTTCTCCATCTAAACAAAACTGTCGGGCTCGAACCATTCATGTCCTGCATAACCCTGCAAGAGACCCCTGACTGATCTCTCTTTCCAGGCATGCCTGCAGCTAATGCTGTGGTCTGCCACATGAGAGAGATGGTTTGAGCCCTGGCCTCCTCTGCCCCTCTTTGAGCTAACCCGGTGGCCTCGGGTTCAGTACTCTCACATTCAGAGCAAAGGTAACGCAGGCCAGAGCTTGCATGACTGGTGATTTGGGGTATCCAGCTCTAAATGCTGTCAAAGGTCCCGTTTTTCCCCGAGATTCAGCTACTTGGGATGCTTGGGCATTCTTGAGTAGTCTGGACTTGATTACTCCAAGTGACTAGTCCATTTTGCAAAGCTTCATCTCGGCCTCTGGAGCAAAACAGAATGAGATGAATTAATGCAGAACGTACCAGGGATACTCAAATTGAGTGAATTTTCCTGGGAATTGGTCTGTGGCTGGAGAGCTCATGGCACTGTTGCGTGCAGGGATGGGTAAAGAGCTCTTGGTTTAGATTAATTTGTGGTTTTAAGTAGCTCGTGGGAAAGGCTCAAATGGTTTGATAGTTTTTGTGTTAGGGGAAGAAAAGCAGAGCAACATTGTGTCTTTATATAGAGAGAGATTTGTGAACACCTAGAAAGTTTAAGTCTTGGTTTATTTGAAGGATTTGAGGGAAAATACATTTTCTGTAAACTCTCCCATCTCGGTTGGAGGTGAGGGAGACTGAAGTGATTGGGTGGAACATGTGTTTCAGATTTGGTTTTGTCCATCATTAAGGGCAGAGGGTTAACAAAAGTCACAGGAATACTAATGTTTTAGTGGTCTCTCTAAATTTGTCTTCCTTTTCCAGTTGTTCTGTATTTAGCTTTTTGGCTGGTTTGGTATCATTGTTTAACTGAGTCCTGAAGCGTTGTAGCACCTCTATTATGGACAAGTTGGAGCAGTAAAGCAAATTAAATGAGAATCTCCCTTGCTTAGCTGGAAGACCTTTCTGAGCTTTGTTATGTATCACAGAGTGTCGAGAGAGACATATGAGCCCAAGCATGTCTTCATTAATGGAACATTTTTCAGAAGAAATAATTTTGTGACTGTCGGGTTCATTACTCCCTGTGGTGTTCCTCAGTGCTTCGAAATTGTATCCAATCATAAAAAATTGATACTGTACAAAGGAAAATTAAGTTCCTTTTTTCCCCTCCCCTGTTTTTACAGCTCGACCAATTCTACAGGTTCCTTTATTATATTCTGTGGCCCAGATTTGCTAATAATTACTGTAAATACTGATCCTGGCAGCATGTCAGGGTTTTGTTTAGTAAATATTTTGCCATTATCATTTCTGTGTCACAGCTGGGAAGGTTTGTAGTGTCCTGTGGCTGTCGTCACTGTCAGTTTTGCCCAGTTTTGCATCTCTGAAAACCAACTGAAGCTTTGCAGTCTTACACTGAGATGATATTCATGGGGTAACCCTATTTCTCTACACACTGCAGTGGAAGCTTCTGGTTTGATACCAAAATGCCAGATCTTGCTCCTGGTTTGTGTGGTGTGCACAAACCAGGTTTCTCAGCAACATCTGCAGCCTTGTGGGTGGCTGCAGCTGTTATTCCACCTGTGGTGGTTTCACAGCCTGGGGTACAGGTAGAGTGGAGTGAGTGCTCCTGTGAATTACGACAAATTACCTGTCCCAATTCCTCTTCTGTTTTTATAACTATTCCCCATTTCCACCTATTCTTAACTAGCTGTTTGGGAGTCTTGCCAGTGTTCAAAATGAACTTCTAATAATTTTTTATGAATGGCAAGGAGATTTTTTAGCTGGGTAAGCTTGGTAAGTGCAGCACTGGTTTTGTTCAGTTTTTACTAAAGCTGCACAGGCTCTTTCAGCATCTCTGCTGTTTTCCAAGGAGTCTGCTGGAAGGCTCAAAAGCTCTCCTCCACAGCATGCTGAGAAGATGTAAGGGTCTGTATTTCTGCACGACAACAGTTGCACCCCAGTGGTATAAAACCCCATTGCAGGTAACAACCCAAACTTTTATCTACAAGACACATAAAACTTCTTTATCTTCCAAGAAAATGGTGCCAATTAGGTCAGACTCACGCACCAGGAACAATTTACTGTCTGAGTTTGGCTGCTTGTGTTAGACTGTGTCTATGCCATAGCCCATGAAAGAAGGGGAACCACAGCATTTTCTGTGGGCACAGCTGTGACCATGGAGGCATCTTTGTCAGCACAGCTGACACTGGGGTGTTGGGAGGAGTGTGTATTTATTTTATTTTATTTTTTCGTTTCTTGAACTAAAAAAAGTTTTGTGGGGTAACCTTGAAAGTATGGACCAGGCCCTACTTAGAGAGGCCAGGTAATGCTTTCAAGTCAAGCAAAAAACCAAGCTAGAAGCAATAGGAATAGCAGTCAGGTTTAGACAGAGTTAGTTTGTGCTACCTAAGCCTTACTTTGGCTTATGGACAAGGCTGAACTAGGAAATGTGTTTTAAATTCATTAAAGACAAAGTTCTGTCAGTTTGCTGCTGCTTTGGGTAAACCTGGGTGAGATCTGAGTTGCCAACCCTCGTGCCTGATGCAGTCCATGCCCAGCTGAGCAGATGGACGCTGGCCACCACAGGATGCCTTGGAGCAGGCATGGAAAGCTGTGCCTGTTACCTCTACCAATTCCTGCACCTCCCTGAGGCAACAAGGATATTATCCTCTTACTTCCCAGCTGGTTCAGTAACTTGTTCTTCCTCCTGGTAAAAGAGGTGGTGATCTTGACAAAGCCCAAAACCTTTGTCCACAGCCAGGGAAGGATTATCTGACAGGACTGGGGGCAAGAGGATGTGTATGCTGAGAGCTGGAGCAGGGATGGGGTCCAGTCCTGTGGAAATTGTGGCTCATTGGCATCTTGGGACAAGTGTCAGAGGCTGCCATGGGGTGGTCATAGCTTCCTAAACTCAGCCTGGGATTGAAAGAGCTCCAAAGCAACACCCATTCCCTAATTGTAGAATGACATTCAGAAAGTCCATCAACTTGCAGGTGTTGGTCTGATGTTAAAAGCTCCAGAGTTGCTTGAACATAATCTGTTCTCCATTTGGTTTCAGGCAAATGCTGCTGGTCTGCTCAGTCAACAGTTGTGACTCCACCTAAGTACATTTTACTTCTCCCTTCAGCTGCTCTGTCCACCTGTACTGACACCTTTGGCATTTAATACCAACATCATCACATCAAACTCATCGCCTGCTCCTGTCACTCCTGCCTTGGCAGGGCTTTCTCTTGGCATACCTCAGCATTGTGCTGGGTGGATCTGCCAGACCGCCCTGATGAGTGGCAATCTGAGGCCTTGCATCTGTGACTAGTCCCTGTAAATTCTCATGCTGTGCTCTTGTCCTGTGGGTTTGAAGCAGGGAAATACTGCTTTCTGTCACTGTCCCTGCTTCCACAGCAGGCTTTGGCTGGTTGTTCCTGAGCAGGGCAGAGGGTGCTAACAGCTGCACATCTACCCAAAGGTGTCTGCACAGAAATTCTGTGGATTACTGAGGTCAGAGTTAGCTTTTGTTTGTAAGGTATGTTTCTGCAAAGGAATAATATTAAATAAGTAATGAGATATTAGAGGCAGTTTAGTGCTTCCAGAGGCCCAATTGCCTTTTCCTCTCCAAGGTTTTGCAAAGCCAGCCTTTGGAGAGAGGTGTGTAATTTTGGATGCTGATGAAAAGGAGATGCTTTGGAGGGCATCCAGAAATATCTGCAGACCCCACTCCTCCTCTGTGTGCAAAGTGAGTTTCTGTTTGCTGCTCATCTGACACCTTGGACCATCTCCCTAGATTAAAATAGCTAATTACTCTGTAATAGTTCAGGTTCCGAAGAAAGTCAGGGTGCAGGTGTATTCCTGGACTTCTGTAAGGAATCTCCAGTGTGTCCCCAGTGTGGATAACCCCAGTGCAGACATCCATATGCCTGGAGCAAATGTCCAATCCTCAAGTAGCACAACAAACAAACATAGAGCTGGTAAAATGAGAAAAAGCTCCCAGAAGAAAACACAGTTTGATCTAAATTGAAATTTTCAGAAGAAAAGCATGCTTTTCTGCAGTGATGTTTCAAAACCTAATGATTTCTGTTTCCAATTGACATTTCAACTTAAATGTCATTTTATGTTGAAATCCAGAATGAGAGTTTAAATTTCAGGTCAACACCCCAAAATCTCTCTTTTTGGATCAACATTTCATTTTCACAGCATCACAGAGTAACAGGTTGGAAGGGACATCCAGGATCATCTGATCCAGCCTTTCTTGGCAAAAGCACACTCTGAACAAGATGGCCCAGCACCTTGTCCAGTGAATCTTAAAAGAGTCCAATGTTGGGAAATCCACCACTTCCCTAGGGACATTATTCCAATGGCTGATGGTTTCCATTGTGTAAAATTTTCCTTTTCTGTCCAGCTGGAATCTCCCCAGGAGTAACTTGTACCCATTACCCCGGATCTTTTCCATGTGGCTCCTTGTAGGAAGGGAGTCTCCATTTTCTTTGTAGCCACCGTTTAAATACTGGAGCAGGGTGATGAGGTCTCCCCTAAGCCCTCATTTCTCAAGGCCCTCTTCTCTCAGCCTCTCCTCATTCCTTTCCCCATCTTTGTGGCCCTTCTCTGGACCCTCTCCAGCCTGTCCACATCTTTGTTTTTTTGTTTTTTTTTTTTTTTTACACAGCAGGGACCAAAATGGAGGACAGGATTCCAGGACCCATACATTTGTCCAGAGCTGGCAAACAGAGAAAATTCTGCTAAAACACTTGAATGTTTTGTTTCTGTCAGTAATATCTTCCTTCCTGCCCCTGCATCTTCAAATCAAGACCATTTGGAGTTGTTCATACTATGAAATAGTGTAATATTTTGACCTTTCATCCCTATTAGGGATGCAGGCAAATGCTGAAATCCCAGCCCTTCTTGGGGAACTGAGATTCTATTCTCTGACCAGATCCACAAAAGTATATTTCCACTGGGTTTGCTGGCTTGCTGCTTCAATACTTTGTCAGTGATGACTTGTAATTCAGTGCAGATTGAACCCGTGGTGTGTCCACATGGCTGGAGAGGCTGAGGGCAGTTAATCTTCCTTGTGCTGTGTTGTGCTTTCAAATTAATATCCAGATTTCTTTCCGAAGATAAATTTTCCTTGCGAACCAGCATTTGGTAGTGCACTGCACAGCTGCCTGATACATGTTCCATGCACAAAGGAGGGTCCTGGTGCTCTCCCAGTCTAGCTGTTATATGAAATCAGGATGTTTTAAAATTTAAGACAGTTCCTTGATCGTCTATTGTTTGCAATCTCACAGCTTGCCATATATCTTTCTCCTCAGAAGTTACTTTCCCCCCTCCCCACTATTGTGGGGAGGTTTTTCCTGCCGGGCTCAGTGCAGTGTGTCTCTGAAGCAGTTTTATGGTGTTCCCCAGAAGCATGCTTTTGTCAGGCTGCCTCAAAGTGTCATCCAGAGAAAAGTCTCTGAAGTAAGAAATGCCCTTTTCTGTCTGGCTTTGAGGTGTTATCTCCCCTCTTCCCAAATGCAATTGGCTCCATCTGCATCCCTAAGCTGTTTTGTTTGGAGCAAGGAGAGCTCAGAAAACCAAGGGAGGCCACACACATAAACAACTGTGTGTGAAATCAATTAATCTAAACGAGCAGGAGACTTGTGCTTGAAGGGGAAAAGCCTGGTTCTCACAGAAACCTCCCTTGTGTATGGCAGGGCTGTTACAAACATTGCAGCACTGGAACAGCGATGAGCTAGGTGAGCATGTTAACCTTTCTGGCCAGTATTTAGAGGAAGAGTTGTGTTTGATTGTGTTTGCAGAGCTTATTGTGCTCTTTGTATTTTAACAAGTGAATTTCATTATGGATGCAGTGGTAGCTTGCTAAAGCAGGCGCTACTGAAGAGACCTGAACTTTGACATCTTAACTTCAAATATTTGCATCATGGATTTGGTTCCAAGCACTGCACTCACCCAGTCAGGGATAAGAAGCTATGGCTGTCATTCTTATGTGTTTGAATAATAGACATTGTCAGCAATACATACACGACCTGTAGGATAGGAATTAGTTGCAGGAGTTTTGAAAAACAGTATGTTGACATCTAATTAGAGAAAAATCTTTTATTGCTTTTTAAAAAGTCTGATAAGAAAAAGAAGTTTCTTCAAGTCTCCTGCAGGAGGAGGGTTATTCACATCTCAGCACATTGTGGTCCTCTGCTGTACAGAGGTCAGCAATTACAATCATATCCCAGTCTCACTCTGCACCTCTTTAAATAATAGTCTCCTCTCCTGGCTGTCTGGGGCAGTGATAACACGAGCAAAAAGCTGTGCTTGGCCTCTCTTGGCTGAGAGGAGGACATGGATATAAGGGCTGAAGAGAGCACACTTTAGGGGAAAGGAGTGAAAGTCTAGGAGACAGCCACTCCACTCGGCCTCATAAATCTCATCAACAGCAGAGGATGAGGTAGTGCAAGTCTGAGAAATCAGAAGTCTCTGTGCTTGTAGTGTTACTCAGACATTAAAGTCTTGTCCTGGCCATGAATCTTCCCTGACTCCCTTTTGGGGATGAGGAAAATGATGAGAGAAATGGTTTTGTGTTTTGCACTGAGGGCTCCTTAAGGAATCCCGCTCTGCTTGGACCAGCTCGGAACTGAAAGTTCATCCTTTGGAGGGAGAGTTTCCCAAAGACTTGAACTAAAGCCAGCCCTGTTAGGCAAAGCTGCAGCCAGGGGTCTTGATAGGATACTCCTGTTCACACCAGTTTTTTATGTTTTGCTGTAATGTCTTAATTCATTGCTAGGATGCAATAGATTGTTTTCCTGCTTTGAGAAGTCTTTTATGACTAAGACTTCAGTGTGTGATCTCTTCAGCTGAGGCCAGGAGATTGCCCCACTAGGAAGCCACAAGAAGATGCCCTGTGTTCCTGTGTGGCAGAGAGCCCTTCTGGAGAAGGCACACAGCCCTCCTGTAGCTTTCTGGCTGGAAACATCTCTGGTTCATCACCTGGTACAACCAGCTGGTGCCAAAACCCTGCCTGGTGGATGCTTCCGTGGCTGCCTTCTGTCATTCTGATCACAATAATTTGGCTTGTTTGTTATCTGATTTGATGGAGGCTGACGAAGAGATCACTTCCCAGGGCCCTGAGGACAAAACCCGAGCTTCCTAGAGCTACATTTGTTTTCTAACCCTCCCACAGCCCTGGGGTGATCCCCTGGAAACGTCTTGCAGGGGAGGTGCCTTCTGAAATCCACCAAAGTCATTTGCAAGTTAGCTGTCTACACCACTGACATTCCTCTCCCTCAGGCACTTTTCTAGGTCCCAAAAGCAACCAGTGTGCTCCTTCAGGCACCCAAGTATCACTGTTCAAGTGGCTTTTTTTTCTCGTTTCACATCCATGAAAGGAGATTCCATGTTCACAGGTACTGATGCTTGTGTGGTGTTTACACCATTTTCTCTCACAAGCCTCTGGGGAAAGGGTAGATGCTGGTTTTGTCTGACTCTTGGATGGAAACAAGAACACCCAACAACACAAATAAATTAAACTGCTAATTTCCAGGACCTAATTACAGCTTTTGGGTTTGCTGCCTGGCCTGAAAATAAAACTCCTCTTGCGAGGTTTTCCTTGTTTTGGGGTTTTGCTTGTTTGTTTGTGTTAAACAAAGTAAATGAACAAGAGCCACACTCCTCAGTAGGAGAGGATGGTTTGCCTGGTTTGTCTCCCTGTATTCCTGCCTGGCTTCTGCTCAGCCAGTTGTGCCCCACACTGTGCTTTGGGAGGGGCATACTGGGCTAAATATATCAGTACTGCTTGTGAAATGCAGTATGGGGTGCTGCGTCATTTGGTGGAGTTTACTTGGAAACTAAGGTGGGAAGCCAGCTTTTATTTTCAGCCTTGGGTCAGATGCATTGGTCAGTTGTCTCACCCAGATTTTTAGGAGTTTGAACTCCTGATCATGAGTTTGTCCTTGCAAGACACACATGAAACCTGCTCTCTAAATAAAAAGCCAAGCTCATTGTAGCAAGAAAATCACATTGGGACAACCATATTTTTTTGCTCAGCAACCAGATTTACAATCTGAGAGCTTGTTCAGATAGATTACCTTGAAAGCAGCAATGAAAGTCATAGCTCAAATATCATGGCCTGATGAGTAGAGGAGCTGGTGTGATGCTGCGAGCTCTAAATATACCAGAAATAACCCCAGCGCTGGCAGCACGCTGACAACTGGAGACCCTGGGCTTTCACTGGTGGTGGAACAGGAATGTATCCCTCCCCAAAACGTCTGAGGGACAGATGGATGCAGCTTGGTGACTAAAGAGGGCTTGGGTTTTGCAGTTTCTAGTTCTGCTTTTTGGCTTGTCTTCCTCTGCTGTTTCTGCTAGTGCAGTGGGAGTGATTTCAGGAGAAAGGAAGATGTTCCTGGGATGTGGAATTGTCAAGGGGTGGACACAGCCCACCTGAGCTCGCTGTTGTCTCTGCCACACCCAAATAACAGCAGTAGGGCAGGTGTGGCTGCATTGGTGATGTGAATCTGCTGGGACTCTTGGGGACATATTCAGGCAAATGAGTGGGTGGAAATCCCTGCTCTTTCTCCATGAGCTCTCCAGGATCACCTGCCTGTACATCTGACGTGCTGCAGTCACATCTCTGGCAGCTGAATGTGTTTTTCAGTCTTCTCCCTTATGCCAATGTAAGTGAGAGGAATGCCAGTATTGCTGTATGGTTGTCCTACTGAAAAAGGAGGTGAGAAAACTCTTCAGTATAAGATTTTATGTTTATCTAGGAGGATAGTAACTATGGGAATTAATTTCTGTCTCGTGCTTTGTAGTGCCTAGCACACTGGGGCCCCTGAATATTCCTGCAGCACAAACCACACGTTGCAGACCAAAGCCACACAGCTTTCCTGGCACAGAGCTCGTGGCACACTCGGGTCCTGGTCTGAAACGAGCGATCCAGAGGCTCTGGGATGTGAGCATCATGCTAATGGCAATAAAGGCTTCCAGGTCTCACTTGGAGGATTTAGCTGTGAGGGTGAGGGCTGGGAACTGAGATTTACGGGGTTAACCCAGCCTCTGTGACTTCTGTTCAGCCTGACTCCTTTCCTTAGTGGGCTTTACCTGGGCACTGATAGCTGTGAGCAGCAGAGAGTGCCAAGGATTACAATTGCCATTTAAACCAGCCCAGGTGTAGTTTATCCTCTCTGTTACTCAGGAGCATGAGAGCGCAGAGAAGTACTTTTCTTTGGTTTCATTTGTGGGCTCTGTGTCTGGTCCTGCGTTTTTGACTGTCCATGGTTCATAGGAAGGTGGTAGGTAATTGGACAATACTGGCAGGTGTTCTTGAGTTTCTTGAACTTTATTGCTTGGTGCCTTACAGCATGTTCCAGCTGCTGTATCACCTGCTGCGGGTGCAGCCTTAATATTCATGGCTTTTAATATTCATGGCTTTTATTCAACTGTTATGTGACAATGGCAATCTGCAGGATGTGTCAAAAAGTCACTCTGTTAGGTGGCAGCGTGTGTCTCATTTCAGATTATTAACTAAACCACAGTAACATGCAATTAACCATTCTAAAATCAGTGTTGCTCCTGTGTGAAGTTTGCTTCCTTTCTTCTTTCCCCCTCAGGCCCTTCTCCCTGTGGCTGTCATTGCTGTGGATCTCCTCCTGGCCAGGCATTTTGGCTGTCTCGTGTCCGCGGGCAGGCTGCAGCCCACAGGGGTTTTGGAGAGCATCTGTGGCCTTGCCTTAAATCTGGGGAAGGTGAAATTTGCTCAATTGGTCACTGTCCCTGCACAGAGGACAGCACAAGGTTTTTTCCCTTCGGTAGTGCTGCTGATGCTCAGGCTGGAGTTTCTGAGTTACTCTGGGAATGCTAAAAGCGTGTGGTGTTTCAGTTTATGTCCCCAGTCCCTAGATCCTGCCTGCAAGGGGCAGCTGATTTTGGGATGCTGGGTTCCTGCCCTGCAGCTTCCCAGGCCTCTCTGCAGAGCAGTGTGAGGTAGTGCCAATGGCTGTGCTGGGCAGGAGGAACCTGCACCCCTCCATGAGTTCTGCCCCTCATTCCAAGTAAGAGCATAAAGCTACATTCTGGCAACCCCTGCTCTCCCTTTGGTTTCCACATGGAGCTCTCATTTTGGTGTCTTTAAGAGAATATCTGATGGGTTCAGGGCTGCAGTTTTGGGGAGCAGCCCAGCCTTACAGGAGCAATTCATTCAGCCATCCCAGCTGAAGCAAGTGTGGTCTTCCCTGACCTTGCTGGACATTGACTCAAGGGGATGGGGCAAGAACAGAAAAGCAGCTTTGGGTCTGGAAAAAGCAGGGACAGAAAAGGAAATGAATTGGGATGTGGTAACCCAGATGGGATACAGCACAAAAGAAGGAAGGTTTGATCATCCACCCCAGTATTGACACTGCTATGCTGGTGAGCCTGGCACAAAATCTCAAATAACCTTTGGGCAGTGGTGTGTGTGGAAGGAGCTGGGGAAGGAGGGGATGTGGTGACACAGAAAATTAACTCCACTCCCATGAGTTTTTCAATGTTGGCATCTATCTCTGGTTGTGTATTTTCTCACCCTGCAAAAAACAAAGTAGGAGATAACTTTTTTTCCTCCACTAGTTAATGAGCGACAGATGCAGAAAAAAAAAAAATAAAAAAAAAAATAGGAGAGAGTCGTATCATGGGAGAAATTATCTTTCTCATGGGATATAAAACTTGGTGTGTAAATGGTGAAGGTCTCCTGGCACCGATGCTAATCCTGCCCAGGTCTGACTGTACAGTACTTAATGTAAAACACGTGATAATTCCTTCTGTAGTTTCAGTAGAAATCTCTCATTTCCTAAACAAGCATGCTGTGTTCCTGTGTCCTGCTAAGCTGCTGCTGTGTGCCACCCCAGCAGCCCTGCCTGAGCAGCCTGCCTGGTTTGCTGGGTGGTTTGGAGCCCTTTGATGGCAGGCGCTATTTAATTATCAGCGGTGTTATGTTCCCAGAGCTTGCTACATGAAAGCAAAATACCGGCAGCCTGTAATTAATCTAAGCTAATGTGCCACTGTTTACACTCCATCTCGGAAACCAGACAGATGTAAGAAGACACCCAGCCTTCATCTGGGATCCTCCCAGGTTATTTCTGAGCTATCTTTGGAGAACTGTGCTGTGTCTACACAGCCCGCAAGTCCCTCAGAAATGAGTCCCTTTAACTTCTCTCGGGAATGAGTGGGAGACTTTGTTTCCCAGCAGGGAGCTGGGTTAATGCCTTTTCACTTGCCTTCCCACAGCGGAGGCTGCCATGGGGCAGGAGCACATAACTCTCCCAGTGGCCCTGAATCCTGCAGTGTGGAAGGGTGAAACAAGCCCTGCTTGCTCCGTCTCTGGCTGAGGAGGAGCCTGCTGGCGTTGGGGATGTGTGGGATCTCCCTGGTGGAATGGCAAGCGATTCTCTGGGTCTTAAAAATAAAATATTGTGCGTTCATATCTGATCACCCTGCTACAAATATTTAACAGAACAAGGTGATGAAAATGCTTGGAGGTGTGGAAAGACTGAAAAAGATTATCCATCCTTTATTAGAGTGAAGAGTAATAAAAAGCAATGTGACAGAAGTATATAAACTTAGAAGTACAGAGAAGTAAACCAGGCATTCCTGTGTATACTTTTATGTAATGCAAGGTTTCCAATGAAACTGAAATAAAACATCTGACACACATGAAACTATGTTTTTTGTTACAGCACATAAATAATTGAGACTGAGAACATAGTAGAATGCAGAAAGGATTAGATACATGGATAAAGATCTTGCACACAGTTTATTAATTTTATTCTAGCTCATTTAGAAGGTATGGGGCTTCCTTCTCCTGGACAGTCTTCCAGCTGCAGCCAGTTAAAAGCTCCTCCTGGCCCTATAGACCTCCAGTGCCTTCCTCTGAGACATCTGACAGTGGACACCAGCTTAGAGGAGTCACAGCCTAAGCCTTGCATTCCAGAACATCTCTGCATTGAATGATTACTGGGATCAGAGGTGGCCACAACATTCTAATCACCTGAAGGCTGAAATGTAGGGTGTGAGGCTGCTGTTGTTTTCCTCGTTGACTGCAGATTCCAGGTGAAAATTGCCCTTCTCTTTAAACCACCTTTTCTCCCATCTCAGTTACCTCTTTGCCAGTCATCTGCTCCAGTGTTGTGATGGATAGGTGACCTCTGCAGGTTGGAGCTGCAGGAGGAAATGTTACATCATCAGAGCCTGGGCAGCTCCATCCTCTGTGGGAACAATGCATTTTAGGCATCTTTTTTTCAGCAGCGTGCTTCCTTCAGACTCAGTGAGTTGTAAGCAGATCACTCATGTGGGGAAGGCTGGGTTTGACTTTTCTTGGTGGTGGGTGTGTCTTTGGGCTCTGATTGTTTTCAGTGAACGCTGATTTATCCACTGTAGTGCCCTCACACAGCACACTGAATGCCAGGGCATCCTGGCTCTCTGCTCCCACAGCCCAGCATCTCGCTGGGTGATCCCAGGTAGCCTGCCAGCATCGCTGGCCTGGAGAGGATTAAGAATGGTAATATCCAGCAGAGGGTGCTCAAAAGCAGATATCCCAAATAACCGGGTACTGCTGGACCTCTGCTTTCTGGTTCCTGCAGCACAGCCCCAGTTCTTGGTGGCTGTGGCAGAGTTGCCCAGAAGGAGCAGGCCTGGAGGGGGCACAGGTGGTGCTGAAGACATGGCACCCATGCAATAGCATTGTAGGGTAGGGGAGTGTTAGTTTGGGCCAGTTTATATCTCCATGGATGTGAAGAATGCACAGAATATTATCCTCCTCAAGCAGGGTCTGCTGTGCAGTTTCATCCAGAGAGAATCCCATTTGTAGGCTCTAAGGCTGCTCAAAGTTGCAAACCACTCACATGGGTGGTGGGACTGGTGGGGGATTTGCTTCAGAAATCTCCCTCTTTGACTCCCAGTGCTGGTGTTCCCATGGCTGTCTCTGTGCTGGTATGGCCAGGTGTGCTGTGAGTCCCTGTCACCTGGGTTGAGCTGAGCCTTTTGCCATGCAGGTGAGAGCAGATCCTTTGGCTGCTCTCTGTCCCAGCCTGGAACTGAGCTTATGCCTAAACTGAACTGAAACTCTCCAAGTGCGTCTTGGTCAAAGTTTCCAAGTTTGATCACATTTTTAACTTGCTCAAAGCTGCAAGATATGGTACCACTCTGTAACTTGCTCTCAGAAGGGTCACAAATCTTTTGGTGAACCTTCTGGTGAACCTTCAGCGAGCTTGTGCCAAATCTCAGATCCAGGTGTGTTTTTTAGCCTGTGTTTATTGTAAATGTCACATGGCTCCAAGATGGGGTCCCCAGCACAAATGTAGAAAGTGATCATAGCCATGGGATTAGGGAAGGAAAAGACGAATTTTTCTTCAGGTAATTATAGGCAGCTGAGTTGCCTGTGGGAAAAAAACCTCCTGCTAATGCTCAGCACCTTTTGAGAATTTCCTTTAGAGTAGGCATCACTGAACTCCCTCACATCAAAGGGGGAAATACCTGTCTGGTCCTTAATCCAAGGCTCTCTTGGATTAAAGAAAGATCATAGGCCTTGATTATATCAAATCCAAAGACTTCATTTCTTTCTTTACAAATCTTCCTTATTTTCCATAATGCCTTTTCTACTGAAAAAAGTCCCAGAATGTTTAATCAGCTTAGCTAATTAATAGCACTGTCTCACAAAATTCACCTTCATGGTGCTCTCTTACGTGGGGTTTTCCACCAGTGCCTTCCAGTGCATTTTACAGAAGAGATTCTTCTTGTGATCTCCCTTTTGCATGAAGGGAAAAGCAAGGGAGAGGAAAAAGCAGGAGAGACATGCTTAGGACATGCAGCCAGCCAAAGGTGGGGTCAGCCATAAAGTTCCAGGTTCTTAGTTTTGGGCAGTGCTGCAGCTGTTCCTCCAAGCCCCAGATTGCATTTAGGGCTGGGTGAAACACAGCAGCCATTGAAATAATTCGGGACAGAGCAGGGAGGAAGGCAGAAATGTAATTACACACATGGGCAGCGGTCACGTAGCCAAATGCCAGTGTTTGTGCAAAGCTTGGTGTTGTCTTTAACAACCACCAGTGTGGTCAGGCACCCATTTATTTCCTCTGAAAGACAACAGGTCAGTGCCCTCGGCGTGCTGCTGGAAGCTGGGGCAGCCTTGACTCAGAGGAAGGAGCTGCAGGGCCTGAGTCACCCACGTGGCTTCCTGAGGGACCCTGGTGTCCCCAGAGCACCCTGGGGACCCGGGGCTGCCATCCTGCTGAGGTCAGGTGGAAGCATGACCTGCAGTGGTCTGGCTGCAGTTAAATGAAAAGAGACACTGAAAAAAACCACATCTCACTCTAAGGGCTAGAAGGGTTATGGGGTTTTGTTTTGGGGTTTTTTTTTT
>VYXF01004881.1:4848-15585 GCA_013397295.1 Polioptila caerulea | reverse complement strand
AAAAAAAAAAAAAAAGGGAGAAAAAGAAAAAGAAAGAAACTTTCTTTAGCTAATTTGCTAATAATAGTATATTTTCAAAAGTACTTGTTTAGCCAGTGCTGACTATATGCTTACACAGCTACCTCTGGCCTGGGAAAGATTGAAACCACAATGGCTAAGTATAGAGGCCTCTAAAATATCTTCATATATGCAGTGCCTGAGCACACAAACAGGACTGGTCTCTCTTCTGTCTACAGGAGCAATATTTTCCATAGGATTTGTATTGACAGAAGTTTTCCCCCTGCATATTTATGGAAATAAAGTTCCTCCAGAAATGTATCCATGTGCTGAATCCCATTCCATGGCCACCTTCAGCTGTAATCTGTTCCTGAAGAAGAATGAGCACTTTTTCATTCTGTGCTTCAGCAGACTCTTGACTTGAGACTGGGTTTCTTGATTATTTTTCTTTGTTGTATTGGGTGAGGTTTTTTCCTTCACTTTTAAAGAAAGTGGGGAACTATTGCCAGGATTTCAGCCTTAGCTTTTGAGAACAGCTCATGCATAAAGGAGAGATGCTCCCATCCTGGGAGTGTGTAGGATCCATAGACTAAGTGACCAGAGCTGTGTTAGGTGCATTCACCTCTGCAGAGAAGGCACATCCTAGTGCAGTGTGACCCTTGCTGCTGGGATGAACTCCTCTCTGCATTCTGTTTTCTGGAGTTTGAATCTGTGTCTCTCTTGGAGCCTGACCCCGACTTCTCTGCGTGCCTCCTTTCAAGTCTTTCACTCAAACTGCCTGCAGTTTTTGGGTAGTTGTGAGCAAAGCAGTTTTTCAGTGAGTGTGATACCTCAAGTACGTCCTGCCAGTTCCCAGCTGTGGGCTAGATTTGCATCAACACAACATATTCTTGGTAAATGACAGATTTCTTGGAGCTGGGGCTGCGCTCCTCGCGCTGCACGTGGCTGTAGGCAGTGTGTGACATTGTCCTGGTGGCAGCCACGAGCTGGTAGGAGTGGCACACTGAGTGCATGCCCAAATTCTGTGCTCCAGGGAGCAACACCTGGAGTGTGAGACATGCAGATGTTGCATAGGTGGTCCTCAGGCACTTGTAGATTCTCCTGTCATGATTATCTGTCCTGGCTCTGGATCTTCTGCAGGCACACTGGCCACCCTGGAAACCCCCCAGCTTTCATAATAATAATAATAATAATACTAATAATAATAATAATAATAATAATAACTTGTCCTTCCTTTCTGGAAACAGCAGCTTCATTAAATGCTTGTAACAGTCTGCAGCTGAACATACAGACAGTCCTTTCAACACCGAGCCTCTGTCTGACACAGCACAGCTCCAGAGCAGTAACTGCAGATGTGTTTTGGAACCCTTCTGTCTGCAGGGCCTGTTCTTCAGGGAAGTGGCAGGAAGGGGACAGAAATGAACATGTAGGAGAACATGTGACAAGTTGTATCTTCATTGTAATATATACCTTAACAATATTATAATATTGAAACATATGAAATCTTTGTAACATCCCAGTGAAGTAAATCTCTTTATATTGTTGGGATTCTGGTTTCAACTCTTGAGGGGCACAAAGATTCATGAGGATATTAATAGTTTGCAGACCTGTTTATCATACATCTAGAAATCCACCTGTGCAATGCAACATGATAACTGGGCTCTCACAAGGCTGATGCTGCACAGAGGTGGAGTTGAAGCATCTGAGGTGCATCTGTTGGGAGCTGAGTGTGAGGACTCAGGGAAGGGAGTGTTCATCCAGGATGGAAGAGGCTGTCTGAAACAGAAAATTCCTCAGCTTTCTTATCTTGCCAGTTGTGGAGAGCATTAAAAACACAGCTTAATGTGGGGAAAAAATAAAATATTTCAGGTGGATAGGGAAAAAAATTATTAGAAGTAAACTGGAAATGGTTGAGTAAGGGGGCTGCAGGTATATGCAGGTAAGATAAACCCTTTTCAGAAATGATCCAAGTATATATGATCTTACCTCTGTGCAGAATTTGGGTGCTGATCTCTGGAAGTCCATGGAGTTTCAGTGATACTGTAATCAAGGCTTTTCAAAGTTATCTGTGGACAGCAGACTTTGTATTAGCAGAAAGACTTAGGACTCCAGCAGCAAGGCTCACCAGTGGTACTCGGGAACAGGGTGGGGGAAGATCTGCTTCCCTGGAGGTAGCAAAGGATGGCTTTTCTGTGGCACTATGCACGGTGCTCCATTTATTTGGGTGAGAAGTTGGGGCTGGAGCTGACTCTTCAGCTGACCTTACACTTCCAGTGCCACTAGTGAATCACACAGGTCACATCCTCTACTGCTTACTGGTGACTGTGCATTCCTTATCTTGGGATGCTGGAATTCACAAGCTGTCTTGGAGAGCAGACTCAGAGAGTATCTCAAAGCACATCAGACTTAATGGGCAGATTTGAGAAGGATTGGCCTTTTGTCTTTTAATCTTACTGTCTTAAAATCTTGCAAAAAACAGTGTCCATGTGGATGGAGAGAATGAAGTAGAGAGAGGCAAAAAGACTGATCCAAGGAAAAACCAAAACAAAGCCAAATGACATTTAGGCAGCATTCAAAATTGCAAAATCAAAATCCCCAGCTTAGGCACCACCTAGCTCCTGGAGGCATCATCATTCCACAAATGCCTCATTTGACTTTTTCTCTGTGCTTTTCTGGGGTTTAAAAATTATTTCTGGTTTAACACCCCTTGGGTACTGAGTTTTTTTACTGAAATGCCTACCCCAAAGTGCTTGAGCCTGACCACCATCCAGAAGGCAAACATCCTGGCCCCTCAGCCTGCCCAGGTGCTCTCAGAGCACACCTAGCAGGCGTGATGAGACCAAGAAAACCCCAGTGGCAGCTGCCACCTCTTTGTTTTGAAACATCTTAGGAAGGCTCAGGGATCACAACCTGCTTCTCCGTGTTAGCCACCAGCTGCTTTCTGCCACACGCTGAGGGCTCTGCAGCCATGGCTTCCTTCAGTGCTTCGTTTGTTGTGCCAAGTCTGAAGAATCATCTGCACTGTAGTGTGGCTTACATGGGAACAGTGAAGAGAAGCCCTTTTTGCTGTGGTTAGTTCGTGCCTTCTCCAGAAGGGGTAGGTTGGGAGTGAAGGGAGGCAGGAATTAAAGCAGGTCTGCCGCTCCCTCGGGCTCCTCTTGGGAAGCAGGGAACACCGCTGCTCCCTCTGGCTATGGCTCACCTGCTGTTAGGCAAGCGGGAATGTGGCAGTTTGATGGAAGAGGAGCAGCACCTGATTTTGGGCCATGTGTGAGTGCAGGCAGCTCCTGGGAGCTCTGAGCAAGGCACGGAGCCCCTCGGGCAGCAGGGCCAGCAGTGCCTCTGCTCTGGCCTGCCCGTGCTCGGCGTGCTGACACGAGTGCTCCGTGCCCAGCAGGGAGGTGTTTTGGATCCTTACTGGTGTCTGGCTGTTCTCAGAGGCCACAAAAGCACCGAGGACTCCAAGGCCAGGATCCACCCTTGGAGCAAAGCCCTCAAAAGCTGGGTGTTACGGTGTGCACATCTTCCGTGCCAAGTCTTTTTTGGAGCTTGCTGCGAGTAACTTGTGTTAGACCTCCTACATAATGGCTCTGCAGAGCCAAGGCCCAGCCTGTCCAACGGACCTCATCCCTCCTGGCTCCTTGGTTTTTCAGCTCACTGAGGCTCACGGGGCTGGAATCGTTTGCTTTTTCTCAAGCTTTACTTTGAGAAAATCTGAGAGTGTTGCTTCTGTGGAAAAGCACTTCTGCTCGTTGCATGCTGCTGGAGTGGGACTCATCTAACCTGGAGTCTGGGATCTGTCCTGTGAGACACAGAGGAGGCAAGCAGCCCAGCCAAGCCCTGGTTTTGCTGGATCCAGCTGCCGTGGTTTAGGTTTCTGGCTGAGTCCATCTGAAAGCGGCACAGAGCAGAGCACAAAGAGAGGGAGGGTCGTAAGTACCGCCATTCTCTCCTGATAATCCCTTAAAAAATAATTGCAGGCCTAAACCTCTGGCCTCCAGCAAATTTTCCACTCGATTAGAGGCTTTTGTGAAGCTGGGGAAAGGGACACGCAGACTTGCACATTGTGCCGCTGCCCGAAACTTCCAGCTGGGATTTTTTCCATCAAAAGGGGATTTTAGTAAAACCATTATAAGGGGCTTAGTCACAGAAAAGCAGTTGAGCTGAGACAGGGGTAGATTAGCTTTAACATGCTTGTTTTTGGCACTAGGGACAGGGTGGAAGTTACACCCGGCCGCTCACATGCAGCCTCCCCTGTCCCACCGACTCCCTGGCAGGTGTGGCTGGGAGGTGACATTTCCCCATGTTCCATGATGTCCCCCTGGCTGCTGCATTTGAAGCCAGTGGAGGTGAGGGGAACGGAGCGGGCAGCCCTGGCACCAGCCCTTGTGCCGCGTGGTCTGGGTGTGGAGAGCCAAAGTCGCTGTTGCTCGGTTGGCCTTCGGTGTGGTCTGGGCCAGTCTGTGCTGAGGGGCAGGGAGCTGGGGAAGGGAAACCATGAGGGGAGACAGCATTTGCAGCCTTAAGGACCGTGTGGTGCCTTTGGTCCACATGGGTGGTCCCCGCCGCAGGGACAGTCCCGGTGGAGGTGTCCAGGGAGCAGCCGGGGGCTGCAGGCAGAGCCGTACCTGTTGTGCCGGGAGGTCCCTGCAGGGCTGTCAGCTCTGTGTTTGTTGGGTCAGACTGGCCATTGCCTGGAATAAAAGCTGTGACAGCTGAGGAGTTTGCACAGAGAGAGAGGGACGTGGCTTCTTGGAGGGGCTCCGGCTGCTGGGAGCTCTTCCACAGCCCACACTTGTACTCCAGCGTTTCCAGGCGGCTGAGGAAGAGTAGGAGGATGTTCTTTGTCCTGATCCTCCCTTCTCCAGGATTACCTTGAGCTGGAAAACTCATTTCCATTTTTGCTGCTCCAAGTGGCAGAAACCAGCAGGACTGGAGATGGAAGGGGTGGACACCAGGCACTATTAGGCCACGCATGGATCTGGGACATCACCTTAGTCAAGTTATTTCCACCTCTCTTCCCCCATTAGTGCTGACTTTCTCTTTTTGATGCCTGTGTATGTAATGAGTCTGTAGAAGCTAATTATTAAAATTCTGTAAATTATAAGGTGTAGTTGCTTCTGAAAAAGACATCATCACTGTACCTGTAGCAGTAGTGTGAGAACTGCATAAAAAAGACTATTTAAATTTATGTGCTAAAAAGGACGCATACATACAGCTCCAGATACTCTAGTCACTACACAGGCATCCAGTGGAGTAACTGTGCCAACAATACAGCAAAACCCTGCACAACAAAACTGAAGTAAAATAATGTAAGCATTACTTTAAGTTTGGTCCTGCTCCATTACCAGTCTTACACTTGCATGCTTTTAAAAAAAATAATAAAAAAAATTCTGTCAAGCTATAGATGTCAAGAGATGGTGTTTTAGGGCAGAAGTGCTAAGTCTAGGATGGATGGTTTCCAGGAGTCAGCTCTTCAGGCTGGGGTGTGAAGTTCTCACATGATGGGGAGCATCGAGGCACATCCCAGCATAAGAAGGAGATGAACCTGTTGGAGCTTGTCCACAGGAGGGTCATGGAAGTGATCAGAGGGCTGGAACATTTCTGTGCAAACAGACTGAAAGAACTGGGGTTGTTCAGCTGGGAGAAGGGAAAGCTCTGGGGAGGCCTTGGAGCACTTTCCAGTACCTAGATGGGCCGCAAGAGAGCTGGAAAGGGAGTTTGGACTAGGACATGTGGTGATAGGACAAGGGAGGATGGCTTTAAAGTGAAAGAGGCTGTGTTTAGATTACTTACCGGGAAGAAAGTCTTTATTGTTAAGGGTGGTGAGGCCCTGGAACAGGTTGCCTGGAGAAGCTGTGGATGCTCCAACCCTGGAATTGTTCAAGGCCAGGGTGGATGGGGCTTTAAGCAACTGCTTCATAGCAGAAGGTGTTCCAGCCCATGGCAGGGGGATTGGAAGTAGGTGATCTTTAAGATCACTTCCAATTCACTGGTTCTACGATTGACTCCCAGTTCAGCTACGCCAAGTGTGGCTTCCCAGTTTGGTTTCTGGTGCAAACCCTCAGGACCCTCCACCATCCCCAAATGCTGATGGTGATGATGGTGAGCAGCCTGAAGTTCCCCATTCCTTTGCACATCCCGCCTCAGCCGCGGTTCTGGTTCGTGTCCAGGGCTGGACAGCTGGGTCCTTTAGTCCATCCGATTCCTCGGCGCTCCCACTTGGTGCCACGGTGAGCCCTGAGACCCGCGTGTAGGCGGGTCTGTCCCGGCGGGCCCGCAGCCGGCGCGGAGCCGCTCGTTAATTGCCGTTAATTACGCGCCGTGCCGGGCGCGGCACTCGGCGGGCAATGCTGCCGCCTGGCGGGCAGGCCGCGCACTGCACCCGCGGGGAGCCAGCCGTGCCGCTCCGGGCATCGGATCGGGATCGGGATCGGGNTGGGATCAGGATCAAGATGGGGATAGGGATAGGGATGGAGGTCGGATTGGGATCGAGCTCCGGATTGTGATCGAGGTCGGATGGGGATTGGTTCAGGATCGGGATCGAGGTTGGATCAGGATGGGGATGCGGATCAGGATCAGATTGGGATCGNGGGATCGGGATCGAATCGGGATCGGGATGGAGATCAGGGTGGGATCGGGGGCAGGATGGGGATGGGATTGGGGTCGGGATCAGGATGGGGATGGGATGGGATCAGGATCAAGATGGGGATAGGGATAGGGATGGAGGTCGGATTGGGATCGAGCTCCGGATTGTGATCGAGGTCGGATGGGGATTGGTTCAGGATCGGGATCGAGGTGGGATCAGGATGGGGATGCGGATCAGGATCAGATTGGGATCGGGATGGAAATGAGGATGAGGATGAGGATGAGGATGGGGATGGGGATGGGAATGGGGATGCACCACCCAGCCCATGTGACTGTAGAGACCGTGCCAGCACCACAGGCAGCAGCATGGTCTCCATCTGTTTTTCTGGTTTCCCTGGGTGTTAGGTAGATGAGCGACCCGAGGGATCTCGTTATCCCCGTCACCTCTGGTCAATTTGCATAGGGTGCCTTGGCCAAGCGGATGGAGATTTGCCAGAGCCAAGTCAGGCATTGCATCCCTGGCAGCTCCAGGAGCCCGCGGGAGCAGAGGGAAGCAGCTCACCTGTGGTACGACTGCCTCACAGGACCCAGAGTATGGCAGGAGGAGTTTATGACACTGAAAGATGCACCTGGCTCATGCTGAAGCTGGGGAGGCAGGAGTGCCACCACAGCTGCCACCAAGGGAGATCATGGCAGGGATTTCTTGGTATTTCAGCTCACTGAACAAGGAGAGAGGCTGCTGGCTGCAAAGCTGGGGTCTGTGTGCCCCTGTGATGCTGTGTGCCAACTGCCAAACCCCCAAAGACATCTGAGGGTTGCAAAGCTTTTGTAAAGGAGACTTTTGGGGGAGAAGGAGGCAAAGGAGAGGGAGGAAAAGGACCAAGCTCAGATAAAATTTGTTTGGGAATTTTTTTTTTCCCAAGCTGGGAGGGGAAATTGCTTCATCATGAAATCACTAGACTGTGCCCAGAGAAACAAGACTCAGAAGGAAAATAACTAGGAGGAGGTTCCCATTTCTAGATCTGAGTTCATTTCTGTAGCAGAATATGAGTTTGGTTAATGTCTCAGTAACCCTCTCATGTGGAAACAGTTGCTCAGAGCATGTGTCCAGGCACTGGTATTAAACTTTTGACACCTTTTCTAAGAAACACCACAGATTTTAGGAAATTTTTTAGGAAAATCCCATTTCCATTCCTCTTGCAGGGACAGAAGAGATTTGGATCTTTCAAAATCTCCATCATGCGATTTCAGTTTGGGCTGTCATTGAGCTAGTGCATATGGTAAATTTAATTAAAGAAGGGGGAGAAGCACTAGCATCCCTGCCAAATGTGGCTGGAGGCTTAAGTTCTGGCACAGGAGCCTGATGAACCCTCTCCAGCTCTTTCTTTCGTGCAGCTTGGGGCTGGGGAATTGAGCAGGACGGCCTGGCTGGCTGGCCATGGTGGGGAGTGTCAGTGCAGCCCAGCCAGCAGCTCTGGCATGGGGCCTCACTGATGTCCTGAGGGGTCCAGCCTGCACCACCCAGTCGAGTTTATCCATTTATCTTTTTCCTCCACAGAAGGCACTATTAAAGAGCTGCTGGCTGAAAGAGCAGCATTTAAGGTAGAGGGAGAGAGAAAACAAAAAAAGGGTTCACTTTGCTAGAAGCATCCCACACGCATACACAGCGAAGATGCCAGATCCAGGGACATCTCCCCTTGAGCTCTTAATGGTAGCCTGTGCTAACTTCTAGCTTTGATTCCAAATCCTGTGAGTGTCCTGGCCACACAGGTCTCATTTTAGCCCTTCCCTGACCCCCAAAGGGCCGGTTCAGTGGTAAGCTCTGTGCTGCCTAGCACGGAGATCACCTCTAGCCGTAGCACAGGCCCCAGGTGGTTTGGCTGACAGCTGCCCCGTGACCCCGTTATTTATCACCGTGAAACAAAGGACCCCAGAGCCACCATGACAAACTGATTCAGCCGAACCCGCAGCGTGCAGCGAGAAGGTATGAAATGTATAAATCTGTCATGCATGGACCTCCCATGTGCTAGTCCAAGGGCAGTAGGACCCAGGTGGAGCCTGCTTTTCCTCCCATCTCCCAGGGAGAGGAGCCAGCCATGGATCTGGTTGAGGGGAGCAGCTGCTGCAGCAGACCAGGGACCCCACGCACACGCAGGATTTCACTGCAGCCTGCGAGCTGGCGTCCCCAGCTGCTGCCCCTCGCTCCCTGGCCGCCTCCTCTCCTGCTCAGTTGCTTCATTCCTCCTCCACATCGTTCCTGCTCTGCTCTGCTTTCTGCCACCCCCTCTTGAGCGTGGCCTCTCTGCTCCTCAGAGCTGCCAGTCCATAAAGCAGGTCCGTGGGTCACCCTCCGTGCCCTGCAGATGTAGGCAGGCAAGGGGCCCTGCTGCCCCACCACTTGTGCTGGGCACAGCGGGGAAGGCTGACACCAAAGCCGCTGCTGGGGCACTGTGGGCTCACTGACACAGACAGACTTCCAGCTCATTTCCAAGTAGTGGAGTGTTTTTTATAGTTTTCTTCCCCAATTGCCAACTGAGTCATGTTCAAAAATTCAAGAGTGGTTGGTTATGCTGAGAAGTTATGTGGTAATTGGTCTATGGTTGTTGGCTGTGTCTGTGTCCGAGGAGGTGCTGTCACAATGGAGCATGAGAGGAAGGTATGAGGAGCACTTGCTCCATCTACGGGAACCATCCAGGGTGTCTAAGAACTGGGCTTCAGGGAGGCTTTGGTTTTGGCAACTTCCTTTGGCTTGTGTTCCCCTTAAAAGAGGATGTTGGGCCATGTGGGCAATGCTTTTGGTTTGGATTTTTTTTTCATAAGTTGCGAGAAGTTGAGGGGATTTTTTGGGAAAAAAAAAAACAACAACCCTATCCTAGTTCTGATTACAGAGGTTATGAGCACACACGTTATATTGAAACGTAGATGTCCCACTGTTATCCGTGTGAACGTGGGGCTTAATGAGGAGATGCCATTTTCAACCAAACCCAGCAGACACAAACCTTCTTTAGGAGAGTTTTATCATTCCCCATCCTTGGCTGGGACTGCTGCTTGACTCCAGCAGCAATTACGTTTTCAGCTGTTACGAGAACCTGATCTGGAATTCCTGTTGTTTATAACATTCATACATACATGCTCTTTTTCCATCAAGAAGTTACTGTAATATCTTTTCTTAATTCATGAAAGACAGACCCCAACACCTCCCTCCAAGTAGAGGAAGATGGATATAGTGTCAGGCTCAATTAGATCCAATTGTGGTGGCTTTCCCTAAAGAGAACAATGCAGCTTTTGTGAATGGACTCCCAGCAGAAAGCTTGGAAATCTTGGAAAGGAGGGAACAACACACACCCTGAAGTCCAGACCCTGAGACAGTCCAGGTCCTTAGGATGTAGAGGAGATGGTGTTCCCTTTTAAGAGGGACGGAGTCAGGCACTACTTTCCCCTTTGAAATGCAGCACTGACATAAAAGAGGTGAGGTGGGTAGAGCTGGCAACAAGGGTCTGCCCGGTCCAGCCTCAGCCAAAATACCTGTGGAGGCAGAGGCTGAGCAGGGCAGGCAGGTGCGGGCACCGAGGGCACCTCCTCTGGGAGGCCATCCCACCTGGAGCAGCACCCAGGCACGGCTGCTGGAGCAGGAACAAAGTGGCCTGCTCAGCGCTGGAAGTGCTTAAAATGCAAATGTACAGGAACTTCAGACCATCCCCCTCCCTCCTCCTCGGCGCGGAGGAAAGCAGCTTAAATACAGCCAGGCCTGGAGAGGAATGTTAAAAAGAGGGGAAGAATCGCCCTCCTCCTTTCCATAGGGACCCGGGCCCGGCCAGATTGAGTATGCATGACTGAGCAAGCAAGCAAGGACAGCTCCTCTTTTAACTTTCCTGAACAATGGCTCTGCCTTCTTCCACCATTTCGCATTCCCCCTCCTTCGAGGCAGGAAGGGGGCAGCGGGCGAGCGAGCCCCGCCGCCGGGCTGGGGGAGACGGGCTTTGTGGCTGCCCTCTGAACACCGCTTAAGCTCCATCTCCAGCGACAATAAAACACCCCACGTCGGGCAGGCTGAAAAGGGACCGCATCGGGTTAAAAGTCATAACGTTGAGGAGAAAGATTACGGTGGAGGACAAAGGACACCTTGGATTATTCAAACTTTTTTTTTTTTTT
>VYXF01004879.1:11794-22868 GCA_013397295.1 Polioptila caerulea | reverse complement strand
CTTTCCTCCTCCCTTCTGAATTCCAAATGTTTCCTCAAACAAAAGTATCCGAAATTCAACCTAAAGGAATCTCAGAGCCCCTAACACCAAACCTTAAGACCACAAAACACAACTGCTGTGCCCGGGCTGGCTGCAGATCACTGATCTCCCACACTTTTAAGGATCGTTTTCCTTAATATATTAAGGATAAAAGGATAAATAAGGATAAATATATAAGGATATTTTCCTCAATAGTTGGATTAAACAATGCCAAGGACTCAAATCCTTCTTGCCCTGACTACCACAGTTCAAAGTATGATCGAGTTCAGCGTCATTAAAGTTCTGAAGTAGGCAATCAAAGACTCGTCTATTTACACTGCAATTAAAACGAACTGCTCCAGAATTCATCAGCGGTGAGTGGAGGATTTCAACATTCCAGCCGTTTATTTCTGATTACTCAGCGTTAAGCTCAATCCCAACGAGCCTCCTGCTAATGTGGGCACCTCGGCTGCAGCCCCTGTCGGGACTGATGTCGGGACTCATGTCGGGACAGGTCCCAGCACGGGCTCTTGGCTCCAACGCTGCACTGCCTGTCGCTGCAGGACAATGCTAATTCACAGTGTAACTGCTGGCTCAAGCACTGGGATAATTCCCAGTTCCCAACTGGTGGGGAACAGCTGAGAGCGGCTGCACTTTGCTGTGGGATCACAGCAGAGGATTCATCCGGCTCTGCTCAGCCCGGGGAGGCTCGTGATTGTCACAGCCACCCTTCATTTTTATTGCCTGCTTCATATCTGAAAAGCAACCTGGTGGCAGAATTGCTGCTGCTTGGAAATGTTACTCCTAGGAGTTCACTTTGATTATCACGAGAAAATCCAATTTTCTGCCCCCTTCTCAGACACTCTGAGGATGAACCAACGCTTCTGAGCGCTCCAGCCAAATTCTGTTTGCTCTCAGACACACAATGGTAAACTGCTGACAATATTCCCAGCTGGAATATTTATTCTGAGGATTTATCCTCTGCAGGTTTGCAGCACTCAGGCAGTGAAGCGCCCTGCTCACCCTGCACACAGCAGTTGTGTCCCATCCCCAGAATGACAATAATCAAACAACCTGCTGAGCAAATCCCCCCTTGGAGCCCTCAGAGGAGGCACAAAAAGCCCCCAAAAGAGGAGAGGCAGCAGTGCTCGGGGAGAGGCACAGCTTCCCTGAGAGAACATCCGGAGGGTGAGGTGGAGGAGCTCTGTGAGCCCCCTCACTGCATCTCTGCAGCCAGCTCCTAATTTAGGGATTCCTCCTGCCAAAACGGCTGCTTCTCCATCAGCTTCTTCCCTCGGCAGCCTGCCATGCACATCCTCCAGAACACACTGCACAGAAGGCAGCAAACACGGCAAGGAGCAGCTCACAATCCATAGATAATAAATAGATCAGCAGCCACCCACACCTGGGAAGGGCAGGGACACTCAGCTGCTGACTGTGATCTCACAGTGACGTCTAAAATTCACTGGATTATGAATTCCCTGGAGCAGCACTTACCAGAATGTGCTGGAACGTGAGAACCTCGAGTGCTGACTCAGATGGACACCAGGAATTACTGGAATTGCTCTGAAAGCTGCCCAGGTAATTTGGGGAGGGATGCTCAGTACCTGGCTGACCCCACAAACCCTTTACCTAGACAAAGGCCACCTTGGGGCAACCCATGGCCAAAGAATCCCACATTTCCAGCTGGACAATGCAATGCTTTGTGGCCAGCTTCTGTTCTAAAATCCCTAATTCATCCACAGCCTGTTTTATTAATTTATTAGAACTTCTCCTGCAATGGGGTATTTTTAAAGACTTGTCAGAAGAACCCAGGATCTGAGACGTACATAAAAGCACACACAGAGTTCTGTGTAAAAAAGGTAATTACAAGATGGAATGAGAATACCTGTGGCTAATTTCTGGGCAAGAAATAAGAAATCATTGTCAAGAAAGAACAACAAAAGAAGAGCGAAGCCAATCCCTTCACTCCACAGGCACAGATCAAAGCACTCCCAAAATTACTGGAGAAGAAAAGTGCTTTTTGGGACCTGTTACTGCATTCACCCCGCTCCTAAACTAAGCCAGACTCCCTTCCTGGAGCTCCAGGTATCCTGTCACTAAAGGCAAAAGCTCAAATCCTTTGTGTTCCAAGCGGAAAAGCAAGAGAAGCAGAGCCTGGGGAAGAGAGGCAGCGAACCTGAACGCGTCATTAGCTCCGTGTGTTCCCACATTACCCTCAACACATCATTACCCCCGGGATCCCCACCCCGGGAAGGGCCCAGCCAGGCCCTGGAGCTCCTGGGAAGTGTCCCTGCCCATGGCAGGGGGTGGCACTGCACGGGCTCCAAGGTGCCCACAGCGCTCCGTGCCCAGGGGAACAAACACAAGGTTTCCAAATTCCACAGCCCGCTGAGTTTGCACACTTCCATTGCAGCCTCCCCTCCCGATTTTTGTCATTTCTAATCATTTCAAAGGCTAAACCTGTACAGAAAAATCCAGCAGGCTGTGCAAAGCACGTGGGAAGTCCCACCCTTGAGGTGAAGCTGCTGTTATTTGAATTTTCTAAAGGCAGAACGCTCCTATATAAAATAATTTGTTTTGTTTTTCATTCATTCATGGATGTTTAAACATCGCCCTGCATCACACAGCGAGCAGCCAGGCTGAAAACTCTAGCTGCAAGACTCAATGCTTTCAAAAGTGGGAGGGAAAAGAGCAGCTATCCAGAGTTCTGGCCAGCAACCCTGGGATCTCAGGAATTGGCAGCCCAACTCCTCCTCCCACCAATCCCAACCTCCTGCATATGGAAAAAAAAGCCCTTTTAATCTTCAAAGCATGGCCACAAGTCAATCTCGACTTAGCACACTTTTTAATTTTCTTTTTAATTATCCAGTTGGGACAGTTATGAGCCTTTTGCTTGGTGACCTTTTGCTCCTTCGAGATTACTTCCAAATCTTTCCTGGGAATAATCAGCGAATTTACACCAATTACAGAGGAAATGTTCTGAGGCTCCTGAGGCTGAGGGGCAGAGGAATCTCTGCTGTGTGCAGGGATCTCTGCTGTGTGCAGGGATCTCTCCCTGCTCCATGCAGGATTCTCTGCTGCACTCCCAGGACCCTGAGTCCTGCAGGACTGCACCCCGTGCCCCCAGCCCTGCACCCAGCCCTGCACCCCNGTGCCCCCAGCAGTGCAGGGAGTGCAATCCCACCCCTGCTGCTCCCACCCTTTCCCAGGAGTTGGGTGTCCTGACCTGGAGCCAAAGCCGAGGCAGCAGCAGAAGCTTCCAGCTTCCAGGCAGAGCCTCTCCAGATGCCATTACTGATCGTATTGGCAATAACAGGTACTGATATTCCCACCACCAACTCCTGCTTGCCCCGGGAGCTTTGGCCACCAAGCACAGCTAGGTTTCCCACAGCCACTGGGGAAAAATGAAATCCTTATTGCCATTAATGGCATTTCAGCCAAAGCAGCACTCCTTCCTCCCTGCCCACACACACCAAACAACTGCAAGCAGCCCCGGCTTGGATTCCCACACGTCAAGCCAACCAATTCCTAATGTATTGATTTCACAACAAGCCTGGCAGTGTTCCTGCCTTCAGCCAGACCTGCTGGGTCACTCCCCTGCTCCCGTTTCGGGCAGGCCCAGGTGGAGGCAGCTCCTGCCCAGCCAGCAGCACCCAGCTCCTCAGAAATGTGCATTTCTTGGGCCCTGCAGCCCCGGGGGCAGCAGGAGGGGACAGGACCCCGTGTCACACACCAGCCTGAATGTCATTTATCAGGGGGATGCTGTCTGGTGCAGGGGCTTTGAAGATTTTGAAGATTTTCCTCCCTGAGTAATGAAGAATGCATTCAATTCAGATATTAATGCATCAAATATCCCTGCGAGCAGCAGAACTGGTAAAGAAGGTTAAGTGGCTTCTCCAAGTGAAGGGAGAGAAATGGCACAGGCAGTTTAACACCCAGCTGGCTGCTCAGGAAAAGCACAAAAAACTGTAGTATTTTCAGAGTTCACACTGCTTACAGTAATATTATACCAGCTATAGGTTATATAAGTTATATGGGTTTGGCAAGACTTTGTTAAGAAGCACTTTGGCAAAATTCAGTAAAATAAACGCCCTGCCTTACCTTGAGTAAGCCTCTTTGTGATTTCTGCCAGTCCTTTTTTAACTAATACACCGTGGGTTTAATATTGTGCCTTAATGGCTGCTTCATCTCCAGGGCTCTTTGGCAGATGCGGTTCAGCGCTGCTTTTAACAAAATAATCTCAATTATTCCCACTTAATTGGCATCAGGTTTTAGCAGGATCCCAGCTCCCAAGGAGCTCAGCCTGCCAGCCCTTGCCTTTCCTGGTATTTGCCAACAGGACAGATGGACAGGGAAAACATCTGACAGGACAACAACAATCCCTGGCACTCGGCTGTTCAAAAAAGCCAAAATCCTCTCCCTCATCCATCCTGGTTTGGTTTTGTTTGAGCTTTAAAAGCTTCTCTCAACGAGCTGAAATAACGACAAATAACAAGTGGCCAGCAGGCTGAATAAACCAGCCCAGAGCCCTGTGAAATTCTATCGGGAATAATGATCCTGCTCAGCACAACCTCCCAAAATTCCACACGCAAAATTAAACGGCACCCATGCAAATACATCCAATATCAGCAAATGACTGCTAATTGTGATTGTTCCCAGAGATGAAAGGACACTCAACAGTGTGAGAACACAGCAATTATTTCCTGCACTCTCAGCCTAGGAACGGGGACCTGCAGCTCCAATTTCTTTGCTGTCAGTCTCAACCCAAATTACTCCTCAGGTTTGGTTTAACACAACAAAATGCTCATCAGGAAACCACGATCTGTTAAAATATGACCAAGCAAATGCTGCTTGCATCAGGAAGACTTAGTTACCTTTCAGAAACAATCAATTCTGCACAAAAAAATTTAAAAGGAAAAAAGAAAAAAAACAACTGCTGCAACCTGTGAAGAGCTGGTGCTTTAAGCCTGCCAAAATAAGGATGTGTTTCCTTTGCTCGGCTATGAACACAGGATTCTCCTCACAAAGGCCGAGGAATAAACAGAGCAAAATGAGTTTTTTCCTGTCACAGGGACTCAAAGACCCCATAAAAATCCAAACCTTCCCACAGCAGAGCCCACGAAGCACTGTTAGCTCCGAGCCAGCTTCGTTTCCACCAGCACACAGAAGGAAAAACTTGCTACCTTTGCAGCAGAGGGGTTTATTTCCCCCCACAAGCCCCTAAATTAAAAGTGAATGGCACAGCACAGAGTCATGTGCCCGTTCTGGGAGATCCTCTCGGCGACCTTGAAGGCTGCAGAGAACATTTCCACACAAATCCCTCAAAAAGCACAACACGGCGGCACCTGGGCTGGGCTTCAGGCTGAACTCCAGCAGTGGTAACAGAGAAAAGTCGTGGTATAAATGCACATTATAAAGTTGGCTTTTGGCAAATCTTCATGAGTGTTGTGCAGATAAGGTTGTTATAAAGACACATGCTGGGGTTGGGGGCTTTTCACACCCTTATAGGGTGGATATTGGATGTGTGCTGTGGAAATGGGGTTAAAGAGAGAGTTTTCTGGAGCAGTAAAGCTGCCCAAGTGTCTCTGCAGTGAGGGACCTGAGTGCCTGCTCAGGATCACAGCCAGTGCACAGCCCTGCTCTGACAGGAACAATCTGCTGCTGCTGTCCCAGCTCCAGCCCCGAGCGCCTGCAGGAATTACAGACCCAGGCCCAAAGCAAGGCTGAGCAGCAGAATTCATTAAACCCACAGCCAGGAAACACACACGCTCTGAAAAGGCAGGGCTGAGGAGTGACCATGGAAATCAGCTCCTAAAAACATGGCAAGGAGTTCTTAGGAAAGTTGAAATATCCATATTTAAGGGGGGTTCTATGGGACAGGTGTGCTCTTGGCTCTGAGACCCCCTGGCTGTGGATTTTGTTTTATTGCCTTGTCCTTATTGCCTTTTATTGAACCTTTCCAATCCTACCAAAAAGGTGAACTTGGTTTTTCAGAGTCAGAAAAGCAGGAAACCTTTCAAATGGTGGCTTCTGGGCTAGAAAACAGGGTGCTCCAAGGTGGTCAGAGACCTCCTTGCCGCTGCTGGGGGATTCCTGCCACTTGTCCGTGGGATTTCCAGGGGGCCGGATGAATTCCCATTACCCACACAAACACAGGCGGCTGCAGTCGCGTTTAAGACGCCTCCCGATTAAAGCCGCACTTTGTTCTGTTAACTTTTACAACCTCTGAGCGGTAACAGCCAGCGAAGCACTCAAATGGCCATTATTGCCCTGGGCTGCCATGCGAAACACGAGTAAAGCCAATTACATAAAACGTGCGGCTCCAGAGCGAGCCCGAACTGCCCCAAGCTCAGAGCCGAGGTCAAGGCCCAGCAATGTCAGTGCAGGAGCCCCCCTGACATCGCTTTTCACCCCCTTTCCCACCGCCCCAAATGCTGCCCCGCAACAGTTTGATTTCAATATAAATTCAGACAACAAACCGGGGGGGCATGGAGCCATTCAAAAGGAAATTAGAAATCGGTTTGGTGACTCACATTTCCAAACAGTGAAAACCAAAAAAAACCGGTGAGTCAAACCCTCCTCGTTTGAGGCCCATTCTTCAGGCAGTTTTACTCCCAAGTGAGCATAAAGTGGGTGACAAACTCAACCAGTCCCTTTAATCAGGAAGGGCTCACGCTGGTTTAACCCAAACAAGCAGAAACCAGGTCAGGTTTTGTTTGTAGAGCACACAGAGCTCGGAAAACTCCGCTACTCCCAGGTAGCGTGGGACAAGCCGGCTCCTCCACCACAACAACCGGACTCCTCTGCTCCTAAAAATACAAATATCAGCCAAGGCTTGTTTTCTCAGGCTCTCTGCTGACGCAAGCCCAAGATCAAAACATCCCTCTGGTTCACAGGACAGAGACAGATCCGCATTAAAATCCAGCCATGCCATCCCCCCAAGGTGCCCGGCACACTCTGAGAAACTCACAGCGATTTTGGGGAAAGAATAAAATAGTCTGGTTGCCTGAATGAGCTGAAAAGGAGCTCTGGAAATTCCCTTTCAGCGGAATAGGATGAAGCTGATTCTGTCTTGAAGCTGCTGTTTAAAGGTAATATTAAAATGAAAGAAGGGCAGACATTTGGATGTTAAATGTACTCCCTGTGCCCATCCCCTCCCGGCCTGAGAACTGAAACACGGGGAGATTCCGATCGTTGAATTTCTAATTACAAACTCTTTAAATGGATTTCAGCCTTTTTGTCTTGACAGGGACCAATCTTTAACAATCCACTGTATTTGGCTTGAGGTTCTGGAGAAGGTTTTTAACACTGAGTGGCTGTACTGAGATGATGAGTTCAACAGAAGTGTGTTATACTACAGGGTGAAAAATCCAGAATTGAAGTTTTTGGGGTATAGTAATATATATGGAACAGGATGGAAGTTTTAGGGTGTCAGTTTTTCTTAAGTTTAGGTGATTTTGTGCGATTGGTTGAAAAAATCCTCAGTGTGGAACACGGGTTGCTAGCTATTAAAAGTAAAAAGAAATTAGTTAGCATCTCATAATTGAGCAGTTAAAGCTCAAAAAGCTTCAGGTAAAAGCTTTAAGGTAAGAAGACCTTAAAGACACAACTCTGCACTCCATTTTCTACTCTGTTAACTCACAGCCAGCGAGGCTGTGCCACAGAGAAGAAATAAGAAACATCCAACTCCCAACCAAAATTCTGTCTCTGGCGCTTTTAATCCTCACCCTGGGAAGAAGAACCAGCAAAAGCCAAGGGGTTCACCTCAGCTGGAGACCACAGAATTCACCCTCTGGAGAGCCGTGGTAGAAACCCAGGAGCCTCAAGCCCCGCCGGGCACACGCCGGGCTCCCGACGCCACACACACGTCCCGGTGTTTGGCAACAAAAGCAGGGATTTGTGTGAGTGGAGAGGGTGGAATGACAACACATCTCTGAGCTGCAAGTCCACTTGTCCCTCCTGCTCTCTGTCCCCAAGTGCCAGCGATGTCTCAACAGCCTTTCCAAGGAAGCAGCTCTGCTCCTTTCCGCGCCAAATTGCCGTGGCGAGAAATGGCCGTGGAGAAATCTCCAGCAGAATCAACATCCAGACAGCAAAGATCTCCTCCCCACAACCCAAAAACAGCCAAACATCAGCAGCTTTCTTCCCTGCCAGCAGAGAAACCCTGTCCTGAGCCGGCTCCCGACAACTACCAACGTCTGCCCAGGGAGCAAACGTGCTGCTGAGCTGTGGCTGCAGTATTTAGTGCAGCCCAGGAAGCCGGCCGTGTCTGAACACACTGCACCCCGGGGAGCCTGGGGGACACAGCAAGAACTCTCCTCTGCAATCATTTCTGTCTCACTCCTGCCTCCACTGCATCAGGATGCTGGTCTCTTACTCATGCTGTCAATATTGCCTTCCTGCAGCTTTGAAGTCACCCCCACGGTAACTGTTGTCAGGCCATGTCATGACCACTGAGGCTTCATAAATAACCCTTGATAAAAATAGATTTTCCAGCAACACAGAAACCATCGGCTCCAGTGGAAGTAGAAGGGTTGTGTGCAGCCATCTGCATTTTCTCCTGGAAGGATAAACACATAAAGAAGTGTTTGAAAGAAAAATAAACCTACAGAAGAAGTGGCCCTACAGAAACTTCTGGAGCTTGAGATTTCTTATGGGGACCACACAAAAACATTGACAGGAGCAGCTACAGCAGAACAAGATCTCCTGAGGAAGAAATAATTCCCTGGGAGGGGGCTGAGGGTGCCTGGAGCAGCTGGGGCTGCCCCTGGAGCCCTGGCAGTGCCCAAGGCCAGCCTGGACGGGGTTTGGAGCGGCCTGGACGGGGTTTGGAGCGGCCTGGGGCAGTGGGAGCTGTCCCTGCCACGGCAGGGGTGGCACTGGGGGGCCTCTGAGCTCCCTTCCCACCCACACCACTCCAGGATCCCATCACCTTCCAAAGGTGGTGATGGAACAGCTCCTGGGGGTGCCAGCTGCCTTCCCCTGCCCTCAGGGCAGCAGAGGTTTAAACTCGGTTTAATTAAAAAAAACCCCACAAATATTTGAAGTAGGAACTGTGTACCAACGCAGCGTTTTTTTACGGGTTGTTCTAAACAAACGTGGGGGAAATCCAAAGTTTCCTGTTAGGAAAGAAACAATCCTCAAACACTGCCATGATCTCAAGCTTCCCCCAAAGAAGTCTCCCACAAAGAAATGATTTCTGTTCCTCCACCGGATCTCAACTCCCTGTCAGATGACCTCACGAGACAGAAATTCTCCAATTAGCAAGGTTTAAATACACCCACACACCCCCCAGTCCGGACTCGGGGAGGGCAAAGAGCACAGGAATTCTGAAATTGCTGCCATCACCCAAGGAAACACCCAGCGATCAACCTGCAGCCCAAATCCTCCCAGTGTCTGAGGAGCTGCTCTTCCTTCCCATTTGCTTCCAGGCTGAAAACGCTGAAGCAGCACCAGGCCCGTGCTCTGAGAAGCTGATTTCCAATGCTGCTCCTTCCATCTGCTTCCAGAGAGTTCAGCAAAGCTAAGCCGGGCTCAGGGCAGGGCTTAGCACCGAAACCATTCGGCTTGGGCCCGTTAAGGCACAGCAGGAGCACAACCCACCCTCGAGAACCCCAGCTCGACCTCCTCTCATCCCCTAGGGCTCTGACAAGACAATTTCAAGTCCCCTTCGCATCTTGTCTGAGCCAAAGGCGTGTTTAAATCCCCAACAAAAATCTCAGGGCTCGTTTCACCTCGTTGCCAGCCCAAGGTTGGATTTGTTTCATCTCCATGTTAACGCTGCTCTCATTTCGAGCTGCCTGGGTCATGGCTGGGAGCTAGGAGTAGGGGTGCAAGAGCTCATCGACTAATCCAGTTGTTCGACATTTCTCAAGGATTATTTTCCAGTTTGCTACTTGTTGCAATAATCCTTTATCTCCACCGGAATCACCTGGCAGACCAAGGTGTGTAGTTAAGCCTGGCTCTGGCAGCCTGCAGCTCATCATTCCAGCATTTGTTCTGTTTCGTTTTACAGCCTGCATCCAACTCCACCTGCCAGGAAAAACACCACCCAAACCAGCTCTGCTTTTAAGCTAAAACTGGGTAATCGAAAGCCTGCTCAAGCTGGCAGCAGTGAGGACACACAGATGTGTTAAGCTCCCCGTGAACACGGAGCATTTGGTGTTTTTATTGAAAATTAAAGCTGGCCAGCAACAGGGAGCCTGCCATTTACCTGGCACCGAACTCACACCAAGAGTCAGCTGCGTGTGGGAAATGACAAGGCGGAAAAAAAAAAATCAACAGGCCAGGTCTTTACCTTGTCCTAAACACCTCGGGGGATTTCCCCTCCGTGCCAGAATCTTCCACCGGCATTTGGGGTCAGCCCAGCCCGCACTCACCTGGCCAGGACAGCCCCGAACTGCCTCAAGGGCGGCTCTTCCCTGCCCACGAAATGACAACGACGGCTCCAAAATGAAGGGACGGGAATGAAAACTGCAAAGCCTCTGCCTCATTCCCAGGTTTTATGGGAAAAAAAAAGGCAAAAGCCACTAATAACAGGAATGTACCATAGCGGTTAGTCCTTATTCTGGGAAGCCTAATAGGCTTGCAACAAGCTTTGTTCGGGCATTTTTCTGCGTTACCTACAGCACTTCTTTCTACCCAAAATGTAGCTTAAAACAAAAGAAAAGCACACACGATATCGAATGGGGCTTGCAAGTTAAAATCAGAAAATTGAAATATTTACTGCCTCGATGTGCACTGAAAAAAAAAAAAAAAAAAAAATCCGGCAAATAAATAATTTTAAAAGGGGAGGTGGGGGGGAAGCTTTAAAGCGTTATCACGAGAACGGGATCAGGGAAGAGCGAGGCCACCCCTTCAGGACCAGGGGAGAATTAACCTGCATTTCTCCATCCCATCTGCAAGCTGACGGCTCTGCCACCCATTTTGTTTCAGATGAAAGAAGGGTAAAAAAAAAATAAAATAAATAAAATAAAATAAAATAATGACCTCAGCGGCGCAGAGAGAAGACCCCACCCCGGGGATCGATGCTCGCCGGGCAGGTGACCCCGCC